>CAWUER010000227.1:0-484555 GCA_963921195.1 Pegoplata infirma
TTGGAGCAATCAAGAACAATATATATATTTTTTTGGCGAAATTGAATAACAAAAAAAAAAATTTTTTTTGTTCATCTAATGCAGCGGTTACCAACCTATGGTACGCGTACCACTACGGGGTACGCGAAACTGTCCGCGTGGGTACGCAAAATTTTAGTAATTTGGACATTCGTTTTAGATTAACCTTTCAATGCTGGTTCCGCATCTGGATTTCAAATTTTTCCATAACGTCAGGTTTTTAAGAAAGTTGAGGTCAAAGTTCACAAAAAACGTATTTTTATGCAATTTAGAGAGAATTTTTTACGATATTTTTGGATGATATTTTGACATCTGCCCATTAACGATTAACCTTTCGATACTGATTCCGAATATGGTTCCCAATTTTTTCTTTGATATCAGGTATGTCAAAGTTCCCAAAAAACGTGTTTTTGGGAGTTTTTGAGACGGGTTGTGATAGAGTGGAAATTTTGGAATTACTTTGTTAAGCTCAAAATGCCCTTTTATAGTATACACGAGGGTGTTTCATTCGAAAAGTCACGGAATTATTGATATGCCCTCGTATTAAAAAAAATTAAAAAACATATTTCCGCCCCCTGTGATGGGTTTTTGGAACTTTCTTTAAGACGTTGTTCCGTTGTTTTAAATTTTGGTGTAATATCGACTGGTGAAATCAGGTTTGTAACATTTTCAGTCGCTTTTGGTCTGCAGAAAAATCAGCTCAAAATCCGGGTTTTCAGATGCATTGAACCACCCCAAGGAGCAAAAATTTTTCCAAAAAATAACACCATTGTTTTGATCTCCCCTAAATCCATAAAAAATATTAATACCCGGAGATCAAAAATTTCAATATTAGCTGTAATATTTGTGATTTTTTTTTAAACGAAAACAAAAAATTCATTAGGGGGTACGTGGCTGATAAAATTTAAAATTAGGGGTACGCGAGCCAAAAAGGTGGGTAACCGCTGATCTAATGGTCAAATTTGACATATATCCCTCTTTTCAAGGCGTTTGAGGCACTCTTTCCCCTTGAGCGATCGCCATATTTTTTAGCATAGTGTATTTTGATATAAAAACGAATATTTTTGGGGGGAGTGCCGATCTCCAGCATGATTTTTTTTTACCCATACAACTTTGGCGCACCCTAATATATATCTATATATATAATTTCCCTATTTGTGTGTTCCTCTTTTTTTGTCTATCCAGAGCTTTTTGAAGCCCAGTGATGAGCTACAAAGCTGAAAATTTGCATGCATATAGTAAAACACCTGGGGCAGATCCTTACGTAGCCGAATTTTCGATTTTTTGCCTGTGGGCGGAGAAATAAGCGGAAAAGTGGGCGTGGCAAAATTCAATTTTTCGACATTTTTGCTTAATTTAAAGCCCCCTAATGACATAGGAAGCTGAAAATTTCCTAGAATATAGTCCTTACGATGGCGCATATCCCCAAGTAGTCGGATTTAACCTTTTTGCAATGTGGGCGGAGAATTGAGGGGAAAAGTGGCGTGGAAAAATTTGGATTTTTTTAACATTTTTACTTCTTTTGAAGCCCCCAAATGACTTTGGAAGTGGAAAATTGCACAGCATTTAGTTCTAACAATGAAACATATCCTGAATAATTGGATTTTTATTTTTTAGACTGTGGAAGGAGAATCAAGAGAAAAATGGGGCTTAGCAAAATTGTGTTTTTTAATATTTTAACTAATTTGAAGACCCCCAATGACCTATGAAGATGAAAATTGATGTTTTTGCTTATCTTCGAGTCCTCTAATGACTTTAGAAGCTGAAAATTTACTAGCATTTAGTCCTATCGATGAAGCATATCCTGAAGTAGTCGAATTTTAAATTTTTGGACTGTGAGCGGAGAATTGAAAGGAAAATGGGGAGTAACAAAATTGGAATTTTTAACATTTTAACTTCTTTGAAGCCCCTAAAAGAAGCGGAAAATGCATAGCGTATAGTAATAAGGATGTAGTATATCCTGAAGTAATCGGATTTAAAATTTCTCGAATGTGGACGGGGAATTGAAAGATAAAAGAGCGCGGAAAAATTGGGTTTTTTAATATTTTAATTAATTTGAAGACCCCCAATGACTTAGGAAGATCAAAATTGGCATTTATATAGTAGGTTTCATGGCGAAGATCAACACGAACCTGGATTTTTTATACCCAGTGTATGGGTGGAGAATAAGAAAGGCAAAGGGGCGTGGTAAATTTATTTCCATCTTTTTTCTGTATATATAATTTTTTTATTTTTGTGTTTCTCTTATTTTTTGTGTATCCAGCGCCTCTTGAATCTCATTAATGGACTTAGCATGTATAAAGTAAAACACCAGGGACAGATTCTTACGAAGCTGGATTTTTTGCCTGTGGGCGGCGAATTACGAGAAAAAGGGGACTTGGCAAAATTATTATTTTTTTTTAATTTTAGAGTATTTTTAAGCTCCGCCCCAATGAATTAAACTAATGAAGCATATTCTAAAGTAGTCCGATTTAAAATTTTTTGAATGTAGACGGAGAGTTGAGAGGAAAAAGGGGCAAGGCAATATTGTGTTTTAATTTTTTTCAAAGCCCTAATGACCTACGCAGCCGAAAATTGCAAGCATATTGTCCTGACAATGGAGCATATCCTAAAGTAGTCAGACTTAAAATTTTTGGACTGTGGATGGAGAATTAAGAGGAAAAAACGGCGTGGATACGAGTAAAGTACTAACGATGGAGCTTATCCTAAAGTAGTCAGATTTAAAAATTTTTGAATATGGACGGAGAATGAAGAGAAGAAATGGGAGTGAAAAAATTATGTTTTTACATCTTACCTAATTTTGAAGACACCTAATGACCTTGAAGATGAAAATTGGGATGCATATGGCACTGACTATGAATATCCAGTGAAAGGGCGGAGATATAAAAAAATCCGTTGTGAATTTGGTTCAGTTTATATATATAATCTACAACATATCCGGATTTTTGGCCTTTAAGACAGGGATAGTGGCGGAAGACGTCGAAATTAAGTTTTTAAACATTTAAACTATTTCTGAAACCCCTTATGACTAAGGCAGCTGAAAATTGTAAAGCATAAAGTACCGCCAATGGATCATATCCTTATGAAGTCAGATTTAATATTTTAACTGTGTACGGAGAATTATAAGAAAAAAATTGTGTTTTTTAACATTTTATCTAATTTTAAAACCCTTCATGACCATGGGACAGTTACACACGATGGATTTTTGATATCCCGTTTAAGGACGGAGAGACGAAATGGGCGTGATAAATTTAGTTCTAAAATTTCATCAATAAAACCTGTTGTACTCATTAAATTTTTTTCCAGTTTGGGAAATATATTGATCTAACTCAATCTAGCAATATTTAATTTTTGAAGCACAAACATTATTTTTTATAAAGTTTGGTAAAAAATTCGAATTATTGAGAAAAGTAATTTGGTGTTCCGCCTGGCAGGGACAGGCTATTCGACTAGTATTTTAATATTTTGTCTAATTTTGGTTTAAATGTTCGTCATAATCCAATTAAGATTTTTCGAAACGAACAGTCTTCCATTTCTACGCCCACTTTTGAATGGATGTACCGAGTTGGTTGAATTCAAATAAGGTTTTTACGGCAAGAAAAGCTCTCCACCCACTCTTTTTTTCGATACATATAAAATTTGCTCTAACCCAGCAAAACTTAGATTACCAAATAAGGTATAAAATAAGGTATAGGATCTCTTATTTTATACATTGCAGCATTGATGATTTTAACAGGCGATGAGACTCAAAGTAATGCATCCACATTATCACAAAGAATACCAGTAAGGTATAAAATAAGTCATAAATTTATAACGAAGAATACGAGTAAGGTGTAAAATATATGATATTTTATAGGTTACGAGAAATGAAATAATATAGCATACCAGAAGATAATATATAAGGTGTTACGAGTAGTGAAAAAGTAATTTTGTATTAAATTTACTCACGTGATTGTAAGTGAGTGTAAGTAGATAAAATATGCTCGAGAGTGTGTGCCGTTAGAAATTTCCTGTCGTGAGCCCATCTCTAGTTTAAACTTATGCATTTTTTTATAAAATAATTATTTTTTATGTTATTGTAATGCAATATGCATCCAATTATAAATAACTAGCTAACTCGCCCGGTACTTCGTTACCGGTTAGCTGTAAAGAAAACAACTTTATTACTTCAAATTCTTATTAATTTTTATTTAAACATAAAAATTGTTAGTTTCGACCTTTAAAATATTATATTTTGAGTAGATTTTATTTTGGCGAAACGATCCCATTGTTCAAACTTTAAGTTTCAAGGAACATTAGTGCATAAGGAACAATATGTACAAAATTGAAGCGAAAATTCAAAAATTTATTTTCCCAGAATGTAATTTCCGCGAGTAGATCGTTAAGTACCAATTTTAAGTATCTCTACTTTCTCCCTTTTTCCCCATTAGAAGCAGAATTTTCATAAAAGTACCTATTTTGGAATGTTATTTCCGCAAAAGGATCGTACGGTCCAAATTTCAAGTATTTAGGACCATTAATTCAGCAGATACAAAATTGCCCTACTTTTCCCCCATTTCCACCTATAAAACAAAATTTTTTAAAAAAGTACTTCTTTCAGAATGTTTTTTCCGCGAGAGGATCGTACACTCCAAATTTCAAGTATCTAGGACCGTTAGTTCAGCAGATACAAAATTGCCCTAATTTCCCCCTTTTTCCCCGTAGAAGCGAAATTTTCAAAAAAGTAAAGTTTCCGCAAGAGGATTAAAATTTCAAATCTGCCCTACTTTCCCTCTTTTCCCCCTATAGAAGCAGATTTTTCCAAAAAAGTTCTTCTTCCAGAATGTTATTTCCGCGAGAGGATCGTACAGTCCAAACTTCAATATCTAGGACCATTAGTTCAGCAGATACAAAATTGCCCTTCTTTCCCCCTTTAAAAAGTAATTTTCAAAAAAGTACTTCTTTCAATTTGTTATTTCGCGAAATGATCCTATATTGCAAATGTCATGTTTTTAAGACCATTAGTTTAAAATTTACCAAATTGCCCTATTTTGCCCCTCTTGGCCCTCATTAAAACCAAAATTAAAGTTTTAGTTCAGAAGATACAAAATTGCCCTATTTTCCCCTTTCTACTTTTTTCAAGATGTTTTTTTTTGCGAGATGAGCCTAGAGTTCCAATTTCAAGTTTCTGGAACCATTTGTTTAAAAGATTAATAATGTACCGATTTTCCCTATTTCCCCCCCTTTCCCACCGTGGAGGAGGAATTTTTCAAACAATATTTTTTTCGGAATGATGTTTCCGCGAGAGGATCCTAAAGACCAAACTTCACGTTTCTGGGACCATTTGTTTAGAAGATAAAAAATTCACCGATTTTCCCTATTTTCCCACCCTTGGAAGCGGAATTTTCAAAAAATTTTGTTTTCCGCATGTTAATTCTGCGAGAGGATCCTAGAGTCCAAATTTCAAGTTTCTGGGATCATTTGTCCAGAAGATAAAAAATGTACCAATTTGCTCTATTGTCCCCACCTTGGAGGCGGAATTTAAAAAAAAAAAAAAATTTATTTTTTTTTTCGCGAGAGGATTATGGAGTCCAAATTTCAAGTTTCTAAAAATATTTTTTCAAAAGATACAAAATCCCCCAAAGGGCCCTACTTTCCCATTTTTCCCCCTTAGAAGTGGAATTTTTAAAAAAGTTCTTTAAGTATGTAATTTTTGCGAAAGGATCGTTCAGTTCAAATTTCAAGAATCTAGGACCATTAGTTCAGCAGATTCAAAATTGCCCTTCTTTCCCCCTTTTTCCCACAGAATTTATGTGCGTTAAGATAAATTTGAATTTTAGCACCCAAGACACAAACCATTTTACATTACAGAGCGTTTAACAGCGTTTTAACAGTGCAATGTTATTTTTTTTAAAAAGGGAGTTTTGAAAGAGTATCGAATAAAGGGGAACGGGGGCGGTCCTATTTTTGGCGGGCAGGCCATGAGTCGGTAAGACTGTAGTCTTTGATTCTAAAATAGCTAAATATAAAAATTCCATTTTTTAGTACTTTAAATTCGTCACTTAACTCTGGTAATTTTTCGTGTAAAAAGTGGACAAATCCAGTGGTCACTACGGGAGCAATGGAACGTGTTCCGACCTGGCACATATATTGATGGTAGTATGGGTCATGTACTTTCTACATCTGGTTATAAAATCTGCCTGGTCAATTTAGAAGTTGGAGTTATACTGACTTTAAAATTCCAAATTCTATGTTAAATTTTTGGATGAATCTGCTGGTCACTATGGACACATGGACTGGAATTCCGAAATGAAAGTCATGTGTTAGATTATGTTATGGACATACTCTCTAGTCATATAGGTATGAGTTTTCTAGTCAGTTTTTAAATTGGAGGTATTTTATCCTAAAAACTGAAAATTTCAGGCCAAATTTTTCCAAAAAACTTGTGGTCACTATGGCAATTTGGACAAATGTTCCCGGATGAAAGTCATGTCATAGATAGTATTAATGATGTTCTTTCTAACCATAGCTTCCAAATTTTCCTGATCAATTTAGAAATAAAAAAAAAATTGCTCTGAAGTTTTGAATTTCTATGTTAAGTTTTTGGATGAAACTAATGGTCACTATGGAAATATGGACAGGTGTTCCGGGATGAAAGTGGTACCATAAATAGCCCTAAGTATACTCTTTCCAATGATATCCAAAAAAATTTTGTGATCAATTTAGAAACTTGAGGTATTTTTATAATTCTGCAAATGTTCAGAAAAAAACAAAATTTATGAATAAAAAAAAAATTACCCTAAGTTTTAAAAAACCGATATGTTAAATTTACGAAAAAAAAAAAACAACCAACTTTAATAAAGTAAACTAACTGATTTTTGTTATAGAAAATAAAAACAACAAAAGAGGTTGGGGGAGGAGGGGGGGGGCTGGAGGGAGTATTCTGCAAATGGCGGGCAAAATATAAAGTTAATTTTTTACTTTTTTTTTTATATTTAACTAAAAGGTTGGAGAAACATGGAATTAAAAATTGTCAAATTTATGTTGAATAAAACTGATGGTCACTATTGACCGGATTTCCGAAATGAAAGTTATGTGATAGATTATCCAATGGACATAAACTCTAGTCATAGCGTTGAAAGTTTTGTAATCAAATTTGAAATTGAAGACATTTGCTCCAGAAAACATAAGTTTTAGATCAAATTTTCCGATGTAACTCGTGGTCACTATGGCAATTAGAGCAAATTTTTTTAAACTGGTAGTCACTTTGGCCACAAGGAGTAGAATCCAAAAAAGAGTCATGTGATGTATTATGCAATTTAAATACTCTCTAGAGTGTTGTCAATTTTGAAATCGGGGGTATTTGATCCCAAAAACAAGAAATTCTTAACCAAATTTTCCGAAGAAACTTGTGGTCACCATGGCAATTGGCGCAACTGTTCCGGTATAAAAGTCATGTTATATATAGTATTAATGATGTTCTTTCCAACCAAAGTTACCAAATTATCCTGATCAATTTAGAAATAAAAAAAATAATTTAAAGTTTTCAATATCTATGTCGAATTTTCGAATGAAACTGGTTACTATGGGAATAAGGACAGGTGTTCCGGGATGAGAGTGGTACTCTTAATAGCCCTTAGTGTGCTCTTCCCAAATATAACCATTAAAATTTTTTAATCAATTGAGAAATAAGAGGTATTTAAATAATTTTACAAAAGTAAAAAAAATTTCAAGTCTATGTTAAAAATTTGGATGAACTGGTGGTCACTATGCCCACGAGGAGCAGAATTCCAAAATGACAGTCAGGTGATAGATTAAAAAATGGATATACCCTCTAATCGTTTTTTTGGGAGTTTTGTTGTCAATTTTGAAATTGAAGGTATTCGACCCTAAAATCAGCAAATGTTTAATCAAATTCTCCTATGAAACCTGTGATCACTATGTCAATTGACGTAACTGTTCCGAGATGAACGTCATATTGTAGATAATATTGATGATGTTCTTTCCAACTATATCCATCAAATTGTCCTGATCAATTTAGAAATAAAAAAAATAATTAATCTTGAGTTTTCAATTTATATATTAAATTTTTTAAAGAAACTCGTTACTATGGAAATATCGACAGGTGTTCCGGGACGTGAGTGGTACCATATATAGCCCTTAGTGTGCTCTTTCCAAATATAACCATTAAATTTTTCTGATCAATTTAGAAATTAGAGGTATTTAAAAAAATAAACTTAAGTTTCAACAATTTTATTAAAGAAAAATTAACATTTCAGTTAACAGCACTTAATGCTAAACTGTTAAAAATAAAAATAATGTTAGAAAATTGGCGGGAGTTTTTATTTTTATGTAATGTTATCTTTTTCTGATTTAAGTGCTTGAAATTTGTTGGTTAATTTTCCGATGAAATTTTTGGTCACTTGGTCACTTTTGGGAAAATGTTCCGGATTGAACGTCATGTTATAGATGATGTTCTTTCCAATCAAAGAAATTTTCCTGATAAATTTAGAAATAAAAAATGTTCAATGTTAAATTTTCCAAAGAAAGTGGTTGCAATGTAAATATGAACAGGTGTTCTGGGATGAGAGTGGTACCATAAATAGCCCCTAGTGTGCTCTTTCCAAATATAACCATGGCATTTTTTTAATCAATTTAGAAATTAGAGGTATTTAAATAATTTTATTATAGTACAAATTTGAAATCTATGTTAAAAATTTGGATGAAACTGTTGGTCACTATGACAATTGGGGCAACTGTTCCGGGATGAATGTCATGTTATAGATAGTATTGATGATGTTCTTTCCAACTATAGTCATCAAACTTTCCTAATCAATTTAGAAATAAAAAAATAATAATCTTAAGTTTTAAATTTCTACGTTAAATTTTTTTAAAGAAACTGGTTACTATGGAAATATGGACAGGTGTTCCGAGATAAGAGTGGTACCATAAATAGCCCTTAGTGTGCTCTTTCCAAATATAATCATTAAATTTTTCTGATCAATTTAGAAATTAGAGGTATTTAAAAAAATTAACTTAAGTTTCAACAATTTTATTAAAGAAAAATTAACATTTCAGTTAACAGCACTTAATGCTAAACTGTTAAAAATAAAAATAATGTTAGAAAATTGGCGGGAGTTTTTTTATGTAATGTTATCTTTTTCTGTTTTAAATACTTGAAATTTGTTGGTAAATTTTCCGATGAAATTTTTGGTCACTTGGTCACTTTTGGGAAAATGTTCCGGGATGAAAATCGTGTTATAGATAGTATTGATGATGTTCTTTCCAATCAAAGATACGAAATTTTCCTGATCAATTTAGAAATAAAAAATGTTCAATGTTAAATTTTCCAATGAAACTGGTTGCAATGGAAATATGAACAGGTGTTCTGGGATGAGAGTGGTTCCATAAATAGCCCCTAGTGTGCTCTTTCCAAATATAACCATGGTATTGTTTTAATCAATTTAGAAATGAGAGGTATTTAAATAATTTTACTAAAGTAAAAAATTTCAATCTATGTTAAAAATTTGGATGAAACTGGTGGTCACTATGGCAATTGGGGCAACTGTTCCGGGATGAATGTCATGTTATAGATAGTATTGATGATGTTCTTTCCAACTATAGCCATTAAACTTTCCTGATCAATTTAGAAATAAAAAAATAATAATCTTAAGTTTTCCATTTCTATGTTAAATTTTTTTAAAGAAACTGGTTACTATGGAAATGTGGACAGGTGTTCCGAGATGACAGTGGTACCATAAATAGCCCTTAGTGCGCTCTTTCCAAATATAACCACGAAATTCTTCTGGTCAATTTAAAAATTAGAGGTATTTAAAAAAATAAACATAAGTTTCACAAAAAAATTTAACATTCCAGTGTACAGTATGAAATGTTAAGCAAATAAAAATAATGTTATACAATTTGCAGAATTGTTTAAATGTAATGTTTGTTTATTTTTTTGGTTTTAAATACTTTTACGAATCTGGTGGTCACTATAGATATATGGATCGGAATTCCTAAATGCAAGTCACATGATGAAATATGCAATTACCATACTTTCTAGTAGTACCAGTACGAAGTATCTAGTCAATTTTAAAATTGCATTTGTATTTGATCCTAAAAACAGATAATTTAAAACCAAAGTTTCTGATGAAACATGTGGTCACTATGGAAATTTGCTTAAATGTTCCGGGATGAAAGTCATGTTGTAGATAATATTGGTGATGTTATTTCCAAGCAAATTTACTAAATTATACTGATAAATTTAGAAATAAAAAAATAATAGAAAGTTCTCAATTTCTATGTTAAATTTTCGAATGAAACTGGTTACTATGGAAATGTGGACAGGTGTTCCGGGGTGAAAGTGGTAACCTTAATAGCCCATAGTGTGCTCTTTCCAAATATAGGCAGGAAATTTTGTTGATCAATTTAGAAATAAGAGGTATTTGAATAATTTTACAAAAATTAAAAATTTCTAATCTATGTTAAAAATTTGGATGAAACTGGTGGTCACTATGCCCACCAGGAGCAGAATTCCGAAATGAAAGCCATGTGATAGGTTAAACGATGGTCGTTGTGTTGAAAGTTTTGTAGTCAATTTTGAAATTAAAGTAATTTTATCCTAAAATCAGGAAATTTTAAATTAAATTTTCCTATAAAACTTGTGGTCACTACGGCAATTGGCGTAACTGTTCCGGGATGAGCGTCATATTATAGATAGTATTGGTGATGTTCTTTCCAACTATATCCATCAAATTCTCCTGATTAATTTAGAAGTGAAAAAAAAAATATTAATATAAAGTTTTTAATTTCTATGCTAAATATTTGAAGGAAACTGGTCACTACGGAAATATGGACAGGTGTTCCGGGACGAGAGTGGTACTATAAATAGCTCTTAGTGTGCTATATCCAAATATAACCATGACAATTTTCTGATCAATTTAGAAATTAGAGGTATTTAAAGAATTAAACATAAGTTTTAACAAAAAGTTTAACATTCTAGTTAACAGAACTTAATGCTGAAATGTTAAATAAGTTAAAATAATAATGTTAGACAATTGGCGGGAGATTACATTTTTTTTTTGGCGGAAAAATAACATTCTGTTAAGAATACATCTTTACACTGAAAAGTATGAAGTTTAGAAATATAAAAAAATTACATTAGGTCGGATCGATTTTAGTTTTTTTTTTTTTTTTTTTTTTTTAACGGGAAGATCGGAAGCGATGTAAATCAAAAATTGCTTAATTTTACTGCATTTGGTCATACCATACAGCCAAGGAAAAGAAAGTTTTCCCGGCGCTTAACGAAATTTGCCAAAACTCATGTTTGTGTCACCCTAATGACCATATGGAATAGAATTCCGAAATTAAGGGCATATGCTAGATTAAAAAGTAGACTCTAGTCCATAGATGGGAATTTTTCATTACCATTGAAATTTCATTACCATTGGTTGATATCAATGATAATGAAAAAAAAATGCATTACCATTTAATGGTAATTACATTTTTTCAATTGGAAAAAATCATTATCAAAATCAATTTTAAATGTTGTGTATTACAAAAACAAATATCATGTGTTTGGCTTATTCAACATAAAAATTTTAAATAAAAAATAACAAAGAACATATATTTGCAAGTTTTTTCAAAAACCTAAAGTAATGGAAAAATTTGGAAACCTATTTCAGAAGCAGCATTGAAAGTTTAATCGAAACCGTGTGGTCAGATCCCAGACGCATACCAAAAATTTCAAGTAAAAAACTTCTAAAAAATAAAACACAATTTTTGTGAACTTCGACCTCAATTTTCTCAAAAATTTAAAAACCAGATCTTGAACTACGGTATTTTATATCGAAACTTACTATCTTCATAGATTTTTTTCCGAAAATAAAAGAAAAACCACCAGTTAAACCTGATCAGAAATGAAGAAATGTTTACCAAGAAAGAATTTAAAGTCCAATTTGGAGGAATTATAGTTTTTTTTTCAAAATTATGTACCAATGTTTCGTATTGATCGATCGGTTTCGGTCTCGGTTTCGGCAAAATTTTGGCCGAATATTAGCCGAAACCGAAACTTTTTGGTATTTTAAAAAATATATAAAAAAAGTCGCTAATTTTTAATTTCGTGTTCTAATTTACTTGTTTCAGTTTACTTGAACAAAAAGAAGCAAGGTTGTCCAAAACCTGTAATACTGTTATTGTTGAAATATTTTTTTTTCTCCTAATCTACATATGAAATTTAGAATTTTTTTTACAGTTTTTTAAAAAACATTTTTTTTTTATAAATGCAACAATTCCTATCATTCAAAAACATAAAGCCCCGTATATTTATTTTTAAAAAATTTTTAATGATTTTATTCATGCCATTTTTAAGTTTCGGTTTCGGCCGAATATCTCTTTTTGGCCCAATATTCGGTTCGGTTTCGGTTTGGCCTCGAAAAACTGGTTTCGGACGGACTCTAGAAATTTTATTCGATCGCGAATCTAGATCCGTTATTCGGATGCAGACTTGGAATCAGCATTAAAAAGTGAATCGAAAAAAGTGGTCATATCTCAGACGCATCTGAAAATTTCACAAACAAAGCTCTTTAAAATGCACAAGAATACGTTTTTGTGAACTTTGCCTTTAATTTTCTCAAAAACGTACTAGAAAAATTTGTAACCAAAATTCGAAATCAGCATCGAAAAGTTAATAGAAAACGAACTGTCAGATCCTAGACTGAGCCAAAACACTTCACAAATAAGTGTTGGGCATCCAGAGAAATTAACAACTGCACAGTGATTACGGAGGGACCTTAAGTGATTGAAAAAATATTTTTCTTTTATAAAAGTATTTGTATATTTTTATAACACAACAATTAAAAAAATGTGTTTAAAATTTACCAAAATCTAAGGTTTTAACAAATTTGTTAGCGACCCCCTGGGGGGTCGCGACCCACCGTTTGAGAACCATTGCTCTTGTCACAGTGTTGATCCTTAAAACTTTAAATTTTTGTGCAATTTTTCCTATAAAAGTTGTGGGCACAATGGCAATATTAAGCAAATGTTCAGTGATAAAAGTCATGTTAATGATAGCAATGATGTCGTTCTTACTAAAATTTCCTGACCAATTAAGAAATAAAAAAGTTTTCCTTCAAAGTTTAAAAAAAAATTTAAATTTTGGAACCGAAAAATCGGAAAATCGAGTTTAAAGTTTACAACTGAAACTGGTTTTCCATTGAAAAAGGCCGGTACATTGAAAATGTAATAATGGCGTGTTCTCTTCTCAAACGGTGGGTATAAAAGATATTAATACGAATTTTTGACACAATATAAAGCATGATATAACAAAGAATTCTGCATCATTAACTCAAAGATAGCGTTTTTTGAGTTATGCACCCAGATAAATTTTACAGTAACTATTTAGGTTCATTCACAAAGTTTTTAGGTAAAGTTGTTTTTAATGTTTTATCATTTAATTTCCAATGAAACTTAAATATAAGCTGACTTAAACAGTTGTTAAAAAAATAAACTACAAAATTTACGGAAAATATTTTTATCAGTTAAATTATTTGTGACTGATTACACTGTAAGACAAATTTCAACTTTTTTTTTAACACCAGAACGAGACCTTATACACTTGAAAGTAGAGCCCCTCTAGAGTAAAAGTGCATTTACAGTTTTTCATTCGGTGATCATTTGTCCTTTTTAGAGGACTTTAAAGTTTTGAAGGACATTTAAAGTAAAAAGAAAAAAAAAATATTTCTACTTATCCTAAGATACTGAGATAAAAAGCAAATGAAAGAGGAAAGCTTCCTCAATTTTTTAAACATGTTCGTTTTGTCATATCAGGTTTAAAGGATATCAATAAGGTGCTTTCAAAACTTTGTCCTTTAATATCCTTTAGAATTTCCAGACATTGTTTTTTTTGTTTGGTTTAGATTTTAGATTTTAAATTTTTTTTAATAGTTTTATTAACAATCTAATGGATTGTCTTTATAATTTTGTTAACTAATATTAAAATGCATCATTTAAAGTCTATATGTAAATAAATCGTATAAAAAACATGTGTTTACTTATTTGTACTTTTACTTATGCAAGTATATGCTATATGTATGACAATTGCTGTGTTTTTCAATAAGTGGATTTATTTTCGGATTAATCTTATTTAGTTTAAAATAAATAAATTAAAATACCAAAACAAATTTGGAATATTTTTTTCCATAATCTACGATAAATAAGCAATTATTATCCTAAAAAATAATAAAAAAAATCTGGAAACTTAAAAACGTTATAAATAAATCAAAATAAATCCAAATAAATTTTAGGATTTAATAAATCCGTTTTGGATTAATTTTGTTTTATTTATAACTTTTTTCATTTTCCAAATTTGTTCATTATTTTTTTCGGGTTATAATTGCAAATTTATTGTAGGTTACGGAAAAAAATATTCCAAATTTGTTTTAGTATGTTTTTTTTTAAGCAAAACAAGATTAATCAGAAAATAAATCCACTTATTGAAAAACACAACAAATGTATTTTTTTAACTCTTGCTTTAAACATCAACCTAAAATTAAGGCAGAGCCGAAAAACTTCCTCTAAAATTCTTGAGTTTGACCTTATATCACCATTTCCGCAAAAAACGAATAAAAGTAATTTTAAAAAGTTTTTGAATTTTATATGTCATTTGTAACTTAAAAGTTTATTTAAAAGGAGACCGGATCACCGAATAAAAAACTGTGAACTTACTTTTACTCCATGGAGGGTCCAATTTTACATGTATATCCATTTATTCATGTGTTACATATTTTTTTCCAAGAAAATGGGTTAATATTTGGGAGGCTATGTGTAAATAAAAAATATATTTTCAGTTATATATAAAAACTTATTTTTTTCTTTTACACTAAACTAACAAAGTGAGAAGGATGAAATTTAACAATGTCTTAGTGCATATCAATGTCCTTATCATACATTTTTTCCGGAAGAAATGGCTGGAAATTCTAAAGGATATTAAAGGACCAAATTTTGAAAGGACCTTATTGACATCCTTTTAACCTGATATGACAAAACGGACATGTTTAATCATTTGAGAAGACTTTCTTCTTTCATTTGCTTTTTATCTCAGCATCGTAGGATAAGTGGAAATATATTTTTTTTTTTTTTACTTTAAATGTCCTTGAAAACTTTAAAGTCCTCTAAAAAGGACAAATGATCACCGAATGAAAAACTGTAAATGCAGTTTTACTCCAGAGGGGCTCTACTTTCAAGTGTATAAGGTCTCGTTCTGGTGTTAAAAGTAGTGTTGTACGGTGTTATACCACATAATTTACGATTTTTGTAGTTTGTTATTCAAATAATTTTATTTTTACTTCACAAAATAAAAAAATGTAAGCAGTTAAAATAACTGAAATATCATTTGTTTTAATGGAATGTCTGGTCATTTATTAACGTTTAAAAATAAGTGAAAATGTTTGTTGTTTTAAATGAAATATAAGTAGCCCGTTTTTTAATAGGAAAAAAAAAAACGTTTTTTCAGTTGAATTTACTTACAAAATTGTTAACGTCCGATTTCCATATCAAAAGCGGTTACTGAGTTTAAACCCAACTAAGACGATTTTTTTTGTAAATTATTTTCACATCCATTCTCAACATTTGCGATCTTCCCGTTTAAAAAAAAAAAAAACTAAAATCGATCCGACCTAATGTAATTTTTTTATATTTCTAAACTTCATACTTTTCAGTGTAAAGATGTATTCTTAACAGAATGTTATTTTTCCGCCAAAAAAAAAATGTAATCTCCCGCCAATTGTCTAACATTATTATTTTAACTTATTTAACATTTCAGCATTAAGTTCTGTTAACTAGAATGTTAAACTTTTTGTTAAAACTTATGTTTAATTCTTTAAATACCTCTAATTTCTAAATTGATCAGAAAATTGTCATGGTTATATTTGGATATAGCACACTAAGAGCTATTTATAGTACCACTCTCGTCCCGGAACACCTGTCCATATTTCCGTAGTGACCAGTTTCCTTCAAATATTTAGCATAGAAATTAAAAACTTTATATTAATATTTTTTTTTTCACTTCTAAATTAATCAGGAGAATTTGATGGATATAGTTGGAAAGAACATCACCAATACTATCTATAATATGACGCTCATCCCGGAACAGTTACGCCAATTGCCGTAGTGACCACAAGTTTTATAGGAAAATTTAATTTAAAATTTCCTGATTTTAGGATAAAATTACTTTAATTTCAAAATTGACTACAAAACTTTCAACACAACGACCATCGTTTAACCTATCACATGGCTTTCATTTCGGAATTCTGCTCCTGGTGGGCATAGTGACCACCAGTTTCATCCAAATTTTTAACATAGATTAGAAATTTTTAATTTTTGTAAAATTATTCAAATACCTCTTATTTCTAAATTGATCAACAAAATTTCCTGCCTATATTTGGAAAGAGCACACTATGGGCTATTAAGGTTACCACTTTCACCCCGGAACACCTGTCCACATTTCCATAGTAACCAGTTTCATTCGAAAATTTAACATAGAAATTGAGAACTTTCTATTATTTTTTTATTTCTAAATTTATCAGTATAATTTAGTAAATTTGCTTGGAAATAACATCACCAATATTATCTACAACATGACTTTCATCCCGGAACATTTAAGCAAATTTCCATAGTGACCACATGTTTCATCAGAAACTTTGGTTTTAAATTATCTGTTTTTAGGATCAAATACAAATGCAATTTTAAAATTGACTAGATACTTCGTACTGGTACTACTAGAAAGTATGGTAATTGCATATTTCATCATGTGACTTGCATTTAGGAATTCCGATCCATATATCTATAGTGACCACCAGATTCGTAAAAGTATTTAAAACCAAAAAAATAAACAAACATTACATTTAAACAATTCTGCAAATTGTATAACATTATTTTTATTTGCTTAACATTTCATACTGTACACTGGAATGTTAAATTTTTTTGTGAAACTTATGTTTATTTTTTTAAATACCTCTAATTTTTAAATTGACCAGAAGAATTTCGTGGTTATATTTGGAAAGAGCGCACTAAGGGCTATTTATGGTACCACTGTCATCTCGGAACACCTGTCCACATTTCCATAGTAACCAGTTTCTTTAAAAAAATTTAACATAGAAATGGAAAACTTAAGATTATTATTTTTTTATTTCTAAATTGATCAGGAAAGTTTAATGGCTATAGTTGGAAAGAACATCATCAATACTATCTATAACATGACATTCATCCCGGAACAGTTGCCCCAATTGCCATAGTGACCACCAGTTTCATCCAAATTTTTAACATAGATTGAAATTTTTTACTTTAGTAAAATTATTTAAATACCTCTCATTTCTAAATTGATTAAAACAATACCATGGTTATATTTGGAAAGAGCACACTAGGGGCTATTTATGGAACCACTCTCATCCCAGAACACCTGTTCATATTTCCATTGCAACCAGTTTCATTGGAAAATTTAACATTGAACATTTTTTATTTCTAAATTGATCAGGAAAATTTCGTATCTTTGATTGGAAAGAACATCATCAATACTATCTATAACACGATTTTCATCCCGGAACATTTTCCCAAAAGTGACCAAGTGACCAAAAATTTCATCGGAAAATTTACCAACAAATTTCAAGTATTTAAAACAGAAAAAGATAACATTACATAAAAAAACTCCCGCCAATTTTCTAACATTATTTTTATTTTTAACAGTTTAGCATTAAGTGCTGTTAACTGAAATGTTAATTTTTCTTTAATAAAATTGTTGAAACTTAAGTTAATTTTTTTAAATACCTCTAATTTCTAAATTGATCAGAAAAATTTAATGGTTATATTTGGAAAGAGCACACTAAGGGCTATTTATGGTACCACTCTTATCTCGGAACACCTGTCCATATTTCCATAGTAACCAGTTTCTTTAAAAAAATTTAACGTAGAAATTTAAAACTTAAGATTATTATTTTTTTATTTCTAAATTGATTAGGAAAGTTTGATGACTATAGTTGGAAAGAACATCATCAATACTATCTATAACATGACATTCATCCCGGAACAGTTGCCCCAATTGTCATAGTGACCAACAGTTTCATCCAAATTTTTAACATAGATTTCAAATTTGTACTATAATAAAATTATTTAAATACCTCTAATTTCTAAATTGATTAAAAAAATGCCATGGTTATATTTGGAAAGAGCACACTAGGGGCTATTTATGGTACCACTCTCATCCCAGAACACCTGTTCATATTTACATTGCAACCACTTTCTTTGGAAAATTTAACATTGAACATTTTTTATTTCTAAATTTATCAGGAAAATTTCTTTGATTGGAAAGAACATCATCTATAACATGACGTTCAATCCGGAACATTTTCCCAAAAGTGACCAAGTGACCAAAAATTTCATCGGAAAATTAACCAACAAATTTCAAGCACTTAAATCAGAAAAAGATAACATTACATAAAAATAAAAACTCCCGCCAATTTTCTAACATTATTTTTATTTTTAACAGTTTAGCATTAAGTGCTGTTAACTGAAATGTTAATTTTTCTTTAATAAAATTGTTGAAACTTAAGTTTATTTTTTTAAATACCTCTAATTTCTAAATTGATCAGAAAAATTTAATGGTTATATTTGGAAAGAGCACACTAAGGGCTATATATGGTACCACTCACGTCCCGGAACACCTGTCGATATTTCCATAGTAACGAGTTTCTTTAAAAAATTTAATATATAAATTGAAAACTCAAGATTAATTATTTTTTTTATTTCTAAATTGATCATTACAATTTGATGGATATAGTTGGAAAGAACATCATCAATATTATCTACAATATGACGTTCATCTCGGAACAGTTACGTCAATTGACATAGTGATCACAGGTTTCATAGGAGAATTTGATTAAACATTTGCTGATTTTAGGGTCAAATACCTTCAATTTCAAAATTGACAACAAAACTCCCAAAAAAACGATTAGAGGGTATATCCATTTTTTAATCTATCACCTGACTGTCATTTTGGAATTCTGCTCCTCGTGGGCATAGTGACCACCAGTTCATCCAAATTTTTAACATAGACTTGAAATTTTTTTTACTTTTGTAAAATTATTTAAATACCTCTTATTTCTCAATTGATTAAAAAATTTTAATGGTTATATTTGGGAAGAGCACACTAAGGGCTATTAAGAGTACCACTCTCATCCCGGAACACCTGTCCTTATTCCCATAGTAACCAGTTTCATTCGAAAATTCGACATAGATATTGAAAACTTTAAATTATTTTTTTTATTTCTAAATTGATCAGGATAATTTGGTAACTTTGGTTGGAAAGAACATCATTAATACTATATATAACATGACTTTTATACCGGAACAGTTGCGCCAATTGCCATGGTGACCACAAGTTTCTTCGGAAAATTTGGTTAAGAATTTCTTGTTTTTGGGATCAAATACCCCCGATTTCAAAATTGACAACACTCTAGAGAGTATTTAAATTGCATAATACATCACATGACTCTTTTTTGGATTCTACTCCTTGTGGCCAAAGTGACTACCAGTTTAAAAAAATTTGCTCTAATTGCCATAGTGACCACGAGTTACATCGGAAAATTTGATCTAAAACTTATGTTTTCTGGAGCAAATGTCTTCAATTTCAAATTTGATTACAAAACTTTCAACGCTATGACTAGAGTTTATGTCCATTGGATAATCTATCACATAACTTTCATTTCGGAAATCCGGTCAATAGTGACCATCAGTTTTATTCAACATAAATTTGACAATTTTTAATTCCATGTTTCTCCAACCTTTTAGTTAAATATAAAAAAAAAAGTAAAAAATTAACTTTATATTTTGCCCGCCATTTGCAGAATACTCCCTCCAGCCCCCCCCCTCCTCCCCCAACCTCTTTTGTTGTTTTTATTTTCTATAACAAAAATCAGTTAGTTTACTTTATTAAAGTTGGTTGTTTTTTTTTTTTCGTAAATTTAACATATCGGTTTTTTAAAACTTAGGGTAATTTTTTTTTTATTCATAAATTTTGTTTTTTTCTGAACATTTGCAGAATTATAAAAATACCTCAAGTTTCTAAATTGATCACAAAATTTTTTTGGATATCATTGGAAAGAGTATACTTAGGGCTATTTATGGTACCACTTTCATCCCGGAACACCTGTCCATATTTCCATAGTGACCATTAGTTTCATCCAAAAACTTAACATAGAAATTCAAAACTTCAGAGCAATTTTTTTTTTATTTCTAAATTGATCAGGAAAATTTGGAAGCTATGGTTAGAAAGAACATCATTAATACTATCTATGACATGACTTTCATCCGGGAACATGTGTCCAAATTGCCATAGTGACCACAAGTTTTTTGGAAAAATTTGGCCTGAAATTTTCAGTTTTTAGGATAAAATACCTCCAATTTAAAAACTGACTAGAAAACTCATACCTATATGACTAGAGAGTATGTCCATAACATAATCTAACACATGACTTTCATTTCGGAATTCCAGTCCATGTGTCCATAGTGACCAGCAGATTCATCCAAAAATTTAACATAGAATTTGGAATTTTAAAGTCAGTATAACTCCAACTTCTAAATTGACCAGGCAGATTTTATAACCAGATGTAGAAAGTACATGACCCATACTACCATCAATATATGTGCCAGGTCGGAACACGTTCCATTGCTCCCGTAGTGACCACTGGATTTGTCCACTTTTTACACGAAAAATTACCAGAGTTAAGTGACGAATTTAAAGTACTAAAAAATGGAATTTTTATATTTAGCTATTTTAGAATCAAAGACTACAGTCTTACCGACTCATGGCCTGCCCGCCAAAAATAGGACCGCCCCCGTTCCCCTTTATTCGATACTCTTTCAAAACTCCCTTTTTAAAAAAAATAACATTGCACTGTTAAAACGCTGTTAAACGCTCTGTAATGTAAAATGGTTTGTGTCTTGGGTGCTAAAATTCAAATTTATCTTAACGCACATACAGAATTTTGAAAAGTACTTTCTTAAGAATGTTATTTCCGCGAGAGGATCGTTCAGCCAAATTTCAAGTATCTAGAACAATTTGTTCAGCTGATACAAAATTGGCCTACCTTCCCCGTTTTCCCCTTTGAAATCGGATTTTCAAAAAAAAAAGTACTTCTTTCAGAATGTTAATTCCAAGAGAGAGGATCGTGCAGTCTAAATTTCAAGTATCTAGGACCATTAGTTCAGCAGATACAAAATTGCTCTACTTTCCGCCTTTTCCCCCTTAGAAGCGGAACTTTCCACAATAAGTACTTTTTCCGCAAGAGGATCGTACAGTTCAAATTTTAAGTATCTAGGATCATTAGTTCAGCAGATACAGAATTGCCCTACTTTCCACCTTTTCCCCTTTAGAAGGAGAACTTTCAAAAAAGTACTTCTTCTAGAATGTTCTTTCCGCGAGAGGATCGTACAGTCCAAACTTCAAGTATGTTGGACTTTTAGTTAAGCAGATTCAAAATTGCCATACTTTCTCCCTTTTCCCTCCGTAGAAGCAGAATTTAAAAAAAAGTACTTCTTTTAGAATGTTATATCCGCGAGAGGATCGTACAGTTAAATTTTAAGTATCGAGGACCATTAGTTCAGCAGATACAAAATTGCCCTACCTTCCCCTTTTTCCCCCTTAAAAGTAGAGTTTTCAAAAAAGTACTTCCTTGAGAATGTTATTTCCGCGAGAGGATCGTACAGTCGAAATTTCAAGTATATAGGACCATTATTTCAGCAGATACAAAATTGCCCTACTTTTCCCCTTTTTCCCACTCAAAATCGGAATATTTAAAAAAGTACTTCTTTCAGAATGTTATTTTCGCGAAAAGATCGTACAGTCCAAATTTCAAGTCTCCCGGACCATTTGTTCAGCAGATACAAAATTGCCTACTTTACCCCTTTTCCCTCTTAGAGGCAGAATTTTCCAAAAAGTCCTTCATTCGAATTTTATTTCCGCGAGAGGATTGTGCAGTCCAATTTTCAAGTATCTGGGACTATTTGTTCAGCAGACACAAAATTGGCCTACTCCCCCTTTTTCCCCCTTAAAGAAGAATTTTTAAAAAAGTATTTCTTTCCGAATGTTAAGAATGTTATTTTCGCGAAAGGATCGAACAGTTTAAATTTCAAGTATTAAGGACCATTAATTTAGCAGATTCAAAATTGCCCTACTTTCCCGATTTCCCCCCAGAATTTTGAAAAAGTACTTCCTTTAGAATGTTATTTCCGCAAGAGGTTCGTCCACTCCAAATTTCAACTATCTAGGACCATATTTTCAGCAGATACAAAATTGCCATACCTTCCTCTTTTTCCCCTTTTAAAGCGGAATTTTCAAAAAATTACTTTTTTTAGAATGTTATTTCCGCGAGAGGATCGTGCACTCCACGCAAGTGGATCGTGCAGTCCTATTTGTTTAGCAGATACAAACCGGGAATTTCAAAAAGTACTTCTTTCAGAAAGTTATTTCCGCGAGAGGATCGTACAGCCAAAATTTCAAGGATCTACGACCATTAGCTCAGCAGACACAAAATTACCCTACTTTCCCCCTTTTCCCCCTTAGAAGCGAAATTTTCAAAATAGAACTTTCTTCACAATGTTATTTCCGCCAAGGATCCCATGTCAAAATTTTTAAGTTTCTGGGAAAATTAGTTCAGAACATATAAAGTGTACCAAATTGTCCTATTATCCCCCTATTTACCACCCTAGAAGCAGAATTGAAAAAAAACTTTGTTTCGGAATGTTTTTTCCGCGAGAGGATCTTATAGTCCAAACTTTAAGTTTCTAGGACCATTAGGTCAGAGAAAAGAAAATGTACCAAATTGCCCAATTTTCCCCCTTTTCCCCTTCTTAGAAGTGCCTTTTTAAAAAAGTACTTTCTTCAGAATATTATTTCCGCGAGAGGATCCTATAGTCCAAATTTCAGGTTTCTGGGACCATTAGTTCACAATATAGAAAATGTTCAAAATCGTCCTATTTCCCCCCAAATTTGAATGAAAAATTTTCAAAAAATACTTTCTTCAGAAAATAATTTCCGCGAGAGGATCATATAGTCGAAATTTTTAAGTTTCTAGGACCATTAGTTCAGAAGATACAAAATGTACCAAATTATCCTACTTTCCCCCTTTCAACCCCCAAGAATCAGAATTAAAAAAACTTTGTTTCAGAATGTCTTTTCCGTTAGATGATCTTATAGTCCAAACTTTAAGTTTCTAGGACCATTAGGTCAGAAGATAGAACATGTACCAAATTGCCCTTTTTTCCCCATTTCCCCTTCTTATTTTTTTTTTTTTTTTAAATACTTTATTTCCGCGAGAGGATTCTATAGTCCAAATTTTATGTTACTGGGGCCATTAGTTCAGAAGATCGAAATGTTTAAAATTGTCCTATTTCCCCCTAAATTTAAGTGATTAAATCAATAAATTCCCAAAAAATAAAAAATAAATGAGAAAAAAAATTGAGTAAAAAATTTGAGGTGAAAACACCTTCTAAGTAAAAAATTTAAGTAAAAATACTGAAGAATAAAATACAATTGAGTGAAAAAAAATTTATATTAAAAAAAAATTGAGTAAAAAAAATTTTGAGTGAAAAAAAATTTGAGTGAAAAAAAATTTGTAAAAAAAAATTTTTGAGTGAAAAAAAATTTTGAGTAAAAAAAAATTTTGAGTGAAAAAAAATTGTGAGTATAAAAAAATTTTGAGTGAAAAAAAATTTGTAAAAAAAAAAAAAATTTGTAAAAAAAAAAAAATTTGAGTGAAAAAAAAAATTTTGAGTGAAAAAAAAATTTTGAGTGAAAAAATTTTAGTAAAAAAATGTTTTTTCCCCGAGAGGATACTATAGTTCAAATATCTAGTTTCTAGGACCATTAGTTCAAAATTCACCAAATTGCCCTATTTTCCCCCCTTTTCCCCCCCTTAAAACCGGAATTTTCAAAAAAGTACTTTTTTCAAAATGTTATTTCCGCGAGAGTATCCTATATTCAAAATTTCAAGATTGTAGGAACATTAGTTCAGAAGATACAAAATGTACCAACTTGCCCTATTTTCCCCCTCCCCCCCACCATAGAAACGGAATTTTCAAAATATTACTTTTTCCAAAATGTTATTTCCGCGAGAGGGTGCTAGACTTCAAATTTCAAGTTTCTGGGACCATTTGTTTAGAATATAAAAAATGTACCAATTTGTCCTATTTTTTCCTTTTTCCCCCCTTGGAGGCGGAATTTTCCAAAAAAAAAAAAATTCCGAAATTTTATTTCCGGGAGAGGATCCTAGAGTTCAAATTTGAAGTTTCTAGGACTATTAGTTCAAAAGATACAAAATTCTCCAAAGGGCCCTATTTTCCCCCTTTTGCCCCCCTTAGAATCGGAATTTCCAAAAATCCCTTCTTAGTGGGTAGTTTTGTCGGGAGCCGAACCTACATTCCAAATTTGAAATCTCTAGCTTCAGCGGTTTGGGCTGGGCGATGATTATTGCCAATCAGTCAGTCAGTCAGTCTGTCAGTCAGCCAGTCACCACACTCTTTTATATATATACGTGTCTGTCATGACTTTCACATCCACGTGAAAGTGAAACACTTCCGAATATTTTGGTGTCCTGGGTTTCACTTCCGATTTTTTTTTTTCGTTTTACTTTCGTGTGCAAAAAGCTAACTGAAAGTAATTAGAATGGACTTTTTCCCCTATAAATATTAACTTAAAAATAAAAAACCCATGTTTAATTTATAATTTGATATATATTCTTTTTATTTACATTAAAAAATCAACATTTTGTTAAGGCTAAATATATGTAAAAATTATTTTAAAAACAATCCATAATTTATCGAAATTTTGTTCGGAAGTTGTGCAAAAACAACAACAAAAGTATACAAATTAAAAAAATCACATATTTAAATAACTACACGTTTTCCCGGCTGGGAAATACTTTTAAAAGAAAGAGCACAAAATTTTTCATTTTTTAATGCACAACACTTTTAGTTTAACTCACTTTAAATACTTAAAAATTGTAAAAATAAATTAATTATAAAATTTTACAAAATTCAACATGGCGTTGTTTATCTTCGAAAAATTTTCGATAAATGGTGATGCCAATCCATGGTGTTGCCAGTTATTATTACTATTGAAAAGTACTACATTTTACAACTGGGGTTTATTACCATATGTTCATAGAATTATCAAGATGCGAAACATTGTTGAGTTTAAGGTACATAAGAGTAATTTATTCAACTCATATTCGTGAATATATATTATTTAATGAGAAATTCAATGATAAATTGGTGTTAAATATATATTTTTGTTTAAAAATTGTGCAAAACTTTTTTATTTATTTATTTTATTTAATTTTATTTATTTTTAAACAAAAGCCCGTGTTTCGCATCTAGCATATCTTAGTAAAATTTTTCGAACATATAATTAAGAAATATGTGATTTGGAAACACCAAATCTTTTTTTATGTGATTCGAAAATTTTCGCTCTAATTGAAAACGTTCTGAAGTCATGACAGACACGATAGAATAGAATAGGGCCTCTGTTCTGTCTTTCACAACTTTTCAATTCACATGAAAATTTCCGAATCACATGAAATCAAGTTTAGTGTTTTGTTGATCACGTTTTCATTCGAAGTTGAAATCGAATAATTAAAATTTAAAAAATATATAAGGAAAAAGGTGCATTCGTTTTACTTTCGCCAAATTTTATTTATGTGAAATAAAACGAAAAAGAAATTCGGATGTGAAATCTGGAACACCAAAAAAATTCGGAAGTTTTCATTTTCACATTTTTTATGTGAATTACTTTTTTTGGAACAGCGGCCTAGATACATTATTTCAAACTTTCAAATCTATATATATAAAAGAGTGTGGTGACTGACTGACTGACTGACTGACTGATTGGCAATAATCATCGCCCAGCCCAAACCGCTGAAGCTAGAGACTTGAAATTTGGAATGTAGGTTCGGCTCCCGACAAAACCACCCACTAAGAAGGGATTTTTGGAAATTCCGATTCTAAGGGGGGCAAAAGGGGGAAAATAGGGCCCTTTGGGGGATTTTGTATCTTTTGAACTAATAGTCCTAGAAACTTCAAATTTGAACTCTAGGATCCTCTCGCGGAAATAAAATTTCGGAAAAATTTTTTTTGGAAAATTCCGCCTCCAAGGGGGGAAAAGGGGGAAATAGGGCAAATTGTTACATTTTTTATATTCTAAACAAATGCTCCCAGAAACTTGAAATTTGAAGTCTAGGACCCTCTCGCGGAAATAACATTTTGGAAAAAGTAATATTTTGAAAATTCCGTTTCTAAGGTGGGGGGGGGAGGGGGAAAATAGGGCAAGTTGGTACATTTTGTATCTTCTGAACTAATGGTCCTACAATCTTGAAATTTTGAATATAGGATACTCTCGCGGAAATAACATTTTGAAAAAAGTACTTTTTTGAAAATTCCGGTTTTAAGGGGGACAAAAAGGGGGAAAATAGGGCAATTTGGTGAATTTTGAACTAATGGTCCTAGAAACTAGATATTTGAACTATAGTATCCTTTTGGGGAAAAAACATTTTTTTACTAAAATTTTTTCACTCAAAATTTTTTTTCACTCAAAATTTTTTTTTTCACTCAAATTTTTTTTTCACTCAAAATTTTTTTTCACTCAAAATTTTTTTTCACTCAAAATTTTTTTTCACTCAAAACTTTTTTGCTCAAAATTTTTTTTCACTCAAAATTTTTTTTTACAATTTTTTTTCACTCAAAATTTTTTTTTACTCAAAATTTTTTTTCACTCAAATTTTTTTTCACTCATAATTTTTTTTCACTCAAAATTTTTTTTCACCCAAAAATTTTTTTTCACTCAATTTTTTTTCACTCAAAATTTTTTCACTCAAAATTTTTTTTCACTCAAAATTTTTTTTCACTCAAAATTTTTTTTTTACTCAAAACTTTTTTTTACTCAAAATTTTTTTTCACTCAATTTTTTTTACTAAAAATTTTTTTGACTCAATTGTATTTTATTCTTCAGTTTTTTTACTCAATTTTTTTACTTAAATTTTTTACTTAGAAGGTGTTTCACCCAAATTTTTTTTACTCAATTTTTTTTTACTCAAAATTTTTTTCGCTTAATTTTTTGACTCAAATTTTTTACTCAATTTTTTTTCTCATTTATTTTTTTATTTTTGGGAATTTATTGATTTAATCACATAAATTTAGGGGGAAATAGGACAATTTTGAACATCTTCTGAACTAATGGCCCCAGTAACCTAACATTTAGACTATAGGATCCTCTCGCGGAAATAATACTCTAAAGAAAGTATTTTTTTTTTTCAATAAGAAGGGGAAATGGGGGAAAAAGGGCAATTTGGTACATGTTCTGTCTTTTGACCTAATGGTCCTAGAAACTTAAAGTTTGGACTATAAGCATAAGCGTAGCTAGACCATTATTCTGGGGTGGGCAAAAGCCCCCACTCCCCTTCCCAAAAAAAAAAAATTTAAAAAAAATATTAAAACTAAAAAACATAAAAATGTATTTAAGGGCAGATTACTCAATGAAAAGTTAGCTGCTAACTGCCGATTTAACGGTACCTTATGTCAAAATTTGTATGAAAAAGTTAAATTTAACGGAGAGTTATTTTATAACGGAACATTGAGTAATCCAGCCTTAAAAAATTAAAGTTAACTACTATTTTCGTTAACTCTACACGGTTTTTGCACAGAAATATTGAATACATTTTCTATATATTTTGACCTCCTTAACACGAATCTGTCATCAGAAAAGTTGTATCAAATCACCTTCTTGAGATTTAGGCATTTTCATTTTTTGTGGACCAAGCCCTCAAGATGTTGCGGTTCCTACAAATAAACCTCCATCACTGTAAGGCAGCCTCAGCTACACTATTGCTGCGCCTGACGACAGGAGCAGTTGACTTGGTTTTTATCCAAGAGCCCTGGGTGCGGGGTGGCAGGGTTTGCGGATTGAAGACCCCTGGGTTTAAGTTGATGGTTGCCAAAGGTGAGGGCTCACCAAGAGCCTGCATCTTGGCGAAAAATGGCTTAAATATATTCTTTTTATCAACTTTTAGTGATATGGATGTTACAGCGGCTAGCTTAGAGCTTCATGGGAAATCTATTTGGCTCGCCTCTGCGTATTTTCCTAATCCGGGGCCAATACCCCCGGAGAAGGTTGGCGGTCTGATTCGGGAGTCTGAATCTAGGGGACACCAGTTACTAGTGTGCTGTGATGCTAATGCACATCATTCGATATGGGGTAGTACAGACACAAATGATAGAGGCGAATCACTTTTGGAGTTTTTGTTAAGCACTAACCTGTATATTTGTAACAAGGGTAGTGAACCAACTTTCGTTACAAGTACGCGGCAAGAGGTTCTTGACGTAACACTTGTATCAGATACATTGTCTGATAGAATTGATGACTGGAGAGTTTTGGAAGAGCATTCTTTCTCAGATCATCGGTACATTGAGTTTTTACTCAGGGAGCGTGCCCCGGTTGAGACAGTCTCTAGAAATCTGAGAAGAACAAACTGGGTGAAATATAGGGAGACTTTTTCTTTGCTTTTGGATGAAGTACCCCTATCTGAACCGCATAGTTTAGCGGAAATTGACTGTCTGGTTGACCATATAACAAATGTTTGTAATAGGTGCCTGGATGCGTCTTGCCCTTCTGCAAAGCCTAGAGGGAAAAAAAAGCCACCTTGGTGGTCAAATGAGTTGCAGACGAGCAGAGATTCCTGCAGAAAGCTCTTTAATAAGGCTAAATTTTCAAGAGCGGACGAGGACTGGTCTGCATACAGGCTGCAACTTAAGAGTTATAAAAAGATGATCAGAAATGCCAAATGTGATTCTTGGAAAAACTTCTGTGGAAACATAGAAGACGTTTCTGAGGCATCCAGGCTGCGCAAGGTTCTGGCTTCTTCTCCTTGCACCCTAGGATACCTGAAAGATCCTAATGGGGTGTGGTCTTCCTCCAGTGGAGAGTCGCTGGATCTCCTTTTAAACACGCATTTTCCGGGCAATTCCATGACGCCGTTTCAAGCTTTGGAACGTTCTGACGCCCAAGCATCTGAAATTGCTTCGGAAATAATAAATATGCCAACATTAATCTGGGCGATAAAAAGCTTCAGGCCCTATAAATCTCCGGGACCTGATGGTATAATCCCGGCTGAGTTGCAGCAAGTGTTGGACTATATAGCCCCGTTGCTGTATAATCTATACACAGCATGCATCAACTGGTCGTATATTCCTTTAAAATGGAGGGATACCAGAGTCGTATTTATCCCGAAGGCTGGGAAAAGTTCCCACACAGCTCCGAAGGATTTCAGACCAATTAGTCTGTCTTCTTTTTTGTTAAAGACAATGGAACGAATGATAGACTCATATTTGCGTAGAGTGATTGACCCGAGGTTGCTTTCGACAAAGCAACATGCATACAGCAAGGGACGATCAACGGAAACAGCTCTTCATGAGCTCGTTGGTACCATCGAGAGATCGCTTTCGGTAAAGGAGTACACTATGGTGGCCTTTCTTGATATTGAGGGGGCTTTTAATAATGTCATTCCAGAATCGATAATATTGGCATTGTCTGGTCTTGGAGTAAAGCGTGAAATCGTTTTAATGGTGGAAAGCCTACTTGCCAATAGACGTATAACGTCTGAATTGGGAGCGTCCGTCATATCTCGATTTGTCAATAGGGGCACACCACAAGGAGGTGTTCTTTCGCCGCTTCTTTGGAACCTGGCACTGAATTCAATGCTACTGTCTCTAGAAGCACGTGGTTGTCATGTTATCGCATATGCTGACGATGTCGCGATAGCGGTAAAGGGGAAGCATCTGCCAACATTGCGGGACATTCTTCAGGGTTCTCTGAAAGATCTGTCTAAATGGGCAAGAGACTGTGGCCTAGGAGTTAATCCTAGTAAAACAGAGCTTGTTTTGTTTACAAGGAAAAATAAGATTCCTGCTTTTGATCCTATTTCTCTGGACGGTACTGAAATCACCTTCTCAGATGGAGCCAAGTATCTTGGAGTATTTCTAGATAGGAAGCTGAATTTCAGGCGTAATATTGAGGAACGGGTGAGAAAAGCAACGATTGCTTTGTATTCCTGTAAAAGGGCCATTGGAAAACGATGGGGTTTTAGCCCTCAAGTCGTTCATTGGATCTATACAGCAGTGGTGCGTCCAATTTTGCTGTATGGAATCATTGTCTGGTGGCCTGCTTTGGAAACAAAAGCGAACTTTGTCTTTATCACGAAGGTACAGAGAATGGCGTCTATGTGCATCACTGGTGCTCTTCGTACTACACCTACGGCTGCATTAGAAATCCTCCTTCACCTGATACCCTTGGACATATTGGGTAGGCAGTATGCGGCTGCATCGGCAATTCGACTTAATAGCACGCTGCAATGGAGGAGCAGTGATTGTGGCCATAGCGCAATCTTGAAAAAGATAACAATACCACAAAATGTGGACTGTGCTCCCTCTTTGAGCCTCTTTGAGCGCCACTTTACCACTATGATACCATCCAGGGAGTCTTGGATGGGGGATACTCCGGGTAGTGGAGCTACCATAAATTTTTACACAGATGGATCGAGGCTGCACGAACAAGTGGGCTTTGGAGTCTATTCGGAAGAGCTTGGGTTGAGCCTGGCTCGTAGATTGCCAGATCATTGCAGTGTTTACCAGGCAGAGATGCTGGCAATAAAAGAAGTGGCTGACTGGTTGAGCTGCAATGTCTTGTCTACAACCGCAGTCAACATCTATACTGACAGTCAAGCCGCGGTCAAGTCCCTGGATTCAATGTTTCTGAAAACAAGATCTGCCCTTAACTGCCGCACGTCTTTAAATGAGATGGCCAAGCAGTTTAACATACGACTCATATGGGTCCCAGGGCACAGAGACATTCCAGGGAATTGCAAAGCCGATGAGCTTGCAAGACTAGGAACTACCTTACAGGTTCCAACAGAATTGGAATGTGTTGGTGCGCCTCTAGAAACTTGCAAGCAAAACCTACGGCTTTGTTCTGCGACGGAGACTAATCAAAGATGGGCAAATGGATGGACGTGTGAGACAACACGACTGATTTGGCCTTCTCTTAATCAGGGGCGCACAAGTGAGCTGATATCGCTTCCAAGAGGAGAGATTTCAACGGTGGTTTCTATAATTACCGGACACTGTCTTATAGGGAAGCACGCAGAGCGGTTAAATGTGCCGTCGAATGACTTTTGCCGAAGTTGCATGGATGAAGAGGAGTTGGAAACTATCGAACACTTTATTTGCCATTGCCCGGCACTTTCTGGTCAGCGACTTGCTTCACTGGGATCTAGGGAGCTGTACGATCTTTCAGATTTGTCGGATGTCAAAATTCAACATCTAAGGAGTTTCATAAGAAGCTCAAACTGGTTTAGCGACAGGGACTGGTAGGGAAACCTATTACGATCCCGTGGTATCACAATGGACCTCAGAGTCTACGTGTGTTGACGTAAAACGTCAGCAGCCACTTACAACCTAACCTAACCTAAGCCCTCAAAACCGAAATTTGTTTAATATTAAAAAAGTGTATGTTAAAGTCAATAATAATATTTTTTTTATTTGAACTTGTTCCACAAAAATTGAAAATGGCTATATCTCGAGAAGGCGATTTGATACAATTTTTCTGATGACTGATTAGTGTTTAGGGGGCAACTTTTTTCGTGAAATTTGTTTTAATCTTTTTTTTTTTTTTAATTTTACCAAAAAAATCATAAAAATTGGTGCGAAAATAATATGCAAATTTGGTTCAAAACTTTGATTTCTTTTTCAAAAATTTTCAAATATTTCAGGATATTTATTGCGAAATTCGAATACTTATAAGGATGTAACCATAAAAAGGACATCTTGAACTTCCTTATAATGTCCTGATGATACCCTTGATCGCACCGAATCCGGATTTCTTGCAAAAATTAAGTAATTTTATTGGGAATTTGAATAAAAAAATTATGAATATCTTATACATAAAATTTTAAAATATTAAAACATTTTTCGATTTTGAGGGCTTGTTCCATAAAAAATTTAAATGCCTACATCTCGAGAAGGCGTGTTTAAGAGGCCAAATAATAATGTAGAAATTGTACCCTAGAACTCTGTTCGAAAGAAGATGATTTTTGTAGTGTAGTGTACTTAGTATATTAAAATCAATTTATAATGGAAAGAGTGAATAAAACGTTACATTTCACTTTTTTCATTTTTTTATTTTTAACATTTGAAACTTCTTAATTTGAAAATCGTTCCTGAAGCATTACACTTCGTAACCACGTTTTTATTCAACGCATAGCTTAGAAACCTCTTTCACAACTATCAGAACTAAAAGATAGGCTTATTGCTACTTCTAAAAGTTTAAATAAATATTCCTGACAATTTTGGATTTAAGCATATCAAAGTTTAAATAGTTAAAAAAAAGGAAAATTGTCTGGGGTGGGCTAAATGCAAAACGTCTGGGGTGGGCTAAATCGAGTATAGGGTGGGCTTTGCCCACCCCAGCCCCCCCGTTTCTACGCCTATGACTATAAGATCCTCTAACGGAAAAAATATTCTAAAACAAAATTTTTTTTAATTCTGATTCTAGGGGGTTGAAAGGGGGAAAGTAGGATAGGTACATTTTGTATATTCTGAACTACTGGTCCTAGAAATTTAAAAATTTGGACTATATGATCCTCTCACGGAATGTATGTTCTGAAGAAAGTACTTTTTTAAAAAGGCACTTCTTTGGTACATATTTTTTTTTCTGACCTAATGGTTCTAGATACTTAAAGTTTGGACTATAAGATCATCTCGCGGAAAAAACATTCCGAAACAAAGTTTTTATTTTCAATTTCGCTTCTAGGGTGGAAAAGGGGGATAATAGGACAATTTGGTACACTTTGTATGTTCTGAACTAATTTTCACAAAAACTTAAAAATTTTGACTATGGGTTCCTTCGCGGAAATAACATTGTAAAGAAAATTCTATTTTGAAAATTTGGCTTCTAAGGGCGAAAAAAGTGGAAAGTAGGGTAATTTTGTGTCTGCTGAACTAATGGTCGTAGATCCTTGAAATTTGGACTGTACGATCCTCTCGCGGAAATAACTTTCTGAAAGAAGTACTTTTTTGAAAATTCCGGTTTGTATCTGCTGAACAAATAGGACTGCTCGATCCTCTCGCGTGGACTGCACGATCCTCTCGCGGAAATAACATTCTGAAAAAAGTAATTTTTTGAAAATTCCGCTTTAAAGGGTGAAAAAGGGGAAGGTAGGGCAATTTTGTATCTGCTGAAAATATGGTCCTAGATACTTGAAATTTGGAGTGAATGATCCTCTCGCGGAAATAACATTCTAAAGGAAGTACTTTTTCAAAATTCTGGGGGAAAATGGGGTAAAGTAGGACAATTTTGAATCTGCTGAACTAATGGTCCTTAATACTTGAAATTTTAACTGTACGATCCTTTCGCGAAAATAACAGTCCTAAAGAAGACCTTTTTCAAAAATTCCGCTCCAACAAGGAAAAAGGGGGAAGTAGGGCAATTTTGTATCTGTTGAACTAATGGTCCTAGATACTTGAAATTTGAACAGTACAATCCTCTCGCGGAAATAATATTCTTAAGAAAGTACTTTTTGAAAATTCCGTGGAAAAAGGGGGTGAGTGGGGTAATTTTGAATCTGCTGAACTCATGGTCCTAGATACTTGAAATTTTAACTGAACGATCCTCTCGCGGAAATAACATTGTTAAAGAAAAACTTTTTTAAAAATTCCGCTTCTACGGCAAAAAAGGGGGAAAGCAGGGCAATTTTGTATCTGCTGAACTAATGGTTGAACTGTACAATCCTATCCCGAAAATAACACTCTAAAAGAAGTACTTTTTTGAAAAATTCGTTTTTAAAGGGGGAAAATGGGGAAAGAAGGGCAGTTTCGTATCTGCTAAACGAATGGTCCCAGAAACTTGAAATTTTAACTCTATGATCCTCTCGCGGAAAAAACAGTTTGTAAAAAGTAATATTTTGAAAAATCCATTTATAAGGGTGGGGGTGGGAGTAGAAGGGGTTTAATAGGGCAATTTTGTATCTTCTGAACAAACTTGAAATTTTGAATTTGGATGCTCTTGCGGAAATTATTTTTTGAAAAATATACTTTTTTGAGAATTTTGGTTTTAAGGAAGCCCAAAAGGGGGAAAATATGGCAATTTGCTAAACTTTAAACTAATGGTCTTAGAAACATGACATTTGGAATATGGGATCATATCGCGGCAATAACATTCTAAAAGAAGTACTTTTTTGAAAATTTCGCTTTTAAGGGGGAGAAAGGGGGAAAGTAGTGCAATTTTGTATATGCTAAAGTAATGGTCCTAGATACTTGAAAATTGGACTCTACGATCCTTCCGCGGAAATAACATTCGGAAAGGAATACTTTTTTGAAAATTCCTCTTTTAAGCAAAGTACTCTGTTCAAGTTCACAGGAAAAAAATCTGTCAAACTCCATATAAAAAAAATAAATTTTGGCAGCGCGAGGAATTATAGGGAAATTGTTAAAAAAAGTTTTCACCCATTTTTATTATACAAGACAATTTAAATTGCCGTGAAAAAGTGACATTTCAGTTTTGTTATGATCGTTTCTTTCTTATAATTGTAAAAATTTGTTGATTTTTAAATGTCTTATTACGATTTAAGGCGTTGAAAGTTTAAGTGAAATTTTCACCGTAAAAAACAGAGTACTAAGCTTTAAGGGGAAAAAGAGGGAAAATAGAGCAATTTTGAATCTGCTGAACTAATGGTCCTAGATACTTGAAAATTGGACTGTACGATCCTCCCGCGGAAATAACATTCGGAAAGAAATTCTTTTTTAAAAATTCTTCTTTTAAGGGGGAAAAAGGGGAAAGTAGGCCAATTTTGTATCTGCTGAACAAATAGTCCTAGATACTTGAAAATTGGACTGCACGATCCTCTCGCGGAAATAAAATTCGAATGGGGGACTTTTTGGAAAATTCCGCCTCTAAGAGGGAAAAGGGGGAAAGTAGAACTAATGGTCCGGGAGACTTGAAATTTGGACTGAACGATCTTTTCGCGAGAATAACATTCTGAAAGAAGTACTTTTTTAAATATTCCGATTTTGAGTGGGAAAAGGGGAAAAGTAGGGCAATTTTGTATCTGCTGAAATAATGGTCCTATATACTTGAAATTTGGACTGTACGATCCTCTCGCGGAAATAACATTCTCAAGGAAGTACTTTTTTGAAAACTCTACTTTTAAGGGGGGGGGGGGGGGGGTGGGGGTTATATAACATTCTAAAAGAAGTACTTTTTTTTAAATTCTGATTCTACGGGGGGAAAAGGGAGAAAGTAGGGCAATTTTGAATCTGCTGAACTAATAGTCCTACATACTTGAAGTTTGGACTTTACGATCCTCTCGCGGAAAGAACATTCTAGAAGAAGTACTTTTTTAAAAGTTCTCCTTCTAAAGGGGGAAACGGTGGAAAGTAGGGCAATTCTGTATCTGCTGAACTAATGATCCTAGATACTTGAAATTTTAACTGTATGATCCTCTTGCGGAAATAACATTTTAAAATAAGTCCTTTTTGTAGAAAGTTCCGCTTCTAAGGGGGAAAAGGGGGAAAAGGCGGAAAGTAGGGCAATTTTGTATCTGCTTAACTTATGGTCCTAGATACTTGAAACTTAGACTGCACGATCCTCTCTCTTGGAATTAACATTCTGAAAGAAGTACTTTTTTAAAATTGCTGAACTAATGGTTCTAGATACTTGAAATTTGGCTGAACGATCCTCTCGCGGAAATAACATTCTTAAGAAAGTACTTTTCAAAATTCTGTGGGAAAAAGGGGGAAAGAAGGGAAATTTTGAATCTGCTGAACTAATGGTCCTAGATTCTTGAAATTTGAACTGAACGATCCTTTCGCGAAAATAACATACTTAAAGAACTTCCACTTCTATGGGAAAAAGGGGAAAGTTGGGCACTTTGGGGGATTTTGTATCTTTTGAACTAATAGTTTTAGAAACTTGAAATTTGGACTCTATGATCCTTTTGCGAAAAAAAAACTAAAAAAATATTTTCTTGAAAATTCCGCCTCCAAGGTCGGGAAAATAGAGCAAATTGGTACATTTTTTATCTTCTGGACAAATGGTCCCAGAAACTTAAAATTTGAACTCTAGGATCCTCTCGCGGAATTAACATGCGGAAAACAAAATTTTTTGAAAATTCCGCCTCTAAGGGTGGGAAAAGGGGAAAATAGGGAAAATCGGTAAATTTTTTATCTTCTGAACAAATGATCCCAGAAACGTGAAGTTTGGTCTTTAGGATCCTCTCGCGGAAACAGCATTCAGAAAAAATATTGTTTGAAAAATTCCTCCTCCACGGTGGGAAAGGGGGGGAATAAGGAAAATCGGTACATTATTTATCTTTTAAACAAATGGCTCCAGAAACTTGAAATTTGAACTCTAGGATCATCTCGCAAAAAAAAACATCTTGAAAAAAGTAGAAGGGGGAAACTAGGGCAATTTTGTATCTTCTGAACTAAAACTTTAAGTTTTGATCCTATCGCAGAAATAATTTTTTGAAAAATACACTTTCTGAAAATTTTGGTTTTAAGGAGGGCCAAGAGGGGGAAAATAGGGCAATTTGGTAAATTTTAAACTAATGGACTTAAAAACATGACATTTGCAATATAGGATCATCTCGCGGAAATAACATATTGAAAAAAGTACTTTTTTGAAAATTACTTTTTAAAGGGGGAAAGAAGGGCAATTTTTTATCTGCTGAACTAATGGTCCTAGATATTGAAGTTTGGACTGTACGATCCTCTCGCGGAAATAACATTATGGAAGAAGTACTTTTTTGGAAAAATCTACTTCTATGGGGGAAAAAGAGGGAAAGTAGGGCAAATTTGAAATTTGAATCTTCTTGCGGAAACAACATTCTAATGGAGGTACTTTTTTGAAATTTCGCTTCTACGGGAAAAAAGGGGGAAATTAGGGCAATTTTGTATCTGCTGAACTAACGGTCCTAGATACTTGAAATTTGGAGTGTACAATCCTCTCGCGGAAAAAACATTCTGAAAGAAGTACTTTTTTGAAAATTTTGTTTTATAGGTGGAAAAGGGGGAAAGTAGGGCAATTTTGTATCTGCTGAACTAATGGTCCTAGATACTTGAATTTTGAACTGTTTTGTATCTGCTGAAATAATGGTCATAGATACTTAAAGTTTGGAGTGTACTATCCTATCGCGGAAATAACATTCTGGAAGAAGCACTTTTTTAGAAAATTCTGCTTCTAAGGGGGAAATTGGGGAAAGTAGGGCAATTTTGTATCTACTGAATTAATGGTCCTAGATACTTGAAATTTGGACTGTACGATCCTTTCGCGGAAATAACATTCTAAAATAAGTACTTTTATGAAAATTCTGCTTCTAATGGGGAAAAAAGGAGAAAGTTGAAATACTTAAAATTGGTACTTTACGATCCACTTGCGGAAATTACATTCTGGGAAAATAATTTTTTGAATTTTCGCTTCAATTTGGTACATATTGTTCCTTATGCACTAATGTTCCTTTAACTTAAAGTTTGAACTATGGGATCGTTTCGCCAAAATAAAATTTTTTGCAACTTTAAATCTACTCAAAATATAATATTTTAAATGTCGAAACTAACAATTTTTATGTTTAATTAAAAAATAGTAAGAATTTGAAGTAATAAAGTTTTTTTTTTTTACAGCTAACCGGTAACGAAGTACCGGGCGAGTTAGCTAGTAATACATAATCGGGGCTATTCCTGTTGTCATAAACGCGTTTAAAACGCGACGAAAGTAATTTTTGGTATTCCTGAATACGTTGGAGATGATACAGACGAAAAACAGATGTTTTTCATTATCGTCGACATTCGACGTATTCCTCAATTCGTCTTCGACGCCAGATTCATACAATTTTGTTCGACATCTTTTTTGGCGCGTTTTTATAGAAAATTGGGTTTTTTTTTAACTAAATCATTAAAACTAATGGAATTTTCTTTTAAATATCAATTAAGTGTTTTCTTTTCCCGATATATATATTTTAAATCATGGAATGGCTGGGTCAATTTGTCTAATTTTGTTTTCAATGTTTGTCATAGTCCTACTAAGGTTTTTCGGAAAGAAGAATTTTCCATTTCTACGCTCAATTTTGAATTAATGGACCGAGTTGATTGAGTTCAAATAAGATTTTTACGGTAAGAAAAGTTGTCCACCCACTCTTTTTTTGATATAAATAAAATTTTCTCTATAAAAAAATAAAATATAGAATAATAAAATATTAATAAAAATCAAATGTAGTTCGTTGGTAATTGCATCACTTGAGAACTGACCGATTTGGATAATATTTTTTTTAATGTTCGTCTTATTTTTTTTAAGTGTTCGTCTTAGGTTTTTTCAGAAAAGAAATTAATCACGCCCACTTTTAGGCTTCCTTTTTTTGATAGATCTAAAATCGGAGAACAGCTGGATTGATTTGACTAAAATTTTTCACGCCCACTTTTTTTTGATATATCTTAAATAGAAAAACGGCAGGGCCGATTTGGCTATTAGTAGTATTTTTTGACGTTCGTGATTGTACAACTAAGGTTTTTACGGAAAGAAAAATTGTACACTCCCACTTTTTTCAATACATCTAAAATCGGAGAGCGACTGGCCTGATTCGGTAAATAATTATTGTCCTCCAACAATCCAAAGCCCATATTTTTTAATATCCTTAAAATTTGCTACACTTAAGAACACCTAGACCAATTTGGCTATTTGTTTTTTTGATTTAAATGTTCGTAATAGTCCCTATAATTGTTCGGAAAGTAAAATTGTCCACGCCCATCGATATATCTTAAATTAATTTTTACTCTAATTTGATCAATTAAAAAAAATATTTCTTAATAAATTCCGCTTAAACTTGGTACAAATGATTTTAAATCCTTGGGAATTGTTAACTTATGTACAAGTTTACCTTCCACAAAAATTTTAACGCCCACTTTTGTCTAAATATGTCGACTACTAATGACCGGACTGATTTTTTTATGTTAATTATAGTTCTAATTTTTATTGAAATATAAATAAGAAGTGTCCCGGAAAAATAAGAAATTCGGGGAAATTATAAATGTTTGTTTGAACTCAAGACAATAGCTCACGATAAAAACGAAAGATATGCGTAATTTATTTTTGTGTAGTTCGTAATGATACTAAAGAAGTTTTAAATTTGTACAGTTCACAAAGTCGAAGACATGGTATTTTTTTTAGTTCCTCAAATATAATTTGAAGATGATTATCTGCCAAATTGGGTCTTTAAAACCATGCCTACAAATTGTTCTAAGCCAAGAAATTCATTACATTTTTTGCAAGGCTATATATTTGAAGCAGGACGAAATATAACACTGATCTTATAGTTGGTCTAGCAACGCGGACCGGGCCAGCTAGTTATGTAATAAAAATGTCTCCGGCAGAATAATAACCATGAAAATGCAAACTGCATTTGTTCCCGGACTGTGCCACACATGGACGGATTTTTGTTTATGGCGATTTTTAGTTTAGTTTCTGAAGTTTAAAATACTTATTCTTAATTTTTTAATCTATATGTATATATAAAAGAGTGTGGTGACTGACTGACTGACTGACTGACTGATTGGCAATAATCATCGCCCAGCCCAAACCGCTGAAGCTAGAGATTTCAAATTTGGAATGTAGGTTCGGCTCCCGACAAAACTACCCACTAAGAAGGGATTTTTGGAAATTCCGATTCTAAGGGGGGCAAAAGGGGGAAAATAGGGCCCTTTGGAGAATTTTGTATCTTTTGAACTAATAGTCCTAGAAACTTCAAATTTGAACTCTAGGATCATCTCCCGGCAATACAATTTCGGAATTTTTTTTTTTTGGAAAATTCCGCCTCCAAGGGGGGAAAAAGGGAAAAATAGGACAAATTGGTACATTTTTTATATTCTAAACAAATGGTCCCAGAAACTTGAAATTTGAAGTCTAGCACCCTCTCGCGGAAATAACATTTTGGAAAAAGTAATATTTTGAAAATTCCGTTTCTATGGTGGGGGGGAGGGGGAAAATAGGGCAAGTTGGTACATTTTGTATCTTCTGAACTAATGGTCCTACAATCTTGAAATTTTGAATATAGGATACTCTCGCGGAAATAACATTTTGAAAAAAGTACTTTTTTGAAAATTCCGGTTTTAAGGGGGACAAAAAGGGGGGAAAATAGGGCAATTTGGTGAATTTTGAACTAATGGTCCTAGAAACTAGATATTTGAACTATAGTATCCTCTCGGGGAAAAAACATTTTTTTACTAAAATTTTTTCACTCAAAATTTTTTTTCACTCAAAATTTTTTTTTTCACTCAAAATTTTTTTTTTTTTACAAATTTTTTTTTTTTTTTTTACAAATTTTTTTTCACTCAAAATTTTTTTTACTCAATTTTTTTTTAATATAATTTTTTTTTCACTCAATTGTATTTTATTCTTAAGTATTTTTACTTAAATTTTTTACTTAGAAGGTGTTTTCACCTCAAATTTTTTACTCAATTTTTTTTCTCATTTATTTTTTAATTTTTGGGAATTTATTGATTTAATCACTTAAATTTAGGGGGAAATAGGACAATTTTAAACATTTCGATCTTCTGAACTAATGGCCCCAGTAACATAAAATTTGGACTATAGAATCCTCTCGCGGAAATAAAGTATTTAAAAAAAAAAAAAAAAATAAGAAGGGGAAATGGGGAAAAAAGGGCAATTTGGTACATTATCTATCTTCTGACCTAATGGTCCTAGAAACTTAAAGTTTGGACTATAAGATCATCTAACGGAAAAGACATTACATTCTGAAACAAAGTTTTTTTAATTCTGATTCTTGGGGGTTGAAAGGGGGAAAGTAGGATAATTTGGTACATTTTGTAAATTCTGAACTAATGGTCCTAGAAACTTAAAAATTTCGACTATATGATCCTCTCGCGGAAATTATTTTCTGAAGAAAGTATTTTTTGAAAATTTTTCATTCAAATTTGGGGGGAAATTGGACGATTTTGAACATTTTCTATATTGTGAACTAATGGTCCCAGAAACCTGAAATTTGGACTATAGGATCCTCTCGCGGAAATAATATTCTGAAGAAAGTACTTTTTTAAAAAGGCACTTCTAAGAAGGGGAAAATTGGGCAATTTGGTACATTTTCTTTTCTCTGACCTAATGGTCCTAGAAACTTAAAGTTTGGACTATAAGATCCTCTCGCGGAAAAAACATTCCGAAACAAAGTGTTTTTTCAATTCTGCTTCTAGGGTGGTAAATAGGGGGATAATAGGACAATTTGGTACACTTTATATGTTCTGAACTAATTTTCCCAGAAACTTAAAAATTTTGACATGGGATCCTTGGCGGAAATAACATTGTGAAGAAAGTTCTATTTTGAAAATTTCGCTTCTAAGGGGGAAAAGGGGGAAAGTAGGGTAATTTTGTGTCTGCTGAGCTAATGGTCGTAGATCCTTGAAATTTTGGCTGTACGATCCTCTCGCGGAAATAACTTTCTGAAAGAAGTACTTTTTGAAATTCCCGGTTGTATCTGCTAAACAAATAGGACTGCACGATCCTATTGCGTGGAGTGCACGATCCTCTCGCGGAAATAACATTCTAAAAAAAGTAATTTTTTGAAAATTCCGCTTTAAAAGGGGAAAAAGAGGAAGGTATGGCAATTTTGTATCTGCTGAAAATATGGTCCTAGATAGTTGAAATTTGGAGTGGACGAACCTCTTGCGGAAATAACATTCTAAAGGAAGTACTTTTTCAAAATTCTGGGGGGAAATCGGGAAAGTAGGGCAATTTTGAATCTGCTAAATTAATGGTCCTTAATACTTGAAATTTAAACTGTACGATCCTTTCGCGAAAATAACATTCTTAAAGAAGAACTTTTCAAAAAATCCGTTTCTACGGGGAAAAAGGGGGAAAGTAGGGCAATTTTGTATCTGCTGAACTAATGGTCCTAGATACTTGAAATTGGAACTGTACAATCCTCTCGCAGAAATAATATTACAAAGGAGTACTTTTTGAAAATTCCGGGGGAAAAAGGGGGTGAGTGGGGTAATTTTGAATCTGCTGAACTCATGGTCCTAGATACTTGAAATTTCAATTGCACGATCCTCTCGCGGAAATAACATTGTTAAAGAAAAACTTTTTTAAAAATTATGCTTCTACGGGGGAAAAGGGGAAAAGTAGCGCAATTTTGTATCTGCTGAACTTATGGTCCTAGATATTTAAAATTTGAACTGTACAATCCTATCCCGAAAATAACATTCTAAAAGAAGTACATTTTTGAAAATTCGTTTTTAAAGGGGGAAAAAAGGGGAAAGAAGGTCAATTTCGTATATGCTAAACGAATGGTCCCAAAAACTTGAATTTTTAACTCTACTCTCGCGGAAAAAACATTTTGTAAAAAGTAATATTTTGAAAAATCCTTTTATAAGGGTGGGGGTGGTGGGTAGAAGTGGTTTAATAGGGCAATTTTGTATCTTCTGAACAAACTTGAAATTTTGAATCGGGATGCTCTCGCGGAAATTATTTTTTGAAAAATATATTTTTTTGAGAATTTTGGTTTTAAGGAGGCCCAAAAGGGGAAAATAGGGCAATTTGCTAAACTTTAAATTAATGGGGTTAGAAACATGACATTTGGAATATGGGATCATATCGCGGCAATAACATTCTAAAAGAAGTACTTTTTTGAAAATTTCGCTTTTAAGGGGGGGAAAGGGGGAAAGTAGTGCAATTTTGTATATGCTAAAGTAATGGTCCTAGATACTTGAAAATTGGAATGTACGATCCTCCCGCGGAAATAACATTCGGAAAGGAATACTTTTTTAATAATTCCTCTTTAAAGGGGAAAAAGAGGGGAAAATAGAGCAATATTGAATCTGCTGAACTAATGGTCCTAGATACTTGAAAATTGGACTGTACGATCCTCCCGCGGAAATAACATTCGGAAAGAAATACTTTTTTAAAAATTCTTCTTTAAGGGGGAAAAAGGGGGAGTAGGCCAATTTTGTGTCTGCTGAACAAATAGTCCCAGATACTTGAAAATTGGACTGCACAATCCTCTCGCGGAAATAAAATTCGAATGAAGGAATTTTTGGAAAATTCTGCCTCTAAGAGGGAAAAGGGGTAAAGTAGGCAATTTTGTATCTGCTGAACAAATGGTCCGGGAGACTTGAAATTTGGACTGTACGATCTTTTCGCGAAAATAACATTCTGAAAGAAGTACTTTTTTAAATATTCCGATTTTGAGTGGGAAAAAGGGGAAAAGTAGGGCAATTTTGTATCTGCTGAAATAATGGTCCTATATACTTGAAATTTCGACTGTACGATCCTCTCGCGGAAATAACATTCTCAAGGAAGTACTTTTTTGAAAACTCTACTTTTAAGGGGGAAAAAGGGGAAGGTAGGGCAATTTTGTATCTGCTGAACTAATGGTCCTCGATACTTAAAATTTAACTGTACGATCCTCTCGCGGATATAACATTCTAAAAGAAGTACTTTTTTTTAAATTCTGCTTCTACGGAGGGAAAGGGAGAAAGTATGGCAATTTTGAATCTGCTTAACTAAAAGTCCAACATACTTGAAGTTTGGACTGTACGATCCTCTCGCGGAAAGAACATTCTAGAAGAAGTACTTTTTTGAAAGTTCTCCTTCTAAAGGGGAAAAGGTGGAAAGTAGGGCAATTCTGTATCTGCTGAACTAATGATCCTAGATACTTAAAATTTGAACTGTACGATCCTCTTGCGGAAAAAGTACTTATTGTGGAAAGTTCCGCTTCTAAGGGGGAAAAGGCGGAAAGTAGGGCAATTTTGTATCTGCTGAACTAATGGTCCTAGATACTTGAAATTTAGACTGCACGATCCTCTCCCTTGGAATTAACATTCTGAAAGAAGTACTTTTTTTTTTTGAAAATCCGATTTCAAAGGGGAAAACGGGGAAGGTAGGCCAATTTTGTATCAGCTGAACAAATTGTTCTAGATACTTGAAATTTGGCTGAACGATCCTCTCGCGGAAATAACATTCTTAAGAAAGTACTTTTCAAAATTCTGTGGGAAAAAGGGGGAAAGAAGGGCAATTTTGAATCTGCTGAACTAATGGTCCTAGATTCTTGAAATTTGAACTGAACGATCCTTTCGCAAAAATTACATACTTAAAGAACTTTTTTAAAAATTCCACTTCTAAGGGGGAAAAATGGGAAAGTAGGGCCCTTTGGGGGATTTTGTATCTTTTGAACAAATAGTTTTAGAAACTTGAAATTTGGACTCCATAATCCTCTCGCGAAAAAAAAAATAAAAAATTTTTTTTTTTTAAATTCCGCCTCCAAGGTGGGGACAATAGAGCAAATTGGTACATTTTTTATCTTCTGGACAAATGGTCCCAGAAACTTGAAATTTGGACTCTAGGATCCTCTCGCAGAATTAACATGCGGAAACAAAATTTTTTGAAAATTCCGCTTCCAAGGGTGGGAAAATAGGGAAAATCGGTGAATTTTTTATCTTCTAAACAAATGGTCCCAGAAACGTGAAGTTTGGTCTTTAGGATCCTCTCGCGGAAACATCATTCCGAAAAAAATATTGTTTGAAAAATTCCTCCTCCACGGTGGGAAAGGGGGGGAAATAGGGAAAATCGGTACATTATTAATCTTTTAAACAAATGGTTCCAGAAACTTGAAATTGGAACTCTAGGCTCATCTCGCAAAAAAAAACATCTTGAAAAAAGTAGAAAGGGGAAAATAGGGCAATTTTGTATCTTCTGAACTAAAACTTTAATTTTGGTTTTAATGAGGGCCAAGAGTGGCAAAATAGGGCAATTTGGTAAATTTTAAACTAATGGTCTTAAAAACATGACATTTGCAATATAGGATCATTTCGCGAAATAACAAATTGAAAGAAGTACTTTTTTGAAAATTACTTTTTAAAGGGGGAAAGAAGGGCAATTTTGTATCTGCTGAACTAATGGTCCTAGATATTGAAGTTTGGACTGTACGATCCTCTCGCGGAAATAACATTCTGGAAGAAGAACTTTTTTGGAAAAATCTGCTTCTATAGGGGGAAAAGAGGGAAAGTAGGGCAGATTTGAAATTTTAATCCTCTTGCGGAAACTTTACTTTTTTGAAAATTTCGCTTCTACGGGGAAAAAGGGGGAAATTAGGGCAATTTTGTATCTGCTGAACTAACGGTCCTAGATACTTGAAATTTGGAGTGTACGATCCTCTCGCGGAAAAAACATTCTGAAAGAAGTACTTTTTTAAAAAATTTTGTTTTATAGGTGGAAATGGGGGAAAAGTAGGGCAATTTTGTATCTGCTGAATTAATGGTCCTAAATACTTGAAATTTGGACCGTACGATCCTTTTGCGGAAATAACATTCCAAAATAGGTACTTTTATGAAAATTCTGCTTCTAATGGGGAAAAAGGGAGAAAGTAGAGATACTTAAAATTGGTACTTAACGATCTACTCGCGGAAATTACATTCTGGGAAAATAAATTTTTGAATTTTATGCACTAATGTTCCTTGAAACTTAAAGTTTGAACAATGGGATCGTTTCGCCAAAATAAAATCTACTCAAAATATAATATTTTAAAGGTCGAAACTAACAATTTTTATGTTTAAATAAAAATTAATAAGAATTTGAAGTAATAAAGTTGTTTTCTTTACAGCTAACCGGTAACGAAGTACCGGGCGAGTTAGCTAGTTATTTATAATTGGATGCATATTGCATTACAATAACATAAAAAATAATTATTTTATAAAAAAATGCATAAGTTTAAACTAGAGATGGGCTCACGACAGGAAATTTCTAACGGCACACACTCTCGAGCATATTTTATCTACTTACACTCACTTACAATCACGTGAGTAAATTTAATACAAAATTACTTTTTCACTACTCGTAACACCTTATATATTATCTTCTGGTATCATATATTTTACACCTTACTCGTATTCTTCGTTATAAATTTATGACTTATTTTATACCTTACTGGTATTCTTTGTGATAATATGGATGCATTACTTTGAGTCTCATCGCCTGTTAAAATCATCAATGCTGCAATGTATAAAATAAGAGATCCTATACCTTATTTTATACCTTATTTGGTAATCTAAGTTTTGCTGGGTTAGAGCAAATTTTATATGTATCGAAAAAAAGAGTGGGTGGAGAGCTTTTCTTGCCGTAAAAACCTTATTTGAATTCAACCAACTCGGTACATCCATTCAAAAGTGGGCGTAGAAATGGAAGACTGTTCGTTCCGAAAAATCTTAGTTGGATTATGACGAACATTTAAACCAAAATTAGACAAAATATTAAAATATATATATATCGGAAAAAGTGAGCGTAAAAGTAGGCGTGGACAATTTTTCTTTCCTTAAAAATATTTTGCAGACTATAACTAAATCGGTCTAGCCGTTACAGTTTTTTCGATACATAGAAAAAAGTTGAATTATGGCGAACATTTTCAACAAAAATTAGCCAAAGTGGGCGTGGTCAATTTCTTTTTTCGTAAAAACCAAAGTTGGAATATGATGAAAATTCATTTAAAAAAAAATTGTCAAATCGGTCCAGCCATTCTCAGATTTTAAATAAATTGAAAAAGGGGGCGTTAAAGTGGGCATGGTCGATTTTTCTTTCAGTTAAAACTTAAATTGGATTGCTACGAACATTTAAATAAAAAATTACCCAAATTTGTGCAGCCGTTTTCCGAATTTAGATAAATCGAAAAAAGTTGGCGTAAAAGTGGGCGTGGTCAATTTTTCTTTACGTAAAAAAACTAAGTTGGACTATGACAAAGATTTAAAAAAAAAATTGTCCAAATCGGCCGTTCTCAACTGATGCTGTTACCAACGAACGACAATTGATTTTTATTTATATAGATAGATTTCCATTTTTATGAGTTTTGAGGGAATTATGGGTTATCGGGAGGGTGGTTTGTATGGGGACTACCAGAAGGACTGACCCGATTCCTTTGAAATTTGGGAAGGTGATTTGTGCATACAAAATTTGATTACCTGCTCAATTTTAAAGCGATATCTATTATAATACGGTTATTAGAGTCATTTAAGCCGAATCCAAAGGGGGCATTTGTATGGGGGCTAGGTCTTAACATACACCGATTTTCTCCAATTTCAATAGGCTTCGTCCTTGGGCCAAAATATGCTTAAGTTTTAAATTTCAAGTCAATTGATTGAAAATTGCGACCTTTATCGTGCTTAAACCGATAGATGGACAGACGGGCGGACAGACGGACATCGCTAAATCGATGTCGATCGGTATACTTGAAGGTAGGTCTAGGACCAATATTTCGGTAAGTTACAAACATCAGCACAAACTCATGTTCCACAGAGTGGTGTAGGGTATAAAAATAACAAAAATGTTGATCAAAACAATAATTGACTCATTTAAACATTGTTAATTAATAGATTTAATTTAAATTTTTTAGCCAATAATTTTTTGTGTGTATAATTGGAAATGGTGTAATACACATACATTAGACAAGGCCGAATATAAACTTTTTACAGGTTTATTATTAATTGTTTTCATTAAATATCGACTTTTATTTTAAATATTCAGATAATAATACTTAATTGGTAAATGCATTTTGTATTTTTAATGTATAAATGCATATTTTTTTAAATATTTACATATGAACTGATACTGTTAATTATATTTATATCCTTAAAAAACAAATATGAAATTTAAAAAAAAAATATTATGCTAAAAATTTGGCAAATACAACAAAAAATAAAGTTATAATTGAGAATTGAACCATAGAACTAGAATTACACAAACTATTCATGCATACTTGGCATGTGCTGGCATCACTATCGGGAACTTTAATGGCAACAGCATCGCAGCCTGATTGTTCAGTCGCTATGGCAACACAACCTTTACGGGTGCTGGTAACGCCATCTTCTAAAGGATATAGAAAAAAATATGGAATAGATTAATAATAATGCTTGGATATAAAATTTTTATTAAAGAAATTTGTCAAAAAGTGGGTGTTTTTAATAACACCGTGATAAAAAATCGAACTTTTCGAGTCGGAATGGGATGAAACCAAAAGTAAATGAAAGTTGTAATTTTTCATAAGAAAACCCTCAAGGTTTTTTTTTGTGGCTGTAGGCAAAATCGTCCAAAGAAAAATCACCCAAAAAATTTTATAAAAAATGGCCCAAATGAAAAATAGCCCAAAAAATATGAAAAAGAACCCAAAAAGAAAAATACGAAACTTCGCCCAAAATTAACGAAAAATAGCCCAAAAAAGAAATGAAAAAATTACCCAAAATAAAATTAAAAACGATTTTTTTCCAAAACGCATACTACCCATAAAAGCTTTAAGTTAAATTTAAACGAAATAGAAAAAATTTCATGGAGTTCTGATAAAAGCGCCGCAGTCGTCAAATTTTAACAAAAAATCGCGCGATTTTTTGTTAAAATTTTTCGCATGCAGCGCTTTTATCAGAGGTCCTTGCTGTTTTCAGTTTAATCGCGCGATTTTTTGTTAAAATTTTTCGCATGCAGCGCTTTTATCAGAGGTCCTTGCTGTTTTCAGTTTAATCGCGCGATTTTTTGTTATATTTTGTTGTTAAAGTTTATCGCCTGCAGCGCTTTCATCAGAGCTCTTCAGAGCCTTCATTACTTCTGTTTTTCAACTGTGCTGCGGTAGATTAATATGTAGCGTCATAATCTGCAAATGCAGGGGTTGTTGGTTCGATTCCCACCAGAGCCTTTGTCTGTTACTCTATAAGGGAAAGGTTTTGACAAAATCTAAAACCAAAATAAAAATGGGCAATTTTTCATATATTATTTTTGGGTAATTTTTCGTAATGAAAAATCACCCAAATTTTAATTTCGAAATTTTGCCCAAAAACTTTGAAAATTTGCCCAAAAATTTTGGGTAACTTTTTATATGAAATATGTCACAAATTTGTATGAAAAATATTTGGGCGAATTTTCATTTTCTTTTTTGGGCGATTTTTCTTCGGGCGATTTTGTCTACAGCCTTTTTTTTTATTTTAGTGCGAGATTTTCTTTTACACGCAAAATCTAACTTTCCGAATCGGAATGTGATGAAACGAAAAACAAATGAATGTTGACATCTTTAATCGTCTTCTTTTAAAAGTCTAGGACCGGCCACAAAACCGGTTCCTTAAAGTTATACAAATAATTATAATAATAAGACGATATCACAAAATAGCGTGTGAAACCTAAAATTGTACCTGTAACTTGGACGGAGAAGCAGGCATAACCGGTATCGCCAGTATCGCGACGTTTACGTGCAATGCGTCGGTAATTGTTAATAAGCGTTGCTGATGCGGATGATCGCAAAGATGGGGAGTTAACTAAAGTCTCTGAATCCACTAAGGGCGCAACTGGAGGTGCTGCAGTTGGGGTTTCTGGTGGAGCAATTGAGGGAGCTGCAGTTGGGACATCTGTGGGGGCTTCCGTTGGGGCGTCTGTTGGCGCAATTGTGGGGGCTGCAGTTGGGGCGTCTGTTGGCGCAATTGTGGGAGCTGCAGTTGGGGCGTCTGTTGGCGCAATTGTGGGAGCTGCAGTTGGGGCTGCAGTTGGGGCGTCTGTTGGCGCTATTGTTGGAGCTGCAGTTGGGGCGTCTGTTGGCGCAATTGTGGGAGCTGCAGTTGGGGCTGCAGTTGGGGCGTCTGTTGGCGCTATTGTTGGAGCTGCAGTTGGGGCGTCTGTTGGAGCAATTGTGGGAGCTGCAGTTGGGGCTGCAGTTGGGGCGTCTGTTGGCGCAATTGTGGGAGCTGCAGTTGGGGCGTCTGTTGGCGCAATTGTGGGGGCTGCAGTAGGGGCAGCTGTTGGAGCTGCAGTTGGGGCGTCTGTTGGAGCAATTGTGGGGGCTGCCGTTGGGGCGTCTGTTGGCGCAATTGTGGGAGCTGCAGTTGGGGCGTCTGTTGGCGCTATTGTGGGAGCTGCAGTTGGGGCAGCTGTTGGTGCAATTGTGGGGGCTGCCGTTGGGGCGTCTGTTGGCGCAATTGTGGGGGCTGCAGTTGGGGCATCTGTAGGAAGTGTTGGCAAATCTGTTGGAGCATCTGTCGGTGGCCCACAGTATACCTGTTCCATTTCAGCAATATCATCACAAATGCCCTCACATTGATAACACATAAGAACGTCACCTAGAAAGATAAATTTAATTATGTATAATAGACTGCCCAGAAAAAAACAAAGTTGTTATTTTCTTGGGGGATACCTGCGAATTTTGTTCCTTTTTGTGCAAAAAAATTTCGGTTTTTTTTTGGGATTTTTAAAATAATATCTAGAGGTCGCGATCTCGCGTTTTATAACGATTTATTTTTTTTGAGTTTTTTATTATTTTAAATTGTTAAATATGATTAATATGATAAAATATTAATAATTTCAGACAAAAAAAAAATAAATTAAAAATTAAATATCGCTCATTCCATGAGATGTCTCCCAGCATCTAATAAAATGTTCTTTAATTTACTTGAAATTTCGCACACAGGTACACTATGAAGCAATTAAAATAAATTCGTTTTTAGTTTCGCGAAAATCCACGAATTCGCGAACGCGAATATATTCGCGAATTCACGGATTTTCTCGGAACTAACAACTGATTTATTTTAATAGCTTCATAGTGTTCATGTGTGCAAAATTTCAAATAAATTAAGGAACATTTGATTAGATGCTGGGAGACATCTCATGGAATGAGCGATATTTAATTTTTAATTTAATTTTTTTTTGTCTGAAATTATTAATATTTTATCATATTAATCATATTTAACAATTTAAAATAATAAAAAACTCAAAAAAAATAAATCGTTATAAAACGCGAGATCGCGACCTCTAGATATTATTTTAAAAATCCCCAAAAAAAACCGAAATTTTTTTGCACAAAAAGGAACAAAATTTGCAGGTATCCCCCAAGAAAATAAAAACTTCGCTTTTTTTCTGGGCAGTCTAATGTATAAGTATATATATTTTTTTAATAACACATTTACATTAAAGTATATTGACAACCATAAAAAGACTGACACTATGTCCGTCTTTTCCACCAATATATAATAATTTTATACCCTCCAACCGCATATCGGTCGGGGACCCCATAAAGTATGTATAATATTTATGCATGATTGATTCTAAGACATGTTATGAATGCCCATCTGTGGTCTTATGGTTCTATGAAGGTTAAGTTCGTAAATGGTCAATATTGGACCAGAGGAAAACCGTTTTTAAAAAGTTTTCTATGTATTTTTGTTAAACAAATGTAACATTTTGAAGTAAAAAGAAGTTTAAAGTCCTACACATGGCCCTAGGTTATAAGACAATGTCCTTTTTTTCGGCACGAGACCAAAGAAAGACGGTAAGGATCTTTGGCCAAAAATTACCCTTTCTGCATTCTTTATAGAAAGAGTATTAATTTATTTCCTCTGTCTTAATACAGTTATGAACCGTTAGGGCCGCGCTCGAAGGCAAGGGATGCCAACACTGATCCTTGCGTCCATGTATTTGTCATACGATGAGAATGACCCCCAAAGCATTAGTTCTGCGAACTTTTATCGAGCATTTTTTCAGCATTGATCTTTCAGTTGAGAATAGGATCCCTTATAGAAACAGCAAGAAAATTAACTGGGTTAAAATCCGAAGTCTTGTGAAAGCATTGTCGTCTCCAGAAATGGAGAAACTGGTCAGCATACAGGATTTAGAGAAATCTGTTAGTTTAGTAACGAACACCCTTAGGGAAGCTTATCTTGAATCCTGTGCAGAGTGCTTGCCTCCGAAGAAGATCCTTAAGAACAAATGTTTAAGCAACGCTGTACTATCAAAATTAAACGTTTTAACCAACTTAGGTAAATTTGCAAAAAATGTTGTTAAATTAACCAAGTTCACTCCTAAAACTTAGGTAAATCTACACAAGTTTTCGTCGATCCAAAAGTATTTACCTAAACTTAGTTAGGTAAATTACCATAGACCTTGGGTAAATTTTCAAGACCAACTGGCAACGCCAGTCAATTTGTGGCGTGGGTTATCTTGTGATGTAACTACAACCTTAGCATGGCTGTACTATCAAAATTCTGCGTTTTAATGAACTTTGGTAAATTAACAAAAAGCTTTGAACAATATATATAAGAGGATGTTCAATGTTCTGACGCCAAAATAAGTTTGGCGTCTTGGCGTTTCTTACATAGGCCAAAATGAAAGGGTGTCAGGTGTTTTTTGCGTTTTGGCGTCTTTGCGTTTCTTACATAGGCCAAAATAAAAGGGTGTCAGGTGTTTTTTGCGTTTTGGCGTCTCGGCATTAGTTACTTAGACAAAAACTAAGTAATATTTGAATTAAAAGGGTAAATTCAGGAAAAATGTAATTAAAATAAAAAAATATTAATAAAAAGATTTAATTAATTAAAATTAAAAAAAAATAAGAAAAAAATAAAAATTAAAAAAAAAAACAAAAATTATTTTTTATTTGTTCTTGTTTTTTTTGCCGGTTTTTGAATCAACCCTGGTAAATTAACAAAAAAACTTTGTAAAAGTGACCAAGTTCATTCACTAAACTAAGGTAAATCCACACAAGTTTTCGTTGATCCAAAAGTATGTACCTAAGCTCATTTAGGCAAATCGACTTAGGCTTTAGGTACTGGCAACGCCTTACAACCGAGTGATATAGAGGTGGTTTCGCTTTAATGTGCGTACAGTCGATGCCGTTCCAGCTTGCTTCAGGTGCCTGTGCTTTGACCATCGGCGATTACGATTTGAGTGAGTTGAAATGTTTGAAGGTTACTTCACAAGTTGACTGGCGTTACCAGTTGGCCTTAAGAATTTACCTAAGACCTAAGGAAAGGTAAATTATTTTAGATAGACGAAAGCTTGTGTGTATTTACCTAAGTTTTGGTAGTAAAATTGGTTAATTTAACAAAGATTTTTTTTGTTAGTTTACCTAAGTTGGTTAAAACGCTAAATCATCGCATAGCTGTACTGTCAAAATTTAGAGTTTTAACCAACTTAGGTAAATTAACAAAAAACTTTGTTAAGTTAACCAAGTTAACTTCTAAAACTTACGTTAATATATACAAGTTTTCGTCGTTCCAAAAGTATTTAACTAGACTCACTTAAGAATTTAAATTAGGCCTTAGGTAAATGCTCAAGACCAATTGGCAACGCCAGTCAACTTGTGAAGAAACTTTCAAACATATAAAATTTTTCACCTCACCCAGATTTTTCTGCTTAAATTAGTATGAACATATTTTTTCTGCTGATACGACAGAGATTTTTAAGGTGAATGCACAACAAAATTAACAGATTTCTTATGCACTTATTCAAGGATGGGTACCAATTCGATAAAAGTATTGGTATTGGTATTGGTTTTTAAAATTATATTAGTATTGGTATAGGTATTGGTTTTCATTTTTTGTTGAATTGGTATAGGTTTCGGTATTGGTTTTGAATTATTTAGGTATTGGGTATTGGTATTGGTTTTAACCTCGAATCGGTATCGGTTTTTAATAAGTATTGGTATTTATCTTATATCGGTTTTGGAATTTGTATGCAAAAGGTTTTGTCGTTAATATTAATTAATTTATCGTACGTAGTCCTTCTGTCCGCCCCACAGTGGAGAAAAATATACGTTTATGTGCAATTTTTAACCGAGTTTAGTTTTGATTTTAAACCATCGATCGGACATGGTGGATTTTTGAATAATGATTTATTTTTTATTTTTCTTTTATTAAGTAGAGATGGGCTCATGAGCAGATTAGAGCGTGATTCACGTGATTCACGCGTGAGTGTGACTGAATTTAATTTTATTCACGTGATTGTGAGTGAGTGTGAGTGGAGATAAACATTGCGTGAGTGAGTGTGCGTGAGTAAGATTTTTGCTTGAGTGAGTGTGCGTGAGTCGATTTTTTTGCGTGATTTATTTTCTCTTCATATTTCCTTTCGTACAAAAAAAATGTACAAAAAAATTGTAAAATTTGGCTTAACTTTAGATTTCATCCCGAAAAAAGCAAAAAAAAAATTGTAAAATTTCTCTGAACTTTAAATTTTGCTTAAAATTTTGAAAGATTTTTCAAAATTTTAGTTTTTGAATTTTTTTTGTATAAATAAGAGTTTTGTGAGTGTGAGTCAACGTGAGTGTGAGCGAAGCTTGCTTGAGCGCACGTGAGTGTGAGTTGTGTTAAATTTACTGACTTGATTGTGAGTGAGTGTGAGTAGAAAAAATATGCTCGTGAGTGAGTGTGCGTGATTCAAAAATTCCTGTCGTTAGCGTGAGTGAGTCAAAACTCACTCACGCGCCCATCTCTAATAATAAGGTAATTTTTCAGTATTTTTTCTTTAAAAAAATTAATAGGCAATGGTATTTGAACCCCTTATTAATGATGTAAATAGCATTTGTTATATAATTAATTTAGTTTTTATAACCAAATTAAAATTCAAACAGCCTCACCACAAGTTCTCAAAAAATCGATAAAATCGACTTCTAAAATATATTTTTAATAGTCGACTTTATATTTAAAATTTTAAGTCGCTGAAGGGTATAAAAATTAAAAGCCTAAAATAATAAAATGCAAAGTTTTCGTTTTTTCTTTAAACAATTTCTGTGCTGATGAACATTGCATTTAATGCACATATATATTGCGGTGGCCAAGGAGAGATATTTTTTAATTGCAGAAAGTTGAGACTTAACATTCGTTACAAAATATACCTGAAATTCATCCTTTTCATACATAAATATTTTTTGAAAAGGTGATCGAAATAGGTTATGGAGGCCTCTTTTTCGATTTTAGATCTTTTGGTAATTGCGATTACACGGGTAATTGTTTTCTTATATCACAAAATCCACCAGAAAACACATAAGAAATGCTATTTTCTGACCTTAGGTCTTTCGATTTTCTTTATATTAAAGGTATGCATTCTCCATAAAGCTAATAAAACATATCCATTTTCAGTTTTTTTTAATTTTAAAAACATCGCGATTTTTTCGCGAATTTAATTTTCTTCAAAAATTTAAAAAATCAAAAAAGTATGTTAATTTGAAGAGCCATATCTGCTAAAGTATCTATCGGATTTCTACGATTCAAAAAGCATTTGATTCAAACGTTCGTCCTTTTTTATACCAATGCAATAAAAAAAAGTTTTTCCAAAAAAAGTGCATTTTTGATGCAAATGCAATTTTTTGATGCATTTTTCAAAACTTTTTCCCCCTTCATTTTTTTGAAACCTGCATAATTCGAAAATATGGCATTTTTTACACCAAATTGAGTACCGTTTTTTTTGTGACGACGTTTCAAAAAATTTTCGTGATTTTTTTAAAACTACTTATTTGATTTTTTCCATACAAAAAATCAATTTAATATTTATTTTGCAATTTTATCAAAAAAGTATGTAACTTTAAAAAGCCATTTCTTCGAAAGTATCTATCGGATTTCTACGCCTCAAAAAGCATTATATTCAACTGATTATCCATTTTTGTTACAATGCACTAACAAAAAATATTTTTTTAAAAAAAATGCATTTTTAAAGCAAATGCAATTTTTGGATGCATTTTTTTAAAACTTTCTCCCCCTTCAATTTGTCTGAAACCTGCATAAATCGAAAATATAGAATTTTTTACATAAAATTGGGTACATTTTTTTTGTGACGGCGTTTCACAAAATTTTAGTGATTTTTTTAAAAAATGCTTACGTAGTTTTTCCTTAGACTAATTTTTTTTTTTTGTTATTTTATGAATTTTATGAAAAAATTGTATGGAAAAACCAATAAAGTATTTTTAAAAAAATTACAAAATTTTTACGAAACTCCGTCACAAAAAAAGCTGTACGCAATTTTGTGTAAAAAATGCTATATTTTCGATTTATGTAGGTTTAAAAAAAATTGAAGGGGGAGAAAGTTTTAAAAAATGCATCCAAAAAATGCATTTGCCTCAAAAATGCACTTATTTTAAAAAATATTTTTTTTATTACATTAATATAAAGTAAGACTTTCGTCTGAATCGAATGCTTTTTGAATTGAAGAAATTCGATAGATACTTCCGAAGATATGGCTATTCAAAGTAGCATACTTTTTTGATTTTTTCAATTTTTGAAGAAAATTAAATTCGCGAAAAAATCGCGATTTTTTTTAAATACAAAAAACTGAAAATGGATATGTTTAATTGGCTCTATAGAGCACATGTGTACAAAAAATTAGACAAATTTGAAGACCCTCAGTCAGATTTTATAAAATCTTTGCTGGATTTCATGATATATGGTTCAAACTTACGACCTTAAACAACCCACCAAAAAATACTGCTTGCCTATAAGCAGGTTTGTAAGGGAGTGATTTTTGTTGTCTGCTTACAAACCTGCTTACGTATGGCATGATATTTGTTCGCAATGTCCCACTTTAGAGCATTTCTTTCGAGCGCTTATATCGGCGCAATGAATATGAATTGAAATCATGCCTTTTCTTAAATATTTTAAGTATTTTTTTAAGTCACTGCCATACTTTACTGCAACCGGTATGCAGGTTAGTATGCCAACAAAATCTCTCCCTTACACTACTGCATACGGTATGCAGCTGTGTAAGCGAATGTCATAAAAAAACAACAACATCAAAAATCATTCGCTTACACAAGTGCATTCTTGTATGCACTGCTTCCAAAATCTCGATTATTTTTTGCTGGGAAGTTGTTTATCAAACACCAGTAATACCATGTTCGCATTCATTTAAACTAGTTTAATTATGTGTCATCCCCAATCAATTTTAAGCACTTTATCTGTCAAAATAAAACGGTGGTTTATTTTGACGTTTAAATTGTATTGGGAAAACCAATAATTAAACTACCCAGGCAGAAAAATACGAACGGGAGAGCGCTGGCAAAGTACCTTTTATGGTCGCTTGTGTGCTGGGAAAGTATCACAGTTTAGTACTCTCCCAGCGTCCAAAATGATAACCACGGTAAACGGTATGCCGTTGCTATTTTAAAGCGCCTTGTGTTACAGGATATAACGAGTTTATGCTATGTTTGAAACTACCCGAAATAATAGTCCAAGATTAACCTTTTAGCAAAAGTACGGAAAAAAAGTGATGTATTGAACCGAAACGTGTTGTTTTCCAAAAGGATTGACCCAGTGGCATTTCACATGTGATGTATCCGGAGTTTAAGACACTTCCTCACAAAAGAAACGTGTTTTTATATAAAAGGTGTCAAGTTTGTGATAGGAATTGTGTCTAAGTGATATATCACGAGAGCTTTCAAGGACCAATAACTAATACTGCAGGGAAATGAAAAATATTCCAATTGTTATGAAAATTAATAAATTTTAATTACAAATTATACTTTGAACGGATTTAAATAGAAAACATTGGCAAAACGCTTGCAAAGCACTTTTTTTCGAACTACCTTATACACAAAAAATAAAGTGCTTTGCCGAGACTTTTTTTGTGGAACGGTTGGCAGTTTCTGCTTGGGTAGTTAAAAATGAGTGCGAACATCGTTTTGCAGAATAAAAACGTAATGGATACAGAACAAAGATTTTTAAACACGTAGCCCTTAAACTCTCAAAAATAGCAAGTGTGAACCGCACACTAAAATAAAATAAATTCTTATATAATATGACTGTGCCCGGCACAGTGTGCCTCTAATAAAACAAAAAAAAAATTTTTTGGATTCTGGTGTTGTGACATAAAATTTTGTAACGACTGCTTGATTGGAATTTCCAAAAAAGGACATTAGTATTTTTTTTACAACCCAGAGAACAGTGCAGTGACACTTAATGTATATCAAATATAAACAATGTTTGCAAAAGAAAAAATTTCATCACAGAAAAGGTCTAAATTTTTTAAGATCTACTTTTATTAGGGGTCATAAAAATCAAATTTGGTTAAAAAGAAGTAAAAAAAAAATTTTTATATGTTTTTATTAGGGATGTGCGATTAATCGATTATTCAAACACTCTGATTAATCGAAATCATGATTAATCAGTTAATCGATTATTTAAATATTTTGATTAATCAAAATCATGATTAATCGAATAATTTGTATTTTGAATATTCAAAACTCATGATTAATTGATTAATCATGAATTTGATTATTCAAAAATTTGAATAATTGAATAATTTTTTGTTTGTATTTTTTGTTTTATTTTTTGAACAATTTTGTTTTATGTTTTGAACATTTTTGTTTTATTTTTTGTTAATTTCCGTTAATTTCAGTTTTAAATAATTATCGTGGACCACGAGTCTTAATGCTTATATGTATGTGTTCTTATTGAAAATGGATATAATCCAAACGGACAGTTTATAATCAGGGAACTTTTAAAGGCGCTTCTAAGGGATCTTTAATAAAATTCACAGATTCTGAAAAAAAAGTTATTTCGAACCAAAATTCACTAAAAAAAATAGTTTAATAAATACGATATCATTGGCGTTAAACCATTGACATTGTGTTGGTTCCATCATACGCATCAGTGACCAAAATAATTCATATTTAATACATGATCTCTGACACCAAAATATTCAATTGGCGTTGCCGTGCTAGCAAAAAGAACCATATCTTACTTTGATAATTATGCATTGTGCTGCATATGATTGTGCTCCTTTTATTAATTACTAGAAACGAGCATGGCTAGGTGCTTATGATTCACATCATCTCGTGTTCTTTTAATAAATTCAAACATGCATTTTCATCATGCTGGCCCATTCGCCATCAATTTCTGAAAACATTTTTTAATATATTTTTGAACCAATTTCTCATTTTTCCTTTTTTTATGAATTTTTTGTCTTTGTTATTATTTCTTTCAATTTAAATTTCGTTTTGTAAACATTTTTGAAAACTAAACAAAATTATTCAAAATTGATTATTCAAAATTCAAATTAATTGATTAATCATAGTTCTGATTAATCAGAAAGTATGATTAATCGATTAATTGATTAATCAATATTCCGATTAATTAAAAATTTGATTAATCGATTAATCGCACATCCCTAGTTTTTATGGCTTTTTAAATTCAAGTAGCTAACTCCTTTTTATACCCTCCACTCTGGTGATAGAGGGTATATATAAGTTTGTCATTCCGTATGTAACACATTGAAATATTGGTTTAGGACCCCATAAAGTATATATATTCATGATCCTTGATCGATTTTAAGTCGATCTAACGATGTCCGTCTGTCTGTCTGTCTGTCTGTCTGTCCGTCCGTCTGTCTGTCTGTCTGTTGAAATCACGTTTTTGGCAATAATCCGGAACCGATTTTAACGCTTGGGGTACCAAAAGTTGCGGAATTTATCCAGGCAAAAACTAGTGTATTTTTTTTTGAAATCGGTTAAGTACTTTAAAAGTTATGAGTGAATTACTGAAAAAACTCTTAGTGATTTTCATCATAACCCTAAATTAATTCATATTTTGTGTAGATACATACATAACAAAGAATACGGAAATGAAAAAAAAACGGAGAAAAAGAAAAAAATGTTTACAAAAAAACTTTAAAATATGTAAAACAAAATCTAAATTTAATTAAAAAAAAGTTCGTTAAGTAATAATAAAAAAATTAATTGTTATTTTTATGTACAAAGCATGTGTGTGTGTCCGTTTTTTTGCTTCGTCATATTAACGGGGTTGCCAGACTTTTTTTGGCTTTGTCGCAAACTCGGATGTAAAATATCGCCAAAATTCAATTTTGTTCAGATTTCTTAAAAAAAAAATATTTTTATTTAAAAAAAATAAATTTTGTTAAATACTTAATAAAAGACAGAAATAAACTTTATGGCAAAATTCGCCCAAATCCGGAAAATCTATATATATAAAAGAGTAATGTGACTGACTGACATACTCATTCATCATCGCCCAGCCCAAACCGCTAAAGTTAGAAACTTGAAATTTGGACTGTAGGTTGACGTCCCGGAATAAAGATCCACTAAGGCTGGATTTTTGCCAATGTTGATTCTAAGGGGGTAAAATGGGTAAAAAACTGTACTTTTGGTACTTTTTATATCTCCCGATATAATGGTCATAGAAACTTGAAATTTGGACTGTATGTTACCCTCCCGCAATATAGATCCACTATGGCTGGAGTTTTGCCAATGGTAAGGGGGTAAAAAGGGTAAAAAACTGTACTTTTGGTACTTTTTAAATCTCCTGATATAATGATCATAGAGACTTGAAATTTGGACTGTATGTTCACCTCCCGGAATATAGATCCATTAAGGCTGGATTTTTGCCAGTGTTGATTCTAAGGGGGTCAAAAGGGTAAAAAAAATACTTTTGGTGCTTTTAATATCTCCTGAAATAATGGTCATAGAAACTTGAAATTTGGACAGTATGTTCACATCCTAGAATATATGTAGATCCAGTACGGCTGGATTATTGCCAAAGTTGATTCTAAGAGGGTAAAAAGGGAAAAAATCTGTACTTTTGGTACCTTTTATATTTCCTTAAAAAATTGTCACATAGACTTGAAATTGGGACTGTATGTTCACCTCCCGGAATATAGATCCCCTAAGGCTGGGTTTTTGCCAATGATGTTTCTAATAGGGTAAAAAGGGTAAACATATGTACTTTTGTTACATTTTATATTTCCTTAAATAATGGTACTAGAAAATTGAAATTTGCAATGTCGGTTTACCTTCCGGAAAAAAGATTCACTAAGGCTCGGGTTTTGTCAATGTTGATTCTACGGGGGTAAAATGGGTAAAATAGTACTTTTGGTACTTTTTTTTTATTTACTGAAATAATGGTTATTCAAACCTGAAATTTAGAATGTAGGATCCTTTAGTGAAATAAAACATTTTAGAACAAGTACTTTCTGAAAATTCAGTACCGTTTTCAAAAAGTACCTTTTATAAAAGGTTCCTTTATAAAAAGTACTTTTTATAAAAAGAACCTTTTATGAAAAATACCTTTTATAAAAAGTACCTTTTATAAAAAGTGCCTTTAATACAAAGTACCTTTTATAAAAAGTACCTTTTATAAAAAGTACCTTTAATAAAATGTATCTTTTATAGAAAGTACGTTTTATTAAAAGTACCTTTTATAAAAAGTACCTTTTAAAAAAAGTACCTTTTAAAAAAAGTACCTTTTAAAAAAAGTACCTTTTATAAAAAGTACCTTTTATAAAAAGTACCTTTTATAAAAAGTACCTTTTATAAAAAGTTCCTTTTATAAAAAGTACCTTTTATAAAAAGTACCTTTTATAAAAAGTAGCTTTTAAAAAAGTAGCTTTTAAAAAAAGTAGCTTTTAAAAAAAGTACCTTTTATAAAAAGTACCTTTTATAAAAAGTACATTTTATTAAAAGTACCTTTTATAAAAAGTACCTTTTATAAAAAGTACGTTTTATAAAAAGTACCTTTTATAAAAAGTACCTTTTAAAAAAAGTACCTTTTATAAAAAGTACCTTTTATAAAATTACTTTTTATAAAAAGTACCATTTATAAAAGTACCTTTTATAATAAGTACCTTTTATAAAAAGTACCTTTTTTATAAAAAGTACCTTTTTTATAAAAAGTACATTTTTTTATAAAAAGTACCTTTTTTTATAAAAAGTACCTTTTATAAAAAGTACTTTTTATAAAAAGTACCTCTCATAAAAAGTACCTTATATAAAAAGTACCTTTTATAAAAAGTACCTTTCATTAAAAGTACCTTTTATTAAAAGTACCGAAAGTACACTTTTTGGTAATTTTTTATTTCTTGAGGTATAAATAAAACAAACTTTTTTGTTTTTAAATCATTACATTGGTGGAGGGTATTTAAAGATTCGGCACAGCCGAATATAGCTTTCTTACTTGTTGTTATATGACATTGCATGCAAACGATTACTGATCGATGTAACATCTTTTGTGAACATCTTTACCAATTCGTTAGTCAGGTAAAACCTAATATCAATTATCAATATCAAAAATTTATCACAGAAAAGGTCTAAATTTTTTAAGGTCTACTTTTATTAGGGGTCATAACAATCAAATTGGGTTAAGAATAAGGATATGGTACGTGACAAAAAAAAATTGTTTTATGTTTTTATGGCTTTTAAAATTCAAATAGCTAACTCCTTTTTATTATGTGACATTGCATGCAAACTATTACTGATCGATGTAACATCTTTTGTGAACATCTTTAGTCAGGTAAAACCCAATAATGTGATGGAAAGAAAATGTTTGAATTCATAATTAAAACAAACGAAAATAAGAATACAAAAAACCGAAACAAAACCGATACGAAAGTAGAAAAAATGAATTGGTATTGGTTTTTTATTGGTATTGGTTTTGAAGAATAAAAGTATTGGTTTTTAATTGGTATTGGTAGTGGGGAATCGGTATTGGTTTTTTATCGGTATTGGTATCGCACAAATAAAGGTATTGGTTTTTAATTGGTATTGGTTTTCAATTTGAATTGGTATTAACGGGTATTGGTATCGAAAAGGTATTGGTACCCATCATTGCACTTATTGTTAGTGTAGTTTTAGCAAAATTGTCTGTTGAATGTACAGAGATTTCAGTTTAATTGTACGAAAAGTGTCAGATTTCCTCTGCTGTCATTGTATAAAATCTATTTTCAATGTCAAATATTCCACTGTGCTACAGGTTAAATAAAATATGAATTTCATATACCCTGACACCTTGATTATTTTTTATCTAAATCTATTTTTATTGATAGTAAATATTCGTATGAAATATTTATGTAAGTATATTGTTTAGATCTACCCTAGTAAATGTTACTAAATTCCTTGGTATTAAAAAATGATTAATGGTTTCAAGGTAAAAAAAATAATCTAATAATTAAATAATCTAAAATTTCTGCGACTTTAATTCTTAATGGCTGCGGCTGTCAGGAGACAGAAATTAAAACAAGTAAACAGGTAAATTTGACCTTACCAAAATGTGCTGATACCAGACGCGGAACCAGGAATTTCATTTTAAAAAAAGTAAAAGAAAAGAAAGAAAATTTTCTACAAATTAAAAGTAAGAAAAAGTATTCCAAAGAAAAAAGAATATTTTTTATAGAAAAAATCTGATAATTTTTAAAAGTAAAATTTTTTTTTTTAAAACATCTTAACACTCTATCTCCCATTTTTAAACCCTCCACTTATTGTTAATGATAGAGGGTATATATAAGCATGTCATTCCGTTTGTAACTCATCAAAATATCGGTCTGGGACCCCATAAAGAAGAATATATATAATTGATCAGTGATCGAGTTTAAGACATTCTAGCGATGTCCGTCTGTCTGTGGAAATGGTTCTCATGGCCAAAATATTACGCGGAGATGACTGAAATTAAACACATATACTGGAAGTTTTTCCGAGCAGTTGCATTTGAGCGATATCGGTTCAGTGGTCCAAACGTTATGAACGAAAATGTAAGGACACCTCAAAAATTTCAGTACATTCAACATAACCTAAAAATACAAAATGCTTTAATTCGGTTGCTGGTTGACATATAAGGCATTCCACACCAAATGTCCAGCGATAAAAAACGTGTGTAACGTAAACTTCTGAATAGGTTGTATGGATTGGCCTATATGGAACTAAGAAAATTGCGTTTTTGGTTTTTCTAATTTTCAAAAACTGGGCTTAGAAGGCGTGGTCAAATATTGGAAAAATGGTCCAATTTGTGGCGAGTTTCCTTGATTAAATATTTATCACATTAAAATGGAATGCACCACAATCTTAAAAATTTACATTCTTATATAGTTTTGTATGGGCTATCGAATAAATTTTTTTACTTTGGAAAATTTTCAGAACCCGTTCTGAAATTTTCCATTTTTTAAAAACGTCAATTTATCAAAAATCCGGCCACTTTTTTTTTTTTTTTTTAATATTTTTTTTGAAAGTTTAGATGTTTTTCCATCCACACAAAAAAAATCAGAAAAACATTTTTCGTTTTTTTCAAGAAAATCACATTTGAATTTTAAATTTCATAACAATTTTGTAATTTGCTTTTATTTTCTTGTTAAAACATGGCGTATGAGTAACAAATTTTTGCGAAACCAACGAGTTGATCCCATTTTAATTGTTTTTTCATGTGTGGTACAATATAGAGATGGGCGTGAAAGCGATTTGACCCACGCAAGAAATATTAAAGTCACTGACGACTCGCTAATATTTTTAGTTTACTTGTGCAATCACGTGAGTCAATTTACTGTTACTCACGCTCACGCAATTTTTGAATACGCTCACGGTTGCTCACTCACGTTCACGATGATTTTACAAAAATAATAAAAACAACAAATTTTCTATGAAAACAAAACACTGAAAACGGAAATTCAAAAAAACAGTAAAATTCCAAAAAAAAAAAAAAAATAGTTAAAAATCACAAAAACTTAAGAAAAATTTTAAGCATTCACTCATCTCGCTTAAATGCTTAAATGCGTAAAATGCTTAAATGCGTAAAACTGATAAGATGCGTTTATAACAGTTTTTTTTTAGATATGCATCAATGTACTTCTGACCGTTTATATCGAAAACAAATCGTCAATTGTTAAAAAAATTTGTTTTAATATTTCATAATTAAATTAAAAAAATACAGAATTACTCGTTTAAATGCCTAAAACTGGTAAGAGTAGTTTCATACAAATTTTACTGAAATATCAACACTAAAATGAGTTCAAAATCTTAAGATCACTTGATGTGCGTTTATAAGAGTTTTTTTATGTAAATGCATCAATATCCTTCTGATTTATTTAATATTTTGGATAAGCGCATTTAAGCGGGAGCAATAAATCGGACACTACATTATAGGTACATATCCTTTAACGTTCAACATTTGAAAAAATTGACTCGCGAGTCACGTACTTACTAAGCTATTCACGATATTAAAGAGGTAGCGTGAGTAGAACATTTCGTGAGTGATTAGGAAGTCCAATTTTTGCGAGATGAGTGAATGCTTAAAATTTTTCTTAAGTAAGTTTTTGTGATTTTTAACTATTTTTTTTTTGGAATTTTACTGTTTTTTTGAGTTTCCGTTTTCAGTGCTTTTTTCATAGAAAATTTGTTGTTTTTATTATTTTTGTAAAATCATCATCAGCGTGAGTGAACAACCGTGAGCGTAATCAAAAAATGCGTGAGTAACAGTAAATTGACTCACGTGATTGCACAAGTAAACTAAAAATAATAACGAGTCGTCAGTGACTTTAATATTTCTTGCGTGGGTCAAATCGCATTCACGCCCATCTCTATATTGTACAACACATGAAAAAACAATAAAAATGGGATCAACTCGTTGGTTTCGCAAAAATTTGTTACTCATACGCCATGTTTTAACAAGAAAATACAAGGAAATTCCAAAATTGTCATAAAATTCAATATTCAAATGCGATTTTCTCGAAAAAAAACGAAGAACGTGTTTCTGTTTTTTTTTGTGTGGATGGAAAAACATCTAAACTTTAAAAAAAAATTGAAAAAAGAAAAAAAAAGTGGCCGGATTTTTGATAAATTGACTTTTTTAAAAAATGGAAAATTTCAGAACGGGTTCTGAAAATTTTCCAAAAAAAATATTTTCAATCAATAGCCCATACAAAACGTACATTTTTGACATTGTGGTGCATTCCGTTTTAATGTGATAAATATTTAATCGAGGCAACTTGACTCAAATTTTACAATTTTTCCAATATTTGACCACGCCTCCTAAGCCCAGTTTTTGAAAATTTGAAAAACCAAAAAACGCAATTTTCTTAAAGTTCCATATAGGCAGTGGCCGGTACAGCTTTTGGTTTTTGGGGGGGGGGGGATTTTTTTTTTTTTACTTCGAGAAAAAATCATAAATTCACCTTTATTGACGAGCAATATAAGGGATACGTTTTTGTGCAAAAAAAAAGTGATGGGGAAAGATATAAAATCATCATATTTATTAGTTTTTGCCGAAGAAGGTTTGTTTTTCATGATCATATTTCGTTTAAATCAATTTTTTTAATTTGTTTTAAAAGAAAATTGTATATTTTTCGTATACATAAGAAGAGAAATTTTTAATAGAAGAAATTCCTCCTACATAGAAAACATCAGATGTTGAGAAATTTTTCGTGAAAAAATCATTTTTTATCAGGAAAATGTTTCAGAATATAAGACTTTTCTTTACGAAAAATGTCTCAGAATCTGAGACTTTTTTCGTATAGAAAAATTTTCAGATTTTTAAAAGAAATTTAAAAGAAAATTGTATATTTTTCATATACATAAGTAGAGTCTAAGGCCGCTGTTCCAAAAAAAGTAATTCACATAAAAAATGTGAAAGTGAAAATTTCCGAATTTTTATGGTGTTCTAGATTTCACATCCGATTTTTTTTTCGTTTTGTTTCACATAATTAAAGTTTGGTGAAAGTAAAACGAATGCACTTTTTTCTTATAATTTTTTAAATTTTAGTTATTTGATTTCAACTTCGAAGGAAAACGTAAACAACAAAATACCAAACTCGATTTCATGTCATTCGGAAATTTTCATGTGAATTGAAAAGTTGTGAAAGACAGAACAGAGGCCTAAATCTGAAAATTTTTTAATAGAAGAAATTCTTCCTACATAGGAAATATCGGATTTTGAGAAATTTTTCGTGATATTTTTTTTATAGGGAAAATGTCTCAGATATAAGACTTTTTTCGTATAGAAAAATTTTCAGATTCTAAGAATTTTTTTCCACAGAAAAAGTCTCAAATTCTGAGACATTTTACTATAAAAAAATTCTCATATTTTAAAGCATTATTGAGACATTTTTCTAGTGAGAGGTCCCTGATTATTAGATTTGTTTCGTACCGATTATTAGATTTGTTTCGTACCGTCCAATAGAAAAAGTTTCAGATTCTAAGACCTTTTTCCTAAATAAAAAGTTTCAAATTCTGACATCTTATTCCTAAAGAAAAAGGCCCAGATTCTCAGACCTTTTTCCTAAAGAAAAAGTCTCAGATTCTGAGAGATTTTTCTTATACAGAAAAAGTTTAAAATTCTGACACTTTTTCTCTAAAGAAGAAGTGACAGATTCTGAGGCCATTTTTATACCCTCCACTCTAGTGATAGAGGGTATATATAAGTTTGTCATTCCGTTTGTAACACATCGAAATATTGGTCTAGGACCCCATAAAGTATATATATTCATGATCCTTGATCGATTTTAAGTCGATCTAGCGATGTCCGTCCGTCCGTCCGTCCGTCCGTCCGTCCGTCTGTCTGTCTGTCTGTCCGTTGAAAACACGCTAACTTTTGAAAGACTTTATGGAGGCTCCTGAAGTTTGACATATATCTTGGGTATTTACCGGGTCAGGTTGGTATTGCAATCCAGCCAAATCGGTCCAGTGGTTCAAAAGTTATGAGCAAAATAGTAAATTTCGGCAAGGGAATTTTGCGAACTTACGAGATTTAAACCACTCTAACTTTCGAAAGACAATTCTGAGTGTGCTGAAACGTGTTACATATCTTTGTCGTTCCCCAAGTCTTTTTGGTTTTGAATTTCAGCAAAATCGGTTCAGTGGTTCAAAAGTTATAAGCAAGGCTCTGAATTTCAGATTTTGTTCACCTTAAACTGTTGAAAACTCATTAAACAAGTTTTAAAAGCATGGTGAAATACCAGTTTTTTTTAACTTGTTGTTGTTTGTTTTCCTGCCGTGGGGTATAGTTTAGTTGTTAGACAAGTAAATATTTGTTATTGTTTTTGTTTTTGTAACTGTATGTAATGGTGTATAGTAAGTATTTTTGGAAAAAAATCAAATATTAGTTTGTTTTTGGTTTTTTAAGACGAGGATAAAATGAGGGAAATATGTGAAATATTTTTTTTTAACATATACGTATATGTATAAAACAACAAAAATATTTTACAAAGTAATTTTGTTACTCAAACAAATAGTACACTAAAAAAAATATTTACACTCAAAAAAATTTTACACTCAAAAAAAAAATGTTTTTTTTTTTTTAATTTTTAATTTAATTATTTTTTTTTAATGAAATTCACACTCAAAAAAATGTTGACAGTCAAAAAAATTTTAAACTCACAAAAAAATTTGTTTGATTAAAAAAAGTTTTACTCAAAATCATATATTTCTAATAAAAATTTGTAATGCAATTTTTTTAGAAAATTACCATCAGATAACATTGTGGAGGGTATTCATAGATTCGACCAAGTCGAATTTAATTTTTCTACTTGTTTGATTCTGAAATCTTTTCCTATTCTAAGAGACTTTTCCTAAAGGAAAAGCCGGAGATTCTTTGACCCTTTCCTAAAGAAAAAGTCCCAGATTCGGAAATGTTTTTCCTATAGAAAACGTCTCAGACTTTAACACATTTTTCCTATAGAAAGGTCATAGATTCTGAGACCTGTTTCCTATAGAAAAGAGATTCTGAGATTCTGAAACATTTTTCTGAGACTCTGAGACCTTATTCCTATAAAAAAGTCTTAAATTCTGAGATCTTTTTCCCGTAGAAAGTCTCAGATTCTGCGACCTTCTACCAATTTAGTAAGTTTCAACTTCTGAGACTATTTTTCAACAATAAAAAGTCTCAGACTTTGAGATTTTTTCTTTTTAAAAAAGACTCAGATTTTGAGATCTTTTTCCTTGAAATAAGTCTCAAATTCAGAAATTCTGAGACTTTTTTCCCATAGAAAAATTCTTTTGCGACCTTTTTCCTACAAATTACTTTTGAGACCTTTTTCACATAAAAAAAGTCTCAGATTCTGAGAATTTTTTCTTTATAAAAAGTTTATTCTTTAGAAAAAAATGTTTAAAATAGTTTTACATATGTATTTACATTCGACTATCAACATTTTTAAGATTTTAAGATAATATTCCTATTGCTATGTAGAAGACAAACATTTTTTATATAAACCAAATTAAGATCCTGTAACATTTTTCTATACAAAATAGCATATTCTAAATAACACTGTGCTACAAAAAACACAAAATCGAATATACTTTTAAAATGAGGTAGTTAAGGTTGTAGGTCTAGTCGAAAAGATCACAAAAATGCCCATCAAACTTGCCAGACACCCTCAAATTTCAAAGTTATTGTCAAAAAAACGATTTTTTGGGACTTTTCTCACTAAACCACGTGTAACTTAAACATTTTTTAACCGATTTTTAATTTTTCAACTTTTTTGGATAGAAGAAGGTTAGGGCTTTTCATGTGTGTGAATTGGTCTATACATATAAAAAAGACATGTATTAATTTTTTTAACAATATCTAATTTTTTGTTATTTTTTGAAAAATTTGTATGTTTATCGATTTTTTTCTGCTATTGTTCGTTCAACAACATTTATATTTATAAACGTATTCTTAAAGAAAATTTAATTGTGAATACGATGAGCTTTATGCCAAAAAAAAATCGGATAACAATTGACAGAGTTGTGATAATTTTTCTAAAAAAGGAAATTAAGATTTTGTATGAAATTGCCGTGCGGATAACCCAGGCAAAAGAAATAAAAAAATAAACGAACATACTGAGAGGTCGCGTATCATTATTTTAAAGGGTTTTGACCTCCTGAATTCGAATTTGACCTTGAAATTGCGCTATCTTATTAAGTTTTTGATATATCAATTTATGTTAAATATCTCAAAAATCTGACAAGATATAGCAATTTAAAGCCCAGATTCGGATTTAGCGCTCCAAAAACCTTTAAAAATATTGTACATGACTATTTATGATAATTTTATTTTTTTTTTTGCCTGGGTTATCTGAACGGCGATTTCCTGCAAAATCTTAATTTTCTTTTTTAGAAAAATTATCACAGCTCTGTCAATTATTATCTGATTTTTACAGGATAAAGCTTATCGTATTAAGAATTAAATTATGTTTAAACAACGCTCATAAATATAAAGGTTGTTAAACGAACTATAGCAGAAAAAAAATCGATAAACTCGAAAAATTTTCAAAAAATAAAAAAAAAATTGATTTTATAGAAAAAATCAAAAGATATCTTTCTTTTACGTATTGGCCAATTCACACACAAGGAAAGCCCTATCCATCTTCTATACAAAACTGTTAAAAAATTTAAAATCGGTTGAAAATTTTCTGAATTACACAAGGTTTAGTGAGCAAAGTCCCAAAAAAAAGTTTTATGACAATAACTTAAAAATTTGAGGGTGTCTGACTAATTAAATGGGCATTTTTGTGATCTACTCGACGAAATCAACAACCTATACCATGTCACATTAGAAGTAATTTTTCACTGTAGCACAGTGTTATTCATTGGTTTGTGGAACTATAAAAAGTACTAACGTACCTGTTTCTGCACATTTTACCCCCTTAGAATCAACCTTTCCAAAACCCAAGCCTTAGTGGACCTATTTTCCGGGAGGTGCATCTATATTCCAAATTTCAAGTCTTTAGCTTTAGTGGTTTGTGGAAATATAAAAAGTACCAAAATACCTTTTTTACTCCTATTCCCTAGAATCAAAATTTACAAAAACACAGCCTTAAAGGATCTATATTTCGGGAGGTGCACCTACATTCCACATTTCAAGTCCCCATTTCGTTCCCTGTTTTATTCCATTTGATTCCCTGTTCCATTCCGATTAGTCCTATGTGGCTTTCATTCCGTTCCGAATATGCGCTTACATGCGTTAAAAAACAAAAAATTCTTTGCCTTCTTTAGAAATCTTTTTTCGCTAAATGACCCTGCATTCCAAATTTAAAGTTTTCAGGACCATTATTTCAGGAATTATAATAAATACCAAAATACACTTTTTTCCTCCCCTTAGAATCGGAATTTCGAAAAAATACTTTTTCAGAATTTTTCCCGTTGTTGGAACTAACATTTTACTATTTTTTTTTTTGTAGGACCTTAATTTCAAAAAATTAGAAAGTACATTTTTTTACAACTTTTTACCCTTAGGAGTCCGAATTTCCAGAAAGTACTTTTTTGGGAATGTTTTTATGTTAGAGGAGGTAACATTCCAATTTTCAAAGTGCTCGCTTTTTACCCCCCTTAGAATTGATATTTCGAAAAAGTACGTTTTCAGATTTTTTCCGTTGTTGGAAACAACATTGCAAATTTAAATTTTTTTGTAAGACTTTAATTTCAAAAAACAAAAACAGTACCAAAGTACAATTTTTAACCCTTAGGAATCTGAATTTCCAGAAAGTACTTTTTTTGGGAATGTTTTTCTGTTAGAGGATCCTACATTCTAATTTTCGAATTAATAGGATTTTTTTTCGGAAAAAATAAAAAGTACCAAAGTACTCGCTTTTTTATCCCCCTTACAATCGGAACTTCGAAAATGTACGTTTTCTGAATTTTTTCCGTTGTTGGAACCACCATTGCAAATTATAATATTTTTGTAGGTAATTAATTTCAAAAAATATAAAAAGTACTAAAGTACCATTTTTTACCCCATTTTACCCTTAGGAATCCGAATTTCCTGAAAGTCCTTTTTTGGGAATGTTTTTCCGTTAGAGGATCCTACATTTCAAATTTCAAATTAATTGAATTTTTTTTTAGAAAAAAAAGTACGAAAGTACTTCGTTTTTTCCCCTTTTTCAACCCTTCGTTTTTACCCCTTAAAATCAACATTTCCAAAAACCCAGCCTTAGCGGATATGTATTCCGGGTGGTGAAACTACAATCCAAATTTCAAGACTCTAGCTTCAGTATTTTGGGCTGTGGGATGATGCGTGATTAGTATGTCAGTCATCAGTCAGTCACGTAACTACTTTATATATAGAAGATACTGTATATCACAGTTTTATCTAGTGAAGGAAATAATGTCCTCGAGCTAGAACGTTTACAAGATTCGGCACAGCCGAATTTAGCACTCTCACTTGTTTTGATATATTATTTATTAATTTTTGTTTTTATTTTTTCTTTTATAATAATTTTATTTATAAAATTAGATTTTTTAATTTTTAAACTTTCGAATACATTTTTTTTAAATATGTATTTTTTGTTTAATTTCAGTTTTTTTAAATATTTTTTTTTTGTAATATTTGTTTTTAAAAATATTTTTTGTATACAAATTATATTTTTTTTTTGATAATAATAATTTTTTTTATTAATTAAGGATATTTTTTTTTTTTTAATATTTTCGCACCTTGTGATCGAGCAGCCAGGGCCACTAGTAAAAACACATATAAAAATTTCATTTTATTAATAAATTTTTTTTTGTTACAAAAAAAAATATAAAATATTATTTTTTTTTTAATGGTGAAACTCAATTAATTTTGATGTTTATTGATTTTCCGTAACCGCCTTTTATGTTAACCGCTATTATTTGAAATTATTTTTTTTTTTGTGGTTCGATTTTTGAAACACGATCGTTATGGTGCGACTATTCTATTGTTACTAACAATTAAATAACTGTTAACATGGTTTTTATCAAATTTTGCAACATTTTTTTACCGATAGGGTCTAAAAAAAATTTATTTTGTTCCAAATAATATACGGCAGAATTTTGTAATTGGCCATACATTGTAGTTATTAGATAAAAGAACCAAAAATTGGTATACAAAAAAAAAAAAAAAAAAAAAAATAGAAAAAAATACCCCAAATTGTAGATAAGACCAGTAGGGTCTATTTATTGAAAGTATTTGGTTTAATATTATAACAATTTGTTTATAAATTAAAAAGTAAATAGATAATATAAATAAAAAAAAATTATACGAGAAAAATTGTTGTTAAAAGATTTTGTTTTATGAATAAAAACAAAAAGCATTCGATAAATAATAACATCCTGCATAAAACAAAAAAAATTAACAATTTTATTTAAGAAAAATGTGCTTTCAATAATTTATGACTCATTGTAATATTTATGGGACATTCCATATCTGAAAATTTCAAATCTGAAAATTTCGAATCTGAAAATTTCACTTTTTACTTTGAAGTTTTCAGATTTTTTTTGATGACCCTTTCAAAAGATATTGAATTTTCAAAAATATTTTTAGCCCACTGTGCATTTTCTGCTTAATCTATGTTAATTCTATGGATTATTCATCGAATAATAAAATAATTTGTACTCATGTAGATCAATCAAGTGATAATATTTTTAATCTCTTCGATTAAAATGTTGTAAATTTAAATTTTTTTTTTTAAGTCGGAAGAAATTTCCAAATTATTTTTAAATTTTTCAGTGCTAATTAGTCTTTTAGTAGTACATATTATTAAGGCATTATTTTTTTTATCAATGCTTTCTATCACACTGCTTTTTTTTTGTTGGTTTTTATAGACATATGTAGAACAAGTTGTTGTTTTGATGGGGTTTTTGCAACCTGTGTTTCCAAGAATTTGAATTCAGTTGAAAAATAAATAATTAATTGAATTATATAACAGTGGTGGCCAGTTAGTTAGGAAAATCCGATAATGTTTAGAATTGTACTTATTCGTTCAATTTATGTTTATTTTAAATAAAATACCTAGTTTGTTCTACTGGTTCAATCGGTCATTTATTGTTTTCGTTCAACAGTTCGTGAACGAATCACTTTGATTATGTCTGTTGTTCGTTCATCTAGTTCCAATCGGTAAATTTTTTTTTCGTTCCACAGTTTGTGAACGAATAATGATTATGTCTGTTGCTTTGGCTTTCCTTCAAATAAAAAAGTTAGGATCACTACATGAAAAATGGATGATATTTTTAAACAAGTGAGAGTGTTAAATTCGGCTGTTCCGAATCTTTTATACCCTCCAAAATGTAAAAAAAATTAAAACAAAACAAGTGAGAGTGTTAAATTCGGCTGTGCCGAATCTATAGTACCCTCCAACATAAAAAAATATTTAAAAAAAAAATACAGGGCTGTTTTTTTTGGGGGGGGGGGGTCAGTAGGTGTCATTGGGGGACACATATCCCCATGAGGCAAATGTTTAAAAATTCATTTATTATGCTTTTTGAGCTTAAGTAATACAATTTTATCAATATTTAAAAACATTTTTAATATCCACGCCCACAAAAGGGGGCGGAAAAAAATATTTTTTTTTTATTTCCTAAGTCCAAGTGCAGGCCCTTGAAGTTTTTCTGACATCAAATTGTTTTATTTGCTTAACAAATGTACAAAAAAACCTGTGAAAATATGGCGTTTTTCAGAGGTTAGTTAAGTTCTTCAGAGGGGAACTTTTTTCCCCCTGGTCCGATTTTGCCCATTTACGAACTTAGACTGCCTAGGACCAAAAGGCACATTCCTGCCAAACTTAACGACTCTATCTCTTTTATTTTGGACTGCATCGTGTCTTATACAGACGGACGGACATACGGACATTCTAGAAAAGTCTTAGAATCGATCATAGATCAATAATATATATACTTTATGGGGTCCCCGATCGATATTTCGATGCGTTACAAACGGAATGACAAAGTGAGTATATCCCCATACAGTGGTTGGAGGGTATAACAAGTGAGAGTGTTACATTTGGTTGTGCCGAATCTTTTATACCCTCCAAAATGTAAAAAAAAACACTATAAAAAATCCAGGGGCGTGTTTTATTTTTTTGGGGGGGGTTGGTGGGAGATGTTAGGGAGCCCTTCCCCTTGCGATTTTGAACTTCATCTGCGATAAGAATGTTGTATTTGCTTAGCAAAAGTACAAAAAACCCTGCAAAAAATGCGGTTTTTCTTAGGTTGTTTTAGGTCTCCAAGGGGAACTTTTTTCCCCTTGGTCCGATTTTGCCCATTTCCGAACTTAACCTGCCTAGGAATATAAGATATATTCGTGCCAAACTTGTGATTCTTTTATTTTGGACTGTATCGTGTCCTCTACAGACGGACAGACGGACGGATGGACGGACAGACATCGCTAGAATGTCTTAGAATCGATCACTGATCAATAAAATATATACTTTATGGGGTCCTAGAACAATATTTCGATGCGTTACACACGGAATGACAAAATGAGTATGCTCCCATACTGTGGTGGGAGGGTATAAAAAGTGGCCGGATTTTTTATAAATTGACTTTATTAAAAAATGGAAAACTTCAGAACGGGTTCTGAAAATTTTCGAAAAAAAAAAATTAAACCGAAAGCCCATAAATAACTTAACAAGAATGTACATTTTTGAGATTGTGGTGCATTCTGTTTTAATTTGATAAATATTTAAACAAGGCAACTCGACACAAATTTTACCATTTTTCCAATATTTGACCACGCATTCTAAGCCCAGATTTTGAAAAATTAAAAAATCAAAAACGCAATTTGTTTGAAAAACTAAATTGCAGTGTATGGGGACCACCTTCATGGTTGAAGAGAGATGGTTAGTATATTCTGAAAAAATGTTGGGGTTAAAAAACTATTGGGGGTCGGTCATACATAGTTAGAGGTAAGATAGTTAGAGGTAGGAGCAATTTTATCGTTGTAATCCTTGTATGAAAGCCCCCTTAGGGATTTGAGACAGGCCTTAGGTATGTTTTGACAAAATGTTAGGGAGGGAAAGTTAATGGGGATCTGTCTCATATTTTACCTCTTTTTAGGCGACTACGGGACAGTTGTGGGGCTTTTTGTGTTGGACGAAACACAAAAATTTCACGAAAAGCCACACAACTGCGCCAGAGTTGCCAAAAACGAGGTAAAATGTGAAATGTTTTCACCCTAAATTTTTGTCCAAACATACCTAAGCCCTATCTTCACTCCCTATTGGGAAAAAATTGTTCTTACCGCTATAACTTTCCCAAGAGTGCCTCTAGAAGAGTCAAATGTATGACCGACCCCTGTACACACAAAAAAAAACTTTGTCAAATTACTAGGAAAAGTCTCGTAATCCCATTTTACCAACATTTGACAGTTTTCCTTGTCTTTTAACAAATCGAAATTTAAATTTTTTTGTAATTTTACAATTTTTTTTGTAGTTTTACAAATTTCCAAGATAATTTTACAAAAAAAAAATCTAGTAAATTCCTGAGAATTTCTTGTAATTTTAATTAAGCCAAAATTACAATTTTATTGGTAAAAAGCTTGTAAAATTACAAAATTATTGGTAAAAAGCTTGTAAAATTACTAGGAATTCTCGTAAAATAGGAGGTAGCAAAAAATCTAGTAAAATTACGAAACCTCTTTGTAAATTTTATCGTGTCAAAAAATTTGTAAAGTTAAAATTTTATTGGTAAAAAACTTGTAAAATTACAAAATTATTGGTAAAAATCCTGTAAAATTACTTGGATTTTTTGTCAAATAGTTGGTAGCAAACAAAAAAGATTTACAAGTTTTTCTTGTAATTTGACAAGGATTTTTTTGAGTGTAGTTTTTCAACCCGAACATTTTCTTAGAACCGCTCCTACCGCCCTCATGGGGTCTCCTAGAGAAGTAAAAAGTAAGACCGACCCCCCTCAACTTTTGCTCCCAACATTTTTTCTGAACATACCAACAAACTATCTTCACTTCCTACACACAAAAGAAACTTTGTAAAATTACTAGGAAAATTCTCGTAATCCCGTTTTACCAATATTTGACAGTTTTCCTTGTTTATTAACAAACAAATTTGGATCGAAATTTAAATTTTTTTTTGTATTTTTTAAAACTGTAAATTTACAATTTTATTGGTAAAAAGCTTGTAAAATTACAAAATTATTGGTAAAAAGCTTGTAAAATTACTAGTAATTCTCGGAAAATATGAGGTAGCAAAAATTCTAGCAAAATTAAGAAATCTCCTTGTAAGTTTTATTGTGTCAAAAAATTTGTAAATTTACAATTTTATTGGTAAAAACCTTGTAAATTTAAACAATTATTGGTAAAAAGCTTGAAAAACTACTAGGAGTTTTTGTCAAATAGGAGGTTGCGAACAAAAAAAAGTTTTTCTTGTAATTTTGCAAGGTTTTTTTTAGTGTAGGAGATCCAGCGACTTCCCACAGGATTAGTAGTAAAGAAATGTGACCTGATTAGTAAAGAAATGTGACCTCGAGCTAGAGTAATATCTCTCTAAATATAATTTTTAGGTCGAATAATATTTTTTTTTTTATAAATTTCAAAACTAAAACATTTTATTTTTCATATTCTTAGTCCATCACTGTATATTTATCATAAATGTCAAAAAAATAACTGATAGTCTGGTGTTAAAGTGTTTAGCATTTATTTGATAAGAAGTAAGTAGTAACTAAAATATTTATTTTTTTAGTCAGATGTATTTGTATTAAAATATTTTTTTACTGCAATAAAAACTCCATTATTTTATTGTTAACATTGGCCTGGGGATTTTTCCTATGAAAACCAGCACAAATAAATTAATTGTAGATTTAACGACTAAGATTAGCAAAAAGAAATATTTTTTTGTTTCCATACTCGAAATGAAATAGGTGAAGATTTCTTTTTGTTGATATTTCTAGGTATATGATTTACACTAGCTTACCCGCCCGTTATTTCGATACCGGTTATATTGAATACCGGATTATAAAATGATCAGGATTTGAGTTCTAATTTCTGAAATTCTAAAAACTCAAAAAAATATAACTGCATTTGTATAAAAACTGAATTTTTGCATTTTTACACAAATGCAGGTAATTTTGACCATTTTCAATGGATTTTTTTTTTTAAATCCTAGTATTTTATTCGTAATAGACCAGATTTAAATTGTAAATAGAAAAATAATTTGTAATTTTTTTTTTCTTTGAGAAATTGTAATAGAATTAACTTTTTTCCCCCGAATTTCGGTAAAATTAAAGCAAAATTGCACTAAACAAATTATGACAGTGGATTTCACTACAAAAGACAGTTAAAACAACTACATTTGTTGTTTTTAAGGCGTTTACTACACGACAAAAAATTTTAAAAAATTTGAGTAAACTTTTAATACTATTGAGTAAAAAATTACTCAATTTTGCACCAGTAAACGATTTAATAGTATTACACACAAATAAAAAACTTTGTCAAATTACTAGAAAAAGTCTCGTAATCCAAATTTACCAATATTTGACAGTTTTCCTTGTTTTTTAACAAATCGAAATTTACATTTTTTTTGGTAATTTTACAATTTTTTTCGTAATTTTACAAATTTTCAAGATAATTTTACAAAAAAAATCGAGCAAATTCACGAGAATTCCTTGTAATTTTAATTGCGCCAAAAAACTGTAAATTTTCAATTTTTTTGGTAAAAATCTTGTAAAATTACAAAATTATTGGTAAAAAGCTTGTAAAATTACTAGGAATTCTCGTAAAATAGGAGGTAGCAAAAAATCTAGTAAAATTACGAAACCTCTTTGTAAATTTTATCGTATCAAAAAGTTTGTAAATTTAAAATTTAATTGGAAAAGCCTTGTAAAATTACAACATTATTGGTAAAAATATTGTAAATTTTTTGTCAAATAGGAGTTAGCAAACAAAAAAAGTTACAAGTTTTTCTTGTAATTTTACAAGGTTTTTTTTTTGAGTGTAGGTAAACTTTTGATAAAAATTTATTAAATGTATGCCAAAAAATTTGAGTAAAGTTTTAATTGACACAATTAAAACTTTAGGTTAGAGAGGGGCACATTCGCCACTTTTTTTTTGAAGTGCTGTAAAACCTTAATCAGTAGACTTTTTTCCTAGACTTCTTTTGATTTAAGAAGCCACATATTTTAGCTTTAAAATGTATACTCCAAACGGAATTTATCTGTTTGGCTTCTATTTTTTTTTTTACATTTTTAAAGCAACCCAAATCGGCGAAACTGCCCCATTCATGGGGCACATGCGCCAAGAGGGTTGGCACAATAGTCAAGAAATTAAATTTCTTGAAATTCGTTAACAATATAATTTTTTGGAAGAATTATTATTAAAAATATGATTTTATTAAAAAAACATAAATTTATTGGAAAAAACAAAAAAAAAAAAATTACTACCCGTGGGGCACATTCGCCATGGGGTACATCGGTCATTGGGGAAGCCATGAGGTATCATTTTAAGGGGCGTATGTTGTCCGTCGTCAGTTAATGTGCCCCATTGGTGTTCATTCGCCGCCAAAACTGCCCCATCCTCAATTTGGCGAATGTGCCCCAGAAGCGGGCACTCACAAAAAAATTTAAATTTTTACACTTAATTATTACTTAATTAAACAAACTCATTGCAGTCTCTTTTAATGGATAGAAACGGTTTACCACGATGGGCAATATGCTTGTAACTCACAAAATCACAAAGTTATTACAAAATATAATGACAACCTAAAAAATATTAGCAACCTAAAAAATACAACAACACATTTGTCCACTAAAGTAGAACGGTCGAAGTTCGTAGTGTGAAAGATAATTGATAAATATACATTTGACTCATTTGTCACAATTTGATACATCTCTTAGTTTAAGAGATAAGTGGGTGTGGCGAATGTGACCCACTGGCGAATGTGCCCATCTCTACCCTACTCAAAAAATTCCTTTTTTATACCCTCCAACCACAGTATGGGCGTATACTCACTTTGTCATTCCGTGTGTAACACATCGAAATATCGGTCGGGGACCTTACAAAGTAAAATATACTGGTTTGTATGGGGACTACCGGAAGGACTGACCCGATTCCTTTGACATTTGGAATGATGATTCGTGCATACAAAAATTGATTACCTGCTAAATTTCAAAGCGATTTCTATTATAATACGGTTATTATAGTCATTTAAGCCGAATACAAAGGGGGCGTTTGTATGGGGGCTAGGTCTTAACATGGACCGATTTTCTCCAATTTCAATAGGCTTCGTCCTTGGGTCAAAAGATGCCTAAGTTTCAAATTTTAAGTCAATTGATTGAAAATTGCGACCTGTATCGTGCTTAAACCGATAGATGGACAGACGGACGGACGGGCATCGCTAAATTGACTCACTTGAAGGTAGGTCTAGGACCAATATTTCGGGTAGTTACAAACATCAGCACAAACTCATTATACCCTGCACCACAGAGTGGTGTAGAGTATAAATATTATAATCCACTGATTTGGTTTAAAGATTTTTATACCCTACACCACTCTGTGGTACAGGGTATAATGAGTTTGTGCTGATGTTTGTAACTACCCGAAATATTGGTCCTAGACCTACCTTCAAGTATACCGATCGACTCAGAATGACTTTTTGAGTCGATGTAGCGATGTCCGTCCGTCCGTCTGTCCATCTATCGGTTTAAGCACGATACAGGTCGCAATTTTCAATCAAATGACTTGAAATTTGAAACATAAGCATCTTTTGGGCCAAGGACGAAGCCTATTGAAATTGGAGAAAATGTAAATGTTAAGACCTAGCCCCCATACAAACGCCCCCTTTGGATTCGGCTTAATTGACTCTAATAACCGTATTATAATAGATATCGCTTTGAAATTAAGCAGGAAATTAAATTTTGTATGCACAAATCTTCATTTCAAATTTCAAAGGAATCGGGTCAGTCCTTCTGGTAGTCCCCATACAAACCACCATCCCGATATTCACATAATTCCCTCAAAATTCATGAAAATGGAAATATTTGATAAAAATTTTATTTTTAGGTGTTAAACGTGTACTTTAGTAACCTAATCAAATCGGAATATAATTGGACCATTTTTGAACTTAGTCCCCCATATAAAAATTTCGACCGATATTCAGTTAAATCTGTCTATTGACAAAAAAATAAACAAATTCCACTAAAATTTGATCTGTGTGTGTTTTCTACACTTAATAAAGATCTAACAAAAGACAGATCCAATCGGTCCATGTTTGGACTTGGGACCCATTTTCCGGAAAACACTGGTGTAGGGTATTATATGGTCGGTCTTGACCGACTATAACTTTCTTACTTGTTTTATTTAAGAAAAATCACTCTTTCACAAAGTTGAAAATTTGAAAAATTACAAATGTCTCGAAATCTGTTCTACATTTTGAACCTTTGGACTACATTTTCGGATTCAGAGCAAGATTTTACATTGAAAAAAAAAAACATTGAAAATGTCGTGAACCTCAAATTATTTTTGAATTTGTAATCTATTGTAATGTTTGTAAACCTCTTAAAAACATTACAACATTTTGCCATATCAGAGTAGATGTTTAAAATGGCTTTATTGTAAATCGATTTATTTTACGAATTACACTGTGCAACAAATTTATGGTCTTCGAGAGTATCCTGAACGGGACCAAAAAAAAATTAAAATATACCAATAGAAGACTTAAACCCGCGAAGGCTTTTGAAAAATTAGCTCGAGTTCTTTTTTTTATGGCCCACTGAAGTTTTTCAATTTTTTTTCAAAGGCGTTTTTATTATTCTTAGGTAAATACTGTTTAGACATGTCTACAGTGAAATTTGATACCGGTTCTTTTCTTAGAATATATTAAAAGAGTTAAAATGTTCTACAAAAATTGTCTGCATCAAATTTCACTAAGGGTTGTCAAAAATCAAAAGTTCGTGCGAAAATTGCAAAATGCTTAAAAAAGTAAAATTGTAAATTATCACATACTATTAAATGGTTTTTCATCAAAGTCGTGTGAAATAAGTCGAAAAAATTTTATAAATATGCTTCTGACCTTAATTACGATAATAGATGTCTTCAGTCAAATTTGATGGCGGTTCTTTTCTTAAAACATATTAACCCTCTATCTCCCATTTTTAGAGGTCATTTTGACCCCTTTTTTCAAATATCCTCTTATTGTTAGAACACGACTAACATTCGAAGACCCCAAATTTGTTGCACAGTGTTATTTAACTGTCATAGTTTTCGAGTGTTAAAGTGTTTGACCATAAAACTTATCACTTTTAAAAACTAGAAGGCCTGTCAATTTCTAGTTTCCGTTAAATTAATTTATTTGTTTATACGTTTTATACTGCTACTGACCACGAGTTTATTAGAAATATTGAGGTGATTGAAAATATTAGCTAATAGCAATAACTGTTCAGTTTATTTTTTTGACTTCAATGATAACGAAAATATCGAAGCAATCACATAGACTGTCATTTAGTGTGGATATGTAATGATTCAAGTTAGAATTGGGCCATGTTTGGATTAGAGACCACTTTTTCTATGATTTGACAGAGATTATTAAATCGTGTTTGGATTTTTTTTTTGGTGAAATTTACAGATTTTTAGCTGTCTAAACAGTTTGTATCTGATTGGACAGAGATTGTCAAGTTAAAAATTTCAGCAAACTGGAGTGTATAAGCAACTAAAAAAGTTAGAATCGACTTTTTACCAAATTCATGTAACTTGGAAAAATTGGAAAATTAACTAAATTAAAAAAAACAAGTAGAAAAGTTAAATTCGACTTGGCCGAATCTATGAATACCCTCCACAATGCCCATTTTAAGTGATAGAAAATTTTCTAACGTGAAAAAAATAACAGTTATGATTAGAAATATTTTATTTTGTGTAAAAAAGAATTTTTTTAGTAATTTTTGAAAAAAAAAAAAAAATACTAATTTTTTTTTGAGTGTAAAATTTTTTTTGAGTGTAAATTTTTTTCGAATTTTACATTAAAAAAAAATTTACTATTTTTTTTTTTGAGTGTAAAATTTTTTCGAATTTTACATAAAAAAAAAATTTACTAATTTTTTTTTTTGAGTGTAAAATTTTTTTTGGGTGTAAAATTTTTTTCGAGTGTATTTTTTTTGTTTTGGTATAAAAATATTTTTGAGTGACAAAAATACGTTTTAAAATGTTTTTGTGACTTACCAATGGTTTTAAAACAGGTTTAACGGGTTTTCACCACGTGAATTTAAGTTGAAGCTAATCTGATAGTCACGGTTTTGCTAATAACTTTTGAACCACTGGACCGATTTGGGTGAAATTCAATACGAACTAGGCTGGAGGAACGAAAAATATATATGCCAAGCTTCAGCATCCTCAGAATTGGTTTTCTAAAGTTATAGTGCTTTTTATCTCATAAATTCACGAAAAACCCTTGCCGAAATTCAGTCTTTTGCTCATAACTTTTGAACCACTGGACCGATTTCGCTGGATTGCAATACCAACCTGACCAGGTGAATGCCCAACATATATGCCAAACTTCAGGAGCCTCCGTAAAGTCTTTCAAAAGTTAGCGTGTTTTCAACAGACAGACAGACAGACAGACAGACAGACAGACAGACAGACAGACAGACAGACAGACAGACAGACAGACAGACAGACAGACAGACAGACGGACAGACGGACGGACGGACGGACGGACGGACGGACGGACGGACGGACGGACATCGCTAGATCGTCTTAAAATCGATCGAGGATCATGAATATATATACTTTATGGGGTCCTAGACCAATATTTCGAGGTGTTACAAACGGAATGACAAACTTATATATACCCTCTATCACTAGAGTGGAGGGTATAAAAAACAAGTGAGAGTGTTAAATTCGGCTGTGCCGAATCTTTTATACCCTCCAAAATGTAAAAAAAATAAAACAAAAATGTTCAGGGGCGTTTGTTTTTTTTGGGGGGGGGGGGGGGGGGGGGGGTCAGTGGGGGACGTTGAGAGCACCTTCCTTTCCCGACAAATATAACAAATGTTTCATTTTTTTAACAAAAATACAAAAAAACATGTGAAAAAAGTATATTTTTCCGAGGTTGGTTCAGTTCTTCAAGGGGGAACTTTTTTCCCCCTGAACCGATTTTGCCCATTTACGAATTTCACCTGCCTAAGACCATAAGACATATTCATGCAAAATTGCAGGAGGCTAGCTTTTTTATTTTGGACTGTATCGTGCCATCTACAGATAGACGGACGGATGGACGGACAGAATGTCTTAGAATCTGTTATGGATCAATAATATATATACTTTATGGGGTCCCCGACCGATATTTCGATGCGTTACAAACGGAATGACAAAGAGAGTATACCCCCATACTGTGGTTGGAGGGTATAACAAGTGGGAGTGTTACATTCGGATGTGCCGAATCTTTTATACCCTCCAAAATGTAAAAAAAAACAATATAAAAAAATCCAGGGGCGTCTTTTTTTGTTGGGATGGGGGGGTTGGTTGGAGACGTTAGGGGGCACCTGCCCCTTGCGATTTTGAACTTCTTCTAAGATAAGAAAGTTGCATTTGCTTAGCAAAACTACAAAAAACCCTGCAAAAATGCGGTTTTTCTTAGGTTCGTTTAGTTCTCCAAGGGGGAACTTTTTTCCCCTTGGTCCGATTTTGCCAATTTCCGAACTTAACCTGCCTAGGAATATAAGACATATTCGTACCAAACTTCGGAAGTCTAGCTCTTTTATTTTAGACTGTATCGTGTCCTCTACAAACGGACAGACGGACGGACGGAATCGATCGCTGATCAGTAAAATATATACTTTATGGGGTCCTAGACCGATATTTCGATGCGTTACACACGGACTGACAAAGTGAGTATACCCCCATACTGTGGTTGGAGGGTATAATAAATCTGCAGATCCCCTTGTGCTCGAACCTAATGGGTCCAGACCCCCTTAGTCCCAAACCCAGTTGGGTCCCGTTATAGATTTTGAGCCAAAATTTTTCTACGTTACGCTCTAGCTTACTTAGACTTTGAGATATGTACTGCAATTTTGAGAGATAAGGTAAGGCCAGGGTGGCGGTGTCATAACGGCACTCCGCATTAACCAATTGGTCCATAGCGATACCACAAAATTTTTTCCGCTTATCGACGTAAACTTAGAACATTGACCTTCAGTGCGAATTGCTTTAAACTTTTCAGGTCTACACTCGTAATTTCTTCCAAAGTCTCGAACTATGAACTTCCTAAATTTGATAGTCAAGTTCGTGCCAAAGCCGGGCAGTGACACAGGATGTATTCAATGGTCTCCTCAACGCCTGGTGTCTCGCACCTTTTGCAGCTTGCGTCCGTAATAAGACTTATGTTTATTGGCATGTCTTCCGACAACATTCGACATTCTACACTAAAAAAAAACCTTGTAAAATTATAAGAAAAGTTTGTAACTTTTTTATTTTTGCTACCTCCTATTTGACATGTGTGTGAAGATAAATACGTATATAACTAGCAAAGACACAAACCATTTATTTTCACACATTTTTTCGGCGCAGTCCTTAATAATGCTTTTTCTTTATAAAATGATTTGTTGTTGCGACTAGAACCACTTTTATGGACATAAGTGTTTCTAAAGGTACTCCTCGAATTAATCACACTGTTTAACTATTTTTCCTCTACATTTCTAGAGAGGATTTGGTCCACTGTGAGCAAACGGAAAGACCTGCGTCAATAAAATTTATAGGAATTATTACTTTTGGACTCTACTACGATTCCTCATTCACAGAATATTTAAAATCCTTTTTGGGCTTTGGTTATTCCATTTTTTGTGACCTAAAATTTCTGGAGAGGATTAGGCCCACTGTAAGCAAACGGAAAGACCTGCGCCAATAAAATTTATAGGAATTACTTCTATTCGACTCTACTATGATTCCTCATTCACAGAATATTTAAAATCCTTTTTGGGCCTTGGTTAATCCATTTTTTGTGCCTTTAAATTTCTTGAGAGGATCAGGCCCACTGTGAGCAAACGGAAAGACCTGCGTCAATAAAATTTATAGGAATTACTTCTATTGGACTCTACTACGATTCCTCATTCACAGAATATTTAAAATCCTTTTTGGGCTTTGGTTATTCCATTTTTTGTGACCTAAAATTTCTGGAGAGGATTAGGCCCACTGTAAGCAAACGGAAAGACCTGCGCCAATAAAATTTATAGGAATTACTTCTATTGGACTCTACTATGATTCCTCATTCACAGAATATTTAAAATCCTTTTTGGGACTTGGTTAATCCATTTTTTGTGCCTTTAAATTTCTTGAGAGGATCAGGCCCACTGTGAGCAAACGGAAAGACCTGCGTCAATAAAATTTATAGGAATTACTTCTATTGGACTCTACTACGATTCCTCATTCACAGAATATTTAAAATCCTTTTTGGGCTTTGGTTATTCCATTTTTTGTGACTTCAAATTTCTGGAGAGGATTGGGCCCACTGTAAGCAAACGGAAAGACCTGCGCCAATAAAATTTATAGGAATTACTTCTATTGGACTCTACTATGATTCCTCATTCACAGAATATTTAAAATACTTTTTGGGCCTTGGTTAATCCATTTTTTGTGCCTTTAAATTTCTTGAGAGGATCAGGCCCACTGTGAGCAAACGGAAAGACCTGCGTCAATAAAATTTATAGGAATTACTTCTATTGGACTCTACTACGATTCCTCATTCACAGAATATTTAAAATCCTTTTTGGGCTTTGGTTATTCCATTTTTTGTGACTTCAAATTTCTGGAGAGGATTGGGCCCACTGTAAGCAAACGGAAAGACCTGCGCCAATAAAATTTATAGGAATTACTTCTATTGGACTCTACTACGATTCCTCATTCACAGAATATTTAAAATCCTTTTTGGGCTTTGGTCGTTGCATTTTTTGTGCTTTACATTTACATTTTTTGGAACTTTACTTTTCTGGAGAGGATTAGGCCCACTGTAAGCAAACGGAAAGACTTGCGTCAATAAAATTTATAGGAATTATTACTTTTGGACTCTACTATGATTCCTCATTCACAGAATATTTAAAATCCTTTTTGGGCTTTGGTTATTCCATTTTTTGTGACTTAAAATTTCTGGAGAGGATTAGGCCCACTGTAAGCAAACGGAAAGACCTGCGCCAATAAAATTTATAGGAATTACTTCTATTGGACTCTACTACGATTCCTCAATCAAAGAATATTTAAAATCCTTTTTGGGCCTTGGTTAATCCATTTTTTGTACCTTTAAATTTCTTGAGAGGATTTGGCCCACTGTAAGCAAACGGAAAGACCTGCGTCAATAAAATTTATAGGAATTACTTCTGTTGGACTCTACTACGATTCCTCATTCACAGAATATTTAAAATCCTTTTTGGGCTTTGGTCGTTGCATTTTTTGTGTTTTACATTTACATTTTTTGGAACTTTACTTTTCTGGAGAGGATTTGGTCCACTGTGAGCAAACGGAAAGACCTGCGTCAATAAAATTTATAGGAATTATTACTTTTGGACTCTACTACGATTCCTCATTCCCAGAATATTTAAAATCCTTTTTGGGCTTTGGTTATTCCATTTTTTGTGACTTAAAATTTCTGGAGAGGATTAGGCCCACTGTAAGCAAACGGAAAGACCTGCGCCAATAAAATTTATAGGAATTACTTCTGTTGGACTCTACTATGATTCCTCATTCACAGAATATTCAAATCCTTTTTGGGCTTTGGTTATTCCATTTTTTGTGACTTAAAATTTCTGGAGAGGATTTGGCCCACAGTAAGCAAACGGAAAGACCTGCGTCAATAAAATTTATAGGAATTACTTCTATTGGACTCTACTACGATTCCTCATTCACAGAATATTTAAAATCCTTTTTGGGCTTTGGTCGTTGCATTTTTTGTGCTTTACATTTACATTTTTTGGAACTTTACTTTTCTGGAGAGGATTAGGCCCACTGTAAGCAAACGGAAAGACCTGCGTCAATAAAATTTATAGGAATTATTACTTTTGGACTCTACTACGATTCCTCATTCACAGAATATTTAAAATCCTTTTTGGGCTTTGGTTATTCCATTTTTTGTGACTTAAAATTTCTGGAGAGGATTAGGCCCACTGTAAGCAAACGGAAAGACCTGCGCCAATAAAATTTATAGGAATTACTTCTATTGGACTCTACTACGATTCCTCATTCACAGAATATTTAAAATCCTTTTTGGGCTTTGGTTATTCCATTTTTTGTGACCTAAAATTTCTGGAGAGGATTAGGCCCACTGTAAGCAAACGGAAAGACCTGCGCCAATAAAATTTATAGGAATTACTTCTATTGGACTCTACTATGATTCCTCATTCACAGAATATTTAAAATCCTTTTTGGGCCTTGGTTAATCCATTTTTTGTGCCTTTAAATTTCTTGAGAGGATCAGGCCCACTGTGAGCAAACGGAAAGACCTGCGTCAATAAAATTTATAGGAATTACTTCTATTGGACTCTACTACGATTCCTCATTCACAGAATATTTAAAATCCTTTTTGGGCTTTGGTTATTCCATTTTTTGTGACCTAAAATTTCTGGAGAGGATTAGGCCCACTGTAAGCAAACGGAAAGACCTGCGCCAATAAAATTTATAGGAATTACTTCTATTGGACTCTACTATGATTCCTCATTCACAGAATATTTAAAATCCTTTTTGGGACTTGGTTAATCCATTTTTTGTGCCTTTAAATTTATTGAGAGGATCAGGCCCACTGTGAGCAAACGGAAAGACCTGCGTCAATAAAATTTATAGGAATTACTTCTATTGGACTCTACTACGATTCCTCATTCACAGAATATTTAAAATCCTTTTTGGGCTTTGGTTATTCCATTTTTTGTGACTTCAAATTTCTGGAGAGGATTGGGCCCACTGTAAGCAAACGGAAAGACCTGCGCCAATAAAATTTATAGGAATTACTTCTATTGGACTCTACTATGATTCCTCATTCACAGAATATTTAAAATCCTTTTTGGGCCTTGGTTAATCCATTTTTTGTGCCTTTAAATTTCTTGAGAGGATCAGGCCCACTGTGAGCAAACGGAAAGACCTGCGTCAATAAAATTTATAGGAATTACTTCTATTGGACTCTACTACGATTCCTCATTCACAGAATATTTAAAATCCTTTTTGGGCTTTGGTCGTTGCATTTTTTGTGCTTTACATTTACATTTTTTGGAACTTTACTTTTCTGGAGAGGATTAGGCCCACTGTAAGCAAACGGAAAGACCTGCGTCAATAAAATTTATAGGAATTATTACTTTTGGACTCTACTACGATTCCTCATTCACAGAATATTTAAAATCCTTTTTGGGCTTTGGTTATTCCATTTTTTGTGACCTAAAATTTCTGGAGAGGATTAGGCCCACTGTAAGCAAACGGAAAGACCTGCGCCAATAAAATTTATAGGAATTACTTCTATTGGACTCTACTATGATTCCTCATTCACAGAATATTTAAAATCCTTTTTGGGCCTTGGTTAATCCATTTTTTGTGCCTTTAAATTTCTTGAGAGGATTTGGCCCACTGTAAGCAAACGGAAAGACCTGCGTCAATAACGATTCCTCATTCACAGAATATTTAAAATCCTTTTTGGGCTTTGGTCGTTGCATTTTTTGTGTTTTACATTTACATTTTTTGGAACTTTACTTTTCTGGAGAGGATTTGGTCCACTGTGAGCAAACGGAAAGACCTGCGTCAATAAAATTTATAGGAATTATTACTTTTGGACTCTACTACGATTACTCATTCCCAGAATATTTAAAATCCTTTTTGGGCCATGGTTAATCCATTGTTTGTGCCTTTAAATTTCTTGAGAGGATCAGGCCCACTGTGAGCAAACGGAAAGACCTGCGTCAATAAAATTTATAGGAATTACTTCTATTGGACTCTACTACGATTCCTCATTCACAGAATATTTAAAATCCTTTTTGGGCTTTGGTTATTCCATTTTTTGTGACTTAAAATTTCTGGAGAGGATTGGGCCCACTGTAAGCAAACGGAAAGACCTGCGCCAATAAAATTTATAGGAATTACTTCTATTGGACTCTACTACGATTCCTCATTCACAGAGTATTTAAAATCCTTTTTGGGCTTTGGTTATTCCATTTTTTGTGACCTAAAATTTCTGGAGAGGATTAGGCCCACTGTAAGCAAACGGAAAGACCTGCGCCAATAAAATTTATAGGAATTACTTCTATTGGACTCTACTACGATTCCTCATTCACAGAATATTTAAATTCCTTTTTGGGCTTTGGTTATTCCATTTTTTGTGACCTAAAATTTCTGGAGAGGATTAGGCCCACTGTAAGCAAACGGAAAGACCTGCGCCAATAAAATTTATAGGAATTACTTCTATTGGACTCTACTATGATTCCTCATTCACAGAATATTTAAAATCCTTTTTGGGCCTTGGTTAATCCATTTTTTGTGCCTTTAAATTTCTTGAGAGGATCAGGCCCACTGTGAGCAAACGGAAAGACCTGCGTCAATAAAATTTATAGGAATTACTTCTATTGGACTCTACTACGATTCCTCATTCACAGAATATTTAAAATCCTTTTTGGGCTTTGGTTATTCCATTTTTTGTGACTTCAAATTTCTGGAGAGGATTGGGCCCACTGTAAGCAAACGGAAAGACCTGCGCCAATAAAATTTATAGGAATTACTTCTATTGGACTCTACTACGATTCCTCATTCACAGAATATTTAAAATCCTTTTTGGGCTTTGGTTATTCCATTTTTTGTGACTTAAAATTTCTGGAGAGGATTAGGCCCACTGTAAGCAAACGGAAAGACCTGCGCCAATAAAATTTATAGGAATTACTTCTATTGGACTCTACTACGATTCCTCAATCAAAGAATATTTAAAATCCTTTTTGGGCCTTGGTTAATCCATTTTTTGTGCCTTTAAATTTCTTGAGAGGATTTGGCCCACTGTAAGCAAACGGAAAGACCTGCGTCAATAAAATTTATAGGAATTACTTCTGTTGGACTCTACTACGATTCCTCATTCACAGAATATTTAAAATCCTTTTTGGGCTTTGGTCGTTGCATTTTTTGTGTTTTACATTTACATTTTTTGGAACTTTACTTTTCTGGAGAGGATTAGGCCCACTGTAAGCAAACGGAAAGACCTGCGTCAATAAAATTTATAGGAATTATTACTTTTGGACTCTACTACGATTCCTGATTCCCAGAATATTTAAAATCCTTTTTGGGTTTTGGTTATTCCATTTTTTGTGGCTTAAAATTTCTGGAGAGGATTAGGCCCACTGTAAGCAAACGGAAAGACCTGCGCCAATAAAATTTATAGGAATTACTTCTATTGGACTCTACTATGATTCCTCATTCACAGAATATTCAAAATCCTTTTTGGGCTTTGGTTATTCCATTTTTTGTGACTTAAAATTTCTGGAGAGGATTTGGCCCACAGTAAGCAAACGGAAAGACCTGCGTCAATAAAATTTATAGGAATTACTTCTATTGGACTCTACTACGATTCCTCATTCACAGAATATTTAAAATCCTTTTTGGGCTTTGGTCGTTGCATTTTTTGTGCTTTACATTTACATTTTTTGGAACTTTACTTTTCTGGAGAGGATTAGGCCCACTGTAAGCAAACGGAAAGACCTGCGTCAATAAAATTTATATGAATTATTACTTTTGGACTCTACTACGATTCCTCATTCACAGAATATTTAAAATCCTTTTTGGGCCTTGGTTAATCCATTTTTTGTGCCTTTAAATTTCTTGAGAGGATCAGGCCCACTGTGAGCAAACGGAAAGACCTGCGTCAATAAAATTTATAGGAATTACTTCTATTGGACTCTACTACGATTCCTCATTCACAGAATATTTAAAATCCTTTTTGGGCTTTGGTTATTCCATTTTTTGTGACTTCAAATTTCTGGAGAGGATTGGGCCCACTGTAAGCAAACGGAAAGACCTGCGCCAATAAAATTTATAGGAATTACTTCTATTGGACTCTACTACGATTCCTCATTCACAGAATATTTAAAATCCTTTGTGGGCTTTGGTTATTCCATTTTTGTGACCTAAAATTTCTGGAGAGGATTAGGCCCACTGTAAGCAAACGGAAAGACCTGCGCCAATAAAATTTATAGGAATTACTTCTATTGGACTCTACTACGATTCCTCATTCACAGAATATTTAAAATCCTTTTTGGGCTTTGGTTATTCCATTTTTTGTGACCTAAAATTTCTGGAGAGGATTAGGCCCACTGTAAGCAAACGGAAAGACCTGCGCCAATAAAATTTATAGGAATTACTTCTATTGGACTCTACTATGATTCCTCATTCACAGAATATTTAAAATCCTTTTTGGGCTTTGGTTATTCCATTTTTTGTGACTTCAAATTTCTGGAGAGGATTGGGCCCACTGTAAGCAAACGGAAAGACCTGCGCCAATAAAATTTATAGGAATTACTTCTATTGGACTCTGCTACGATTCCTCATTCACAGAATATTTAAAATCCTTTTTGGGCTTTGGTCGTTGCATTTTTTGTGCTTTACATTTACATTTTTTGGAACTTTACTTTTCTGGAGAGGATTAGGCCCACTGTAAGCAAACGGAAAGACCTGCGTCAATAAAATTTATAGGAATTATTACTTTTGGACTCTACTACGATTCCTCATTCACAGAATATTTAAAATCCTTTTTGGGCTTTGGTTATTCCATTTTTTGTGACTTAAAATTTCTGGAGAGGATTAGGCCCACTGTAAGTAGAGTTTTTCTTTTCCCGGACTTTTTCATTTCCCGGGAAAGCGGGATTCATTTTTAAATTTCCCGGGATCCCGGGAATTCCCGCAAAAACTAGAAACCCAAATTGTTTGTCAAAAAAATGTATAACAACCTTATGAATGCGATTACAGTATTTATAATGTTTATTACCACCATAAAAATCTTATTTAGTACCTCTAAAACAAAAAAAAATAAGTTTCGAGAAAAAAAATAACAATTTTTGTTACACAGTTTTTATAAAAAAACGGCACAAATATGTCGAAGTCTTTTAAAAAGTATTTTAAAGGGAATATGTTCCTTCACCTCACTTTATCTGTTTTAATAATAAAAATTTATCATTTATTCTTATTCATCTCAGTTAATTATTACAATTGGTTCTCAAAGTTTTGCATCTAAAACACAATAGCCCTGGCACTGGTGGTAAAAGAGCACTTCTTAAAATTACCTTTCAAAATACATGTAATTTTTGAAAGAAATACATGTTTTCCTGATTCTTGATTCCTGATTCCTGATTCAGAGGAATTTCTCAATTATTTCTCAATTATGTCTCTGAAACTGAATGTAACTGTTTCAGAGAAATGAAATTATAAGAAAATTTACCTCAAAAAATTATTTTAAAAATTTAAAAATTCTGCTTTCTAAAAGAAAAACTTGTTAACTTCAGAGTCATTCCTTGCACAAATTTTATATCAATTTATCGATTTAAAAAGAATCATGTCCAGAGACATAAATATTTTCTATAGAAACAAAAAAAAAAATTTTCAGCTTCTAAAAAAACAGGATCAGGTTTTGATAATTATATCCTATCGAAGATTTAGATCTAATTTAGAGGGGGTCTCTTGGAATACTTTTTAAGCTCTCCTGGTCCCTGCCTACGTTTCTGCCATCAATTATCAAGAATTTTAATAAAAAATCACATACAAAATAATCAATAGAAGTCGAAAAAACAACAATTTCAAAGAAATTAAAATTCCCGGGAATTCCCGCTCTATTTCCCGGGATTTCGGGATGGAAAATTTACGGGAATTCCCGGGAATTCCCGTCCCGGGAATTCCCGTGAAAAACTCTAACTGTAAGCAAACGGAAAGACCTGCGCCAATAAAATTTATAGGAATTACTTCTATTGGACTCTACTACGATTCCTCAATCAAAGAATATTTAAAATCCTTTTTGGGCCTTGGTTAATCCATTTTTTGTGCCTTTAAATTTCTTGAGAGGATTTGGCCCACTGTAAGCAAACGGAAAGACCTGCGTCAATAAAATTTATAGGAATTACTTCTGTTGGACTCTACTACGATTCCTCATTCACAGAATATTTAAAATCCTTTTTGGGCTTTGGTCGTTGCATTTTTTGTGTTTTACATTTACATTTTTTGGAACTTTACTTTTCTGGAGAGGATTTGGTCCACTGTGAGCAAACGGAAAGACCTGCGTCAATAAAATTTATAGGAATTATTACTTTTGGACTCTACTACGATTCCTCATTCCCAGAATATTTAAAATCCTTTTTGGGCTTTGATTATTCCATTTTTTGTGACTTAAAATTTCTGGAATGGATTAGGCCCACTGTAAGCAAACGGAAAGACCTGCGCCAATAAAATTTATAGGAATTACTTCTATTGGACTCTACTATGATTCCTCATTCACAGAATATTCAAAATCCTTTTTGGGCTTTGGTTATTCCATTTTTTGTGACTTAAAATTTCTGGAGAGGATTTGGCCCACAGTAAGCAAACGGAAAGACCTGCGTCAATAAAATTTATAGGAATTACTTCTATTGGACTCTACTACGATTCCTCATTCACAGAATATTTAAAATCCTTTTTGGGCTTTGGTCGTTGCATTTTTTGTGCTTTACATTTACATTTTTTGGAACTTTACTTTTCTGGAGAGGATTAGGCCCACTGTAAGCAAACGGAAAGACCTGCGTCAATAAAATTTATAGGAATTATTACTTTTGGACTCTACTACGATTCCTCATTCACAGAATATTTAAAATCCTTTTTGGGCTTTGGTTATTCCATTTTTTGTGACCTAAAATTTCTGGAGAGGATTAGGCCCACTGTAAGCAAACGGAAAGACCTGCGCCAATAAAATTTATAGGAATTACTTCTATTGGACTCTACTATGATTCCTCATTCACAGAATATTTAAAATCCTTTTTGGGCCTTGGTTAATCCATTTTTTGTGCCTTTAAATTTCTTGAGAGGATTTGGCCCACTGTGAATTTGGCGCAGGTCTTTCCGTTTGCTTACAGTGGGCCCAATCCTCTCCAGAAATTTGAAGTCACAAAAAATGGAATAACCAAAGCCCAAAAAGGATTTTAAATATTCTGTGAATGAGGAATCGTAGTAGAGTCCAATAGAAGTAATTCCTATAAATTTTATTGACGCAGGTCTTTCCGTTTGCTCACAGTGGGCCTGATCCTCTCAAGAAATTTAAAGGCACAAAAAATGGATTAACCAAGGCCCAAAAAGGATTTTAAATATTCTGTGAATGAGGAATCATAGTAGAGTCCAATAGAAGTAATTCCTATAAATTTTATTGGCGCAGGTCTTTCCGTTTGCTTACAGTGGGCCTAATCCTCTCCAGAAATTTTAGGTCACAAAAAATGGAATAACCAAAGCCCAAAAAGGATTTTAAATATTCTGTGAATGAGGAATCGTAGTAGAGTCCAATAGAAGTAATTCCTATAAATTTTATTGACGCAGGTCTTTCCGTTTGCTCACAGTGGGCCTGATCCTCTCAAGAAATTTAAAGGCACAAAAAATGGATTAACCAAGGCCCAAAAAGGATTTTAAATATTCTGTGAATGAGGAATCATAGTAGAGTCCAATAGAAGTAATTCCTATAAATTTTATTGGCGCAGGTCTTTCCGTTTGCTTACAGTGGGCCTAATCCTCTCCAGAAATTTTAGGTCACAAAAAATGGAATAACCAAAGCCCAAAAAGGATTTTAAATATTCTGTGAATGAGGAATCGTAGTAGAGTCCAATAGAAGTAATTCCTATAAATTTTATTGACGCAGGTCTTTCCGTTTGCTTACTGTGGGCCAAATCCTATCCAGAAATTTTAAGTCACAAAAAATGGAATAACCAAAGCCCAAAAAGAATTTTGAATATTCTGTGAATGAGGAATCATAGTAGAGTCCAATAGAAGTAATTCCTATAAATTTTATTGGCGCAGGTCTTTCCGTTTGCTTACTGTGGGCCAAATCCTCTCCAGAAATTTTAAGTCACAAAAAATGAAATAACCAAAGCCCAAAAAGGATTTTAAATATTCTGCGAATGAGGAATCGTAATAGTGTCCAAAAGTAATAATTCCTATAAATTTTATTGACGCAGGTCTTTCCGTTTGCTTACAGTGGGCCTAATCCTCTCCAGAAAAGTAAAGTTCCAAAAAATGTAAATGTAAAGCACAAAAAATGCAACGACCAAAGCCCAAAAAGGATTTTAAATATTCTGTGAATGAGGAATCGTAGTAGAGTCCAATAGAAGTAATTCCTATAAATTTTATTGGCGCAGGTCTTTCCGTTTGCTTACAGTGGGCCCAATCCTCTCCAGAAATTTGAAGTCACAAAAAATGGAATAACCAAAGCCCAAAAAGGATTTTAAATATTCTGTGAATGAGGAATCGTAGTAGAGTCCAATAGAAGTAATTCCTATAAATTTTATTGACGCAGGTCTTTCCGTTTGCTCACAGTGGGCCTGATCCTCTCAAGAAATTTAAAGGCACAAAAAATGGATTAACCAAGGCCCAAAAAGGATTTTAAATATTCTGTGAATGAGGAATCATAGTAGAGTCCAATAGAAGTAATTCCTATAAATTTTATTGGCGCAGGTCTTTCCGTTTGCTTACAGTGGGCCCAATCCTCTCCAGAAATTTGAAGTCACAAAAAATGGAATAACCAAAGCCCAAAAAGGATTTTAAATATTCTGTGAATGAGGAATCGTAGTAGAGTCCAATAGAAGTAATTCCTATAAATTTTATTGACGCAGGTCTTTCCGTTTGCTCACAGTGGGCCTGATCCTCTCAAGAAATTTAAAGGCACAAAAAATGGATTAACCAAGGCCCAAAAAGGATTTTAAATATTCTGTGAATGAGGAGTCATAGTAGAGTCCAATAGAAGTAATTCCTATAAATTTTATTGGCGCAGGTCTTTCCGTTTGCTTACAGTGGGCCTAATCCTCTCCAGAAATTTTAGGTCACAAAAAATGGAATAACCAAAGCCCAAAAAGGATTTTAAATATTCTGTGAATGAGGAATCGTAGTAGAGTCCAATAGAAGTAATTCCTATAAATTTTATTGACGCAGGTCTTTCCGTTTGCTCACAGTGGGCCTGATCCTCTCAAGAAATTTAAAGGCACAAAAAATGGATTAACCAAGGCCCAAAAAGGATTTTAAATATTCTGTGAATGAGGAATCATAGTAGAGTCCAATAGAAGTAATTCCTATAAATTTTATTGGCGCAGGTCTTTCCGTTTGCTTACAGTGGGCCTAATCCTCTCCAGAAATTTTAGGTCACAAAAAATGGAATAACCAAAGCCCAAAAAGGATTTTAAATATTCTGTGAATGAGGAATCGTAGTAGAGTCCAATAGAAGTAATTCCTATAACTTTTATTGACGCAGGTCTTTCCGTTTGCTTACTGTGGGCCAAATCCTCTCCAGAAATTTTAAGTCACAAAAAATGGAATAACCAAAGCCCAAAAAGGATTTTGAATATTCTGTGAATGAGGAATCATAGTAGAGTCCAATAGAAGTAATTCCTATAAATTTTATTGGCGCAGGTCTTTCCGTTTGCTTACTGTGTGCCAGATCCTCTCCAGAAATTTTAAGTCACAAAAAATGGAATAACCAAAGCCCAAAAAGGATTTTAAATATTCTGCGAATGAGGAATCGTAGTAGAGTCCAAAATTAATAATTCCTATAAATTTTATTGACGCAGGTCTTTCCGTTTGCTTACAGTGGGCCTAATCCTCTCCAGAAAAGTAAAGTTCCAAAAAATGTAAATGTAAAGCACAAAAAATGCAACGACCAAAGCCCAAAAAGGATTTTAAATATTCTGTGAATGAGGAATCGTAGTAGAGTCCAATAGAAGTAATTCCTATAAATTTTATTGGCGCAGGTCTTTCCGTTTGCTTACAGTGGGCCCAATCCTCTCCAGAAATTTGAAGTCACAAAAAATGGAATAACCAAAGCCCAAAAAGGATTTTAAATATTCTGTGAATGAGGAATCGTAGTAGAGTCCAATAGAAGTAATTCCTATAAATTTTATTGACGCAGGTCTTTCCGTTTGCTCACAGTGGGCCTGATCCTCTCAAGAAATTTAAAGGCACAAAAAATGGATTAACCAAGGCCTAAAAAGGATTTTAAATATTCTGTGAATGAGGAATCATAGTAGAGTCCAATAGAAGTAATTCCTATAAATTTTATTGGCGCAGGTCTTTCCGTTTGCTTACAGTGGGCCCAATCCTCTCCAGAAATTTGAAGTCACAAAAAATCGAATAACCAAAGCCCAAAAAGGATTTTAAACATTCTGTGAATGAGGAATCGTAGTAGAGTCCAATAGAAGTAATTCCTATAAATTTTATTGACGCAGGTCTTTCCGTTTGCTCAAAGTGGGCCTGATCCTCTCAAGAAATTTAAAGGCACAAAAAATGGATTAACCAAGGCCCAAAAAGGATTTTAAATATTCTGTGAATGAGGAATCATAGTAGAGTCCAATAGAAGTAATTCCTATAAATTTTATTGGCGCAGGTCTTTCCGTTTGCTTACAGTGGGCCTAATCCTCTCCAGAAATTTTAGGTCACAAAAAATGGAATAACCAAAGCCCAAAAAGGATTTTAAATATTCTGTGAATGAGGAATCGTAGTAGAGTCCAATAGAAGTAATTCCTATAAATTTTATTGACGCAGGTCTTTCCGTTTGCTCACAGTGGGCCTGATCCTCTCAAGAAATTTAAAGGCACAAAAAATGGATTAACCAAGGCCCAAAAAGGATTTTAAATATTCTGTGAATGAGGAATCATAGTAGAGTCCAATAGAAGTAATTCCTATACATTTTATTGGCGCAGGTCTTTCCGTTTGCTTACAGTGGGCCTAATCCTCTCCAGAAATTTTAGGTCACAAAAAATGGAATAACCAAAGCCCAAAAAGGATTTTAAATATTCTGTGAATGAGGAATCGTAGTAGAGTCCAATAGAAGTAATTCCTATAAATTTTATTGACGCAGGTGTTTCCGTTTGCTCACAGTGGGCCTGATCCTCTCAAGAAATTTAAAGGCACAAAAAATGGATTAACCAAGGCCCAAAAAGGATTTTAAATATTCTGTGAATGAGGAATCATAGTAGAGTCCAATAGAAGTAATTCCTATAAATTTTATTGGCGCAGGTCTTTCCGTTTGCTTACAGTGGGCATAATCCTCTCCAGAAATTTTAGGTCACAAAAAATGGAATAACCAAAGCCCAAAAAGGATTTTAAATATTCTGTGAATGAGGAATCGTAGTAGAGTCCAATAGAAGTAATTCCTATAAATTTTATTGGCGCAGGTCTTTCCGTTTGCTTACAGTGGGCCCAATCCTCTCCAGAAATTTGAAGTCACAAAAAATGGAATAACCAAAGCCCAAAAAGGATTTTAAATATTCTGTGAATGAGGAATCGTAGTAGAGTCCAATAGAAGTAATTCCTATAAATTTTATTGACGCAGGTCTTTCCGTTTGCTCACAGTGGACCAAATCCTCTCTAGAAATGTAGAGGAAAAATAGTTAAACAGTGTGATTAATTCGAGGAGTACCTTTAGAAACACTTATGTCCATAAAAGTGGTTCTAGTCGCAACAACAAATCATTTTATAAAGAAAAAGCATTATTAAGGACTGCGCCGAAAAACTGTGTGAAAATAAATGGTTTGTGTCTTTGCTAGTTATATACGTATTTATCTTCACACACATCTATTTGACAAGAATTTTTACCAATAATTTTGTAATTTTAAAAGCTTTTTACCAAAAAAATTCTAAATTTACAATTTTTTTGAAGCGATTAAAAATTACAAGGAGGTTTCGTGATTTTACTAGATTTTTTGCTAACTCCTATTTTACGAGAATTTCTAGTAAAAATTACGAACTTTTTTGTAATTTTACAAGATTTTTTACCAATAAAATTGTAAATTTTAAACTTTTTTGGCGAAATAAAACTTACAAGAAATTCTCGTAAATTTACTAGATTTTTTTTTTTTATAAAATCTTGGAAATTTGTAAAATTACAAGAAAAACTGTAAAATTACAAAAAAAAAAAATTTAAAATACGATCGAAAATTATTTGTTAAAAAACAAGGAAAACTGTCAAATATTGGTTAAATGGGATTACGAGACTTTTTCTAGTAACTTGGCAAGGTTTTTTTTTTAATGTATTCTCGTGAGTGAAAGTAAGAATTTAGTCCTTCCTTAATCATAGCATGGCCAGTGGCCATTGGCCACAAATTTCATAGGAAAAACTACTACTTAAAATGTAAAAATTAACGCCGTGTTTAAATAGTACCGCTTAAAACTTTATATAAGAAACATTTTTTAGAAATTAAGAATATCTATAAAAAAAATTAAAAAGAAGACAAATATTTTTTTTTTTATTTTCAAAATAAATTTTTAAAATTTCAAATAGTTGTTGACACAGATACATTTCAATATGGGTTTTTGCTAATTTATGCCAAAATATGCTAAAATATGCACTTAAAAGTTAGAAATATGCACAAAATATGCATTTAAAATCAAAATTTGCAAAAATATGCATTTTCACCAAAATATGCAAAAACAAATCGATGCCATTGTAACACAATTTTCGTGATTCGAAAAGAAAATTTGGTCCATATTGTTTTTAGACTATCGACAAAAAACATGGTGTTCCAAAAAAGTGCAATTTTAAAATCAATTAAATGAATAGAACTATAAATTCCAATTGAAATTTTATGTGATTTTATATCAATGATGAAAAATCGTATGTTATGATTAAAATTGGGGGTTTCTTAAACACTTCTATTTTTTTTTGTTAACCCTATCTAATTTCAATTAATTACAATTGAATTTAGATAATATATATTTCTATAATTTATTGAATAAAAATGTATATGATTTATTTGTTCACTGAACATAAATATGGGGCATTCCATGTCAAATCGGATACTTTGAATATTTTTTTATACCCTCCACTCTAGTGATAGAGAGTATATATAAGTTTGTCATTCCGTTTGTAACACCTCGAAATATTGGTCTAGGACCCCATAAAGTATATATATTTATGATCCTCGATCGATTTTAAGTCGATCTAGCGATGTCCGTCCGTCCGTCCGTCTGTCTGTCTGTCTGTCCGTCCTTAGAAAACACGCTAACTTTTGAAAGACTTTACAGAGGCTACTGAAGTTTGGCATATATGTTTGTCATTTACCTGGTCAGGTTGGTATTGCAATCCAGCCAAATCGGTCCAGTGGTTTAAAAGTTATGAGCAAAAGAGTAAATTTCGGCAAGGGTGTTTCGCGAATTTACGAGGTAAAAAACACGATAACTTTCGATAAACAATAATGATTCTACTGAAGCTTGGCATGTATCTTTGCCGTTCCCCGGGTCTGTTTGGTGTTAAATTTCAGCTCAATCGGTCCAGTGGTTCAAAAGTTATAAGCAAAACCCTGAATTTCAGATTAGGTTCATCTAAAATGCCACGTGTTTTAACAAGTTTTAAAAGCATTGGTGGTAACTAAACAATGCTTTTCAAACTTGTTTAATTTTAAAGCAATGCTTTTTAAACTTGTTTAGTTTTAAAAGCATTGGTATCTTAAAAATTACACTCGAAAAAAATTTTACACTCAAAAAAAATTTTACACTCAAAAAAATTTTACACTCAAAAAAAATTTACACAAAAAATTTTTTTTTTTTTTTTTTACAAAAATGGCAATATTTTGTGTACATACGTACGTGCATTTACTTAGAAATATTTTTACAGTAAAAAAAACATTACACTCGAAAAAAATTTTACACTCAAAAAAAAAAATTAGTAGTTTTTTATTTTTTTTTTTTTAAATGACAAAAAAAAAGAGTTTTTACTCAAAATAAAATATTTCTAATCAAAGTTGTTAATTTTTTCACGTTAACAAATGTACTACCCTTTAAAAAAATGCATTGTGGAGGGTATTCATAGATTCGGCAAAGTCGAATTTAACTTTTCTACTTGTTTTTTTTAGATTTTCCCAATTTGTTGATAGTTTTTAGAACCATTCGAAAATTCCTTCGTGGTAAACTTTTAGATTTTTTTGATGACCCGTTCAAAAGATATCGAATTTTTTAAAATTGGTAGTTTGTTCCTTTACTCAAACTTTTTTTACTCATAAATTCTTCAATAATGGTCCAAGTTGCATTTTTTTTTCAAAATTTTTGTTTTTTTACGTACTTTTTAAAAAAAATCCAAAAAAATTCTTAAAAGTGTTCTAGTATGCGATTTTAAAGTTTTAAAATTTAAATCTCATTTTTGAAAATGTATGTACTATTTGATTTTTTTTGAAATTTTTTTGTGTAAAACTTCTATCGATTCTACAAATTTTTTGCCCAAGAGGATCGTGGGATAACGATAATTACTATTTTTTAAAATTTTTTGAAAAAAATTTATTGTAATTTTGCAATCTTAAAATCATTTCTACTGCTCCAATGGTGCGTCATAGAAGGGTCATTTATAAGACCGACCCCCATTAATTTTTACGTCCTAATATTTCTTTGGAACAAACTAATACCCTATCTCCAATTTCTAAGGGGGCTCCCACACAAAACGATATTTTTTAAAATTTGCTCCAACCGCTCTAACTGCCCTAATAGTGCCCTTAGAGCAACAAAATGTATCACCGACCCACAATATTTTTTTAGTCCAAACATTTTCTCTGAACACACCTACCCTCTATCTGTAACTGTTAAGGCGGTCCCCATACATTTTTTTTTATTTTTTTAAATTTGTTTTATTTAATCAGCTTCTACCAGTCCAATGGTGCGTCCGAGAGGGTCATTAGTGAGACCGACCTCCATTTATTTTTACCCCACAACATTTTTTTTAAAACATACCTACGCCCTATCTCCACTCCCTAAGTAGGCTCCCATACAAAAAACAGTTGGAGCAAATTTTATAAAAATGTAATTTTGAATGGAAGCCTACTTAGGGAGTGGAGATAGGGCGTAGGTATGTTTTAAAAAAATGTTGTGGGGTAAAAATAAATGGGGGTCGGTCTCACTAATAACCCCTCTCGGACGCACCATTGGACCGGTAGAAGCTGTTTAAATAAAACAAATTTACAAAAAATAAAAAAAATTGTATGGGGACCGCCTTAACAATTAGAGATAAAGGGTAGGTGTGTTCAGAGAAAATGTTTGGACTAAAAATATATTGTGGGTCCAATATATATTTTATTGCTCTAAGGCAATGGTGCCCAAACACTTGTTAAAGATCAACGAAGACACACACACACAATATGAACGACAACGAAACTAACAACAGAGAGCGTAAAAAACAAAAAAATTTCTCTTTTTGGGCACCGCTGCTCTAAGGGCACTGGTGGAGCAGTTAGAGCGGTTGGAACAAATTTTAAAAAATGTCATTTTGTGTGGGAGCCCCCTTAAAAATTGGAGATATGGTATTAGTTTGTTCCAAAGAAATGTTAAGACGTAAAAATTAATGGGGGTCGGTCTTGGAAATGACCCCTCTATGACGCACCATTAGAGCAGTGGCAATGATTTTAAGATTGGAAAATTACAATAAAATTTATTCAAAAAATTTTAAAAAATAGTAATAATCGTTATCCCACGATCCTACTGGGCAAACAATTTGTAGAATCGATAGAAGTTTTACACAAAAACATTTCAAAAAAATCAAAGAGTTCATACACTCAAAATAATAACTCTGTTAAATACTCTGTAAAATTACTGTAATCTCAATTCGACAGATATTTGACAAAGTTATCTGTCGAAATACAGATTTTAAGAAAATACTTTGTATTTTCTTGTGACCGAAAAACAACATTTTGTAAAATTGGAGTTACTCGTTAAAAACTTGTAATTTTCACAAAAATAAAAAAGTAAATTTACAATTTGGAAGCATTAAAGCGGGCAAATTTAACAAAATTTTAATTAATTTAATTTTAATTAATGTTTTTGAAGCAGAGAAGTTTTACTCATAAAATAGATTTAACTAAAACTTTGTAAATTTACATAGTTTTTTTTTTTAAATTTTGAACTCATAAAATGCATTTAACTAAAACTTTGTAAATTTACAGAGTTTTTTGGTAAAATTCTTTTGGGTTTTATCAGTATTTTACAGATAATTGTGTAAATCTACATTTTTTTTTTATCGAAATCATTTTACAGAGTTTTCTTCGTAAAATAACAAAAAATCTTGCTGGTTGGAAATCTATGGTATTTTCTGCTGGCTTAGCAGAGTTTCTCTGTAATTTAACAGAGTGATTATTTTGAGTGTACATTTTCAAAAATGAGATCTAAATTTTAAAACTTCAAAATCGCATAATAGAGCACTTTTAAGAATTTCTTTGGATTTTTTTTTTAAAGTACGTAAAAAAACAAAAATGTTGATACCAATTTTTAAAAATTTGATATCTTTTGAACCGGTCACCAAAAAAATCTGAAAATTTACCACGAACGAGCTTTCGAAGGGTACTAAAAGCTGCCAACATTTTGGGAAAATCTAAAAAAAAAATAATTCAAAGTGTCCGATTTGACATGGAATGCCCTATGTTATATACACATAGGGCTACACATAGGCCTACACTCAAAAATAAACCTTGTCAAATTACTAAAAATGTCTCATAAGCGCATTTTACCAATATTTGACAGTTTTCCTTGTTTTTTTTACAAAATTTTTTGTAATTTTACTATTTTTTTTTTGTAATTTTACAAATTGCCAAGTTTTTTTTTTTAAATCTAGTAAATTTACGAGAATTCCTTGTTAGTTTTATTTCGCCAAAAAAGTTGTAAATTTACAATTTTATTGGTAAATTTCTTGTAAAATTACAAAAAAGCTCGTAATTTTTACTAGGAATTCTCGTAAAATAATAATTCTCGTGGGAGGTAACAAAAATCTAGTAAAGTCACGAAACCACCTTGTTAGTTTTATCGCGTCAAAAAAAATGTAAATTTACAATTTTATTGGCAAAAAGCTTGTAAAATTACAAAATTATTGGTAAAAAGCTTGTAAAATTACATTAAATTCTTGTTAAATAGGAGGTAACAAAAAAAAGTTATAAACTTTTCTTGTAATTTTACAAGTTTTTTTTAGTGTACTTGTCTAACCGGTAAAAAATAGCAGGTATGTTGTGTTCGTTGGAAAATGGTTTTATTGAAAAATCTTTAAAATTGTAGAAAAACAAAACAAAAAATTTTGAATTATTATTGTTCGGTTTTTATGGGAATTTTATTTAAAAAAATTAAATAAGGTGGCAACCCTGTTTCAAAATGAAAGCAAAGATTTAAGGATATACAAAACTTTTGAGTTTTAATTTTTTTAACACTATTATGTCCTATTATACTTATGTTTCTGATTTGAATAGGTTTATTTTATTTTGAATAGTGTTGCCATCATTTGGAAAAAATAAGTTTCACTCTGGTGTACCTAAAAATTTCCTTTCGAATGAAATCGATATGGTTCCATAAAGTTCCTAAACCTTTAAATAACTAAAAATAATTTGTTTTTTTTTGGGTCCCCGTTTACGAAATTAAACCCGAGTTGGGGCCAATAAGCCCTGGCAGATCGATCTTACAAGGGAAGTATCTCAAACCTTATGAACAGAATTGCCTGAAGTTTAAAATACACACAAAAGAGACGATTTAAAGGTTTGGGCACAGACTATATACAGACTTGACAGTAGAGTTTTATAACAAAAAATGGAGAAAAACCTAGCGATTTTGTGAGGAACCATAGCGGTTTTTATCTAGTTTTAAGTTAACATGGCAACACTTTCTACGACTTAGGAGTAAGTGAATCAATAAAATCCGATCTGGCATCTATTTTTCTTATGGCGCTTTATATTAGCTTTCTCTTTCTAACCTAAATCGTTGAATAATTTTAAAATATTAACCATATTGTTAAAGATTACTTTTTTGACAGCTGTCAATAATCTCGAGTCTGTATTAGTCTGTGGTTGGGAGGTCTCGGCTTATCGGCCATATCAGTGTTTAAAAATTTTGTTGTCCCCTTATGAAACAATGTGGAATTTCAGGAAAATTTTGATAACTCCCAAACTAACCGGAATATCGTCTAAAGAAAAAAATCGTTTCGACTTAATTTTAATAAATATTATTTCGTTTTCATATGGATATCGTAGGTCTATGTCTTCACATAAATACCCTCCAAAATTTACACATTTTCATTAAAAAAAATATTTAACGAAGCCGAATTTTGTTCAAGGTTTTTTTTTTTTTAAATTGGTAGTTTCTATAGTCCGTACTTTTAAAATTCCAAATTTCAGCATCTATCTTGGTACTATTTATTAGTACTTTTTTTTTTAATTCAGCATACTGGTACATTTTAGTGTTTTCCCATCACGCTATGCCAAATTTCGTACATTTTAGTATTTTCTTCTCGCATAACGAGCCACCCTATTGTAAGCAATGTATGATTCAGCTTATTACTAACGGTAAATTTATTCTATTATTTAGATAACTTAGGTGAGTTTTATATCTTCAAACTTAAATTTAATTAAATATTTCAATGGCAAGGCATTTTAAGTACCTGCCAAACTTTCAGGGCTATTTTTAAACTATATAGTTTTCCAATATCAGTTTTAAGTTGAATATTTGTACATAAATGCGCACGTAAAATATAAAAAAAAATATGTACATAAAAATATCGATATCAGTAGATAAAAATATATAAATATTTATGTAGATATTTTTTTGGCAATTTGTCATTATTGTTATAAATATTAACTATTAATTTACTAAAAATCTATTAAAAAAGGCGGGAATGTATTTACTCGCTTGGAGTATTATTCTAGTTCGAGGCTCAAAAATTTTATTTACGATAAAAAAAAAAATCAAACCTAAAGGACATTTTTCAATACTTGAAAAGTCCTACTTAGGGTTAACAATGGGAAAAATACAACTCTGTTAAAAGTTAAGATGGATTAAGTTTCTGCCAAATGAATACAACACGAATGATGATGAATACGGGTTATTCAACACAAAGAGGAGTAATTCCAATTCTTAATTTGTTCAAAAGTTTTATTTTTTACATAAAGTGTGTGGTAATCGAATGAGTGCTGATGATGGAAGGGTGGCATCTTCCGAAAGCTGTCGACATCTCCACTTATAGTGCGTTTACATTGGAATTCTAATCTAGTAAATTGCGATTTTAATCTACTTTGTAATCTGTACCGTTTACATTGACATTTTTTTCATTTTTTTCATTTGAGAAGATTAAGATTGGCATTTATAATAACAAGTTGGTAATAAATGTATGTGACTGCGTCAAAAGACAGCAACGGTAATTAGTCGTCGTATGATTAACAAGGACAGTGACGGCGTTTACAAATAACAATGTCGGCGGCATAAACATACTTGGCGGCGCCATCAAAACGGCAGGCTTTGTGTCGGTGTTTTTCAGTGTTGGAAAATGAAAATAATAGAAATACAGAGTTGTATTTAACTTTACAAGATTGCGTTTGCCGATTAGAGCCTAAACTACTAGATTGAAAAATATAAATTTGTATGGGCAATCTAATAGATTGAAACTGGATTGGAGCCACAATCTACTTTAAGCTAGCTTAGAGGACCAGTGTAAATGTGTTGTCACTTGATTTTTTTCAGATTTTCTCATTGTACAACAATTATTATTTCTCAGAAATAATTTATATGGACTCAAACCGAACTTAATAAAAATTCACGTAAAAAATTTTATGAAAAAATTTCTGAAAATAAAAATTTTTGCTAAAAAAATAAATTTTGGTGAAAACTAAAAAAAAATTAAAAAAAGGTTTTAATAAACCAATTTTAATAAAAGCAAGTGAGAGCGTTGAATTCGGCTGTGCCAAATATTTTATGCCCTTCAATTTTATTCTGCTTTGTGCACTAAATTATTATATATTATATAGTTATTAATATTTAAAGATTTTTTTATCTACACTCTCAAAAGGGGGCGGGCCAAAAAAACTCAAATTTTTTATCCGCTGGGTCCAAGACTTTAAATTTCTGCGAACATAAAAATGTTTCAGTAGTTTAACATAAATACAAAACAACGTCTAAGAAACTCGGTGTTTTTCAATGAATGGTTAAGTTCTTCAAGGGGGAAATTTTTTCCCCCTGGTCCGATTTGGCCCATTTCCGAACTTAACCTGCCTAGGACCAACAGACATATTCGCGCCAAACTTGAGGAGTCTAGCTCTTTTATTTTGGACTCTATCGTGTTAACTACAGACGGAAAAATTAAAAAAAAAAAAATTTGACAAAAAAACAAGTGAGAGTGTTAAATTCGGCTGTGCCGAATCTATTATACCCTCCAAAATGTAAAAAAAATAAAAAACAAAAATTTGTCAGGGGCGTTTATTTTTATTTTTTTTGGGGGGTTGATAGGGTAAGTGGGGGACGTTGAGAGCACCTTCCCATTGCGATAAATATACCAAATGTTTCATTTAATTAACAAAAATACAAAAAAAACATGTAAAAAAGTGTATTTTTTTAGAGGTTGATTTAGTTCTTTAAGGGGGAACTTTTTTCCCCCTGATCCGATTTGGCCAATTTCCGAACTTAACCTGCCTAGGAACATAAGACATATTTGTGCCAAACTTGAAGGGTCTAGCTATTTTATTTTGGACTGCATCGTGTTAACTACAGACGGACGGACGGACGGACAGACGGACGGACGGACGGACGGACGGACATCGCTAAAATGTCTTAGAATCGATCACTGATCAATAATATATATACTTTATTGGGTCCCCGACCGATATTTCGATGCGTTACACACGGAATGACAAAGTGAGTATACCCCATACTGTAGTTGGAGGGCATAAAAAATGTATGAAAAAAAATTTGAATGAAAAAAAAATTTTCACGAAAAAAAGATTTGGAATTAAAAAAAATTTTGACGAAAAAAAAATTTATAAAAAACAAGTAGAAAAGTTATATTCAACTTGGCCAATTCTATGAGTACCCTCCACAATGCCATTTTTAAAGGATAGCAAATTTTTTAACGTGAAAAAAATTAATAATTTTGATTAGAAATATTTTATTTTGAGTAAAATTTTTTTTTGTAATTTTTGTAAAAAAAAATTAAAATTACTAATTTTTTTTTTGAGTGTAAAATGTTTTTCGAGTGTAAATTTTTTTTTTAGTGAAAAAATATTTGTGTGTAACAAAAATACCTTGTAAAGTAATTTTGTGGCTTACCAATGTTTTCAAAACTTGTTTTTGTAAAGCTCGGGTTTTCAACACGGGCATTTAAGGTGATACCAATCTGAAATTCACGGTTTTGCTAATAACTTTTGAACCACTGGACCGAAATTCAATACGAACCAGACCAGAAGAATGGCAAATATATATGCCAATCTTTAGCACTGTCAGAATTGTCGTTCGAATGTTATCGTGTTTTTTATCGCGTTAATTCGAAAAAACCCTTGGCGAAATTTACTCTTTTGCTTATAACTTTTTAACCACTGAACCGATTTCGCTGGATTGCAATATTAAGCTGACCAGGTTAATGCCCAACTTATGTGCCAAACTTCAGGAGCTTCCGTAAAGTCTTTCAAAAGTTAGCGTGTTTTCAACAGACAGAGAGACGGACGGACGTACATCGCTATATCGTCTTAGAATCGATTGAGGATCATGAATATGGGGCATTCCATGTGAAATCGGACACTTTGAAAAACTTTTTTTTAGATTTTCCCAATTTGTTTACAGTTTTTAGTACCCTTCGAAAACTCCTTCGTGGTAAATTTTCAGATTTTTTTGATGACCCGTTCAAAAGATATTGAATTTTTAAAAATTGGTAGTTTGTTCCTTTACTTAAACTTCTTTTAATCAAAACTTCTTCAATAATGGTCCAAATTTCAAAATTTTTTTTCAAACTTTTGGTTTTTTACGTACTTTCTAAAAAAAATAATAAAAAATTCTTAAAAGCGCTCTAGTATGCGATTTTTAAGTTTTAAAATTTAAATCTCATTTTTGAAAATGTTTGTACTCTTCGATTTTTTTGAAATTTTTTTGTGTAAAACTTCTATCGATTCTACAAATTTTTTGCCCAGGAGGATCGTGGGATAACGATTATTTTTTTTTTAATTTTTTGAAAATTTTTTATCGTAATTTTCAAATCTTAAAATCATTTCTATTGATCCAGTGGTGCGTCTTAGAGGGGTCATTTCCAAGACCGACCCCCATTAATTTTTACGTCTTAACATTTCTTTGGAACAAACTAATACCCTATCTCCAATTTCTAAGGGGGCTCCCACACAAAACGACATTTTTTAAAATTTGCTCCAACCGCTCTAACTGCCCTAATAGTGCCCTTAGAGCAACAAAATGTATGACCTACCCACAATATTTTTTTAGTCCAAACATTTTCTCTAAACACTCCTTCCCTCTATCTTTAACTGTTAAGGCGGTCCCCATACAATTTTTTTTATTTTTTGTAAATTTGTTTTATTTAATCAGCTTTTACCGGTCCAATGGTGCGTCCGAGAGGGGTCATTAGTGAGACCGACCCCCATTTATTTTTATCCTACAACATTTTTTTAAAACATACCACAGCCCTATCTCCACTCCCTAAGTAGGCTCCCATTCAAAATTAAATTTTTATAAAATTTGCTCCAACTGTTATTTGTATGGGAGCCTACTTAGGGAGTGCAGATAGGGCGTAGGTATGTTTTAAAAAAATGTTGTAGGGTAAAAAAAAATAGGGGTCGGTCTAACTAATGATCCCTCTCGGACGCACCATTGGACCGGTAGAAGCTGATTAAATAAAACAAATTTACAAAAAATAAAAAAAAATTTATGGGGACCGCCTTAACAGTTAAAGATAGAGGGTAGGTGTGTTTAGAGAAAATGTTTGGACTAAAAGAATACATTTTGTTGCTCTAAGGGCACTATTAGGGCAGTTAGAGCGGTTGGAGCAAATTTAAACAAATGTCGTTTTGTGTGGGAGCGCCCTTAGAAATTGAAGATAGGGTATTAGTTTGTTCCAAAGAAATGTTAAGACGTAAAAATTAATGGGGGTCGGTCTTATAAAGGACTCCTCTATGACGCAACATTGGAGCAGTAGAAATGATTTTAAGATTGAAAAATTACAATAAAATTTTTTAAAAAAATTTAAAAAAATAGTAATAATCGTTATCCCACGATCCTCCTGGGCAAAAAATTTGTAGAATCGATAGGAGTTTTACACAAAAAAATTTCAAAAAAATGGAAGAGTGCAAACATTTTCAAAAATGAGATTTAAATTTTAAAACTTAAAAATTACATGCTAGAACGCTTTTAAGAATTTTTTGGGATTTTTTTTTAAAAGTACATAAAAAACAAAAATTTTGAGAAAAAAAAAATTGAAATTTGGACCATTATTGAAAAGTTATGAGTAAAAGAAGTTTGAGTAAAGGAACAAACTACCAATTTTTAAAAATTCGATATCTTTTGAACGGGTCATCAAAAAAATCTGAAAATTTACCACGAAGGAGTTTTCGAAGGGTACTAAAAACTGTAAACAAATTGGGAAAATCTAAAAAAAAAAAAAATTTCAAAGGGTCCGATATGACATGGAATGCCCCATATACTTTATGGGGTCCTAGACCAATATTTCGAGGTGTTACAAACGCAATGACAAACTTATATATACCCTCTTATCTCTAGAGTGGAGGGTATAAAAAGTTTTTAATAAACCAATTTTAAAGAAAAAATTTAAGAAAAAAAAAATTGGAATGAAAAAAAATTTATGAAAAAAAAATTTTATGAAAAAAAATTTTAATGAAAAAAATTGAATTGAAAAAAAAGTTTGATGACAATAAAGATTGACAAAAAAAATTGATAAAAATAAATTATAAAAAAATGATAAAAAAAATTTCATAAAAATAATCATGCTATGTTTTATTCACCATGTGGTGAAATTTTTTTATTCATCAGGTGAAAAAAAAAAAAAAATTATGAAAAAAAATTTTAATGAAAAAAAATTAAATGAAAAAAATTTTTAATGACAATGAAGATTTACAAAAAAAAATTGATAAAAAAAAAATTATAAAATAAAATGATAAAAAAAATTTCATAAAAATAATCATGCTATGCTTTATTCACCATGTGGTGACATTTTTTTATTCATCAGGTGGTGAAATTTTTTTCATCCAAGTTACAAACCTTTTTAGTTTTATAAAAATAACAGTAATTCTTATTTTCAAAATGCTTTATCATTAAAAGAAAATTAAAAATTTATTTTTTGGATTTTCAAACAGTCGATCAATACTTTTCAAGTTGGGGGTAGGCCAAATAATTCGGATAGTTACAAACATTAGCACAAACTCGAAATGCCTCAATATATTTTTTGATGGATGGTATAAAAACATAAAAACCATAATGAAAATTTTGACGTTAAAGAATATTATTTTAACAAGAAAACTGTGTTGTCAATTTAAATTTATTACCTATTTATGTGTTGTTGTCTTATCGCAGAATTAAATGCTTAAAGCTGTAAAAAGTCTATACTATTGAACAATGAAAGTGTTTGCCATTTACCCCTTATGCCATCACGTGCAGCTATTTATTGACGTTAGCACGATTTTCACGCATAGAAAAACTTGTGGATAAAAACATTTTGAATTAATCATACATATGTTAAAAATTAAAATGGCGTTTAATTGTTTTTTATACCCTGCACAACTCTATGAGACATTTAAAAAAAAATATAATTTTTTGTCACCCTTTTTTCCAGTTTTCTCCTCCTTAATTGGGTTTATTAAAATCGTATTTATTGTTTAAACATTGGTAAAGTATATTTAATCGGAACCGATAGTGTTTTGTTGTCTAAGGTGTGGAACATCAAATGAGGGCAAATAAAAAAATTATTAATTGCCAAAATGCAATTAAATATAAATCAAATGCAATAGAAAGTTTACGATAACAATATTGAATATTCGTAAAGAATATTTTATTGTATTTGTTTTAAATTATATTAACAAATTCTAAGAAATATTTCGAATGACATTATTTATTATGCTTTGTTTTAATAAAAATGATGGAAACTTTAAAAAAAAAAAAAGAAAAAAATTATACAGAAAAGTGCTTTATACACCTAAAGAAAAAGTTTCTTTATATTTATGAAAAGCTACATCAATATAATGAAATTTTGTATCTATTTTCATTCAATGTAACGTGCCATCAATGTGATGAAACGGTTTCATCAATACGATGAAGCGTTTCATCAATAACAAGAATTTATTTTTATTTTAAAAATAAGAAAAAAATTTGTTTAATTTAATTTTGACTTAATACACCGTCTGACAGCCAATATTAAATATGAAACGGATGATATACGTCTGAAAGTGGAGATCAAATCAAGTAAAAGTGCATTTACAGTTTTTCATTTCGTGATCCTGTTTCCTTTTAAAAGGACTTTGAAGTTTTAAAGGTCACATTTTGTAAAATATTTGTAAAATATTTTTACTTGTCCTAGGATGACACTGGTGATGGCAAATGAAAGAGGAGGAACTCCCCTACCTTTTCTATTTTTTATTTTGCCATATCAGGATAAAAGGATGCATGTCCTTTAAAAATTTTATCAAAATATTTTGTTAAACATTTTTAACGATATTGTAAGATTAAGTTCTGAAAGAATATTAGTTACCTCTTTTGTTTCTGATTTGCCAAATTAATAAAATGTGAAAATTAGCGGAGATCCTTGTCTTCCATGTGGCTTTACTAGTGGCGTCCTGGGACAAGTACAAATATCAAAAGCAGAGAAGTTAAATTCGACTTGGCCGAATCTATGAATACCCTCCACAATCTCTTTTTAAGTGATAGTTACTTTTCAAACGTGAAAAAATAAATTTTTGATTACAGATATTTTATTTTGTATAAAAAAACTTTTTTTTTAAGTAATTCTTGAAAAAAAAAATAATTGACTAAATTTTTTTTTGAGTGTAAAATTTTTTTTGAGTGTAAAATTTTTTTCGAATATCTTTTTTTTAAGTGTACAAATATTTTTGATGACAAAAATACATTGTAAAGTATTTTTGTGACTTACCAATGTTTTTAGAACATGTTTCAAGGGTTTTCAAAACGTGAATTTAAGGTGAAACTAATCTGAAATTCACGGTTATGCTAATAAATTTTGAGCCACTAGACCGATTTGGCTGAAATACAAACCAGGCCAAGGGAACGACAAACATATATGCCAAGCTTCAGCAGCCTCAGAATTTCCCTTCGAAAGAAAGCGAGTTTTTTATTTCGTAAATTCACGAAAAACTTTTGCTGAATTTCAGTCTTTTGCTCATAACTTTTCAACCACTGGACCGATTTCACTGGATTTCAATACCAACCTGACCAGGTAAATGCCCAACATATATGCTAAACTTCAGGAGCCTCCGTAAAGTCTTTCAAATGTTACAGTGTTTTCAACAGACAGACGGACGGACGGACATCGTAAGCTTGTTTTGATATCGATCGAGGATCATAAATATATATGGGGCATTCCATGTCAAATCGGACACTTTGATATTTTTTTTTTTAGAATTTCCTAATTTGTTGACAGTACCCTTTGAAAACTCCTTCGTGGTAAATTTTCAGATTTTTTTGATGACCCGTTCAAAAGATATCGATTTTTTAAAAATTGGTTTTTTGTTCCTTTACTCAAACTTCTTTTACTCATAACTTTTTCAATAATGGTCCAAAATGCAAATTTTATTTTTAAATTTTTTTGCTTTTTTACGTTCTTTAAAAAAAAACATCAAAAAAAATTCTTAAAAGTGCTCTAGTATGCGATTTTTAAGTTTTAAAATTTAAATCTTATTTTTGAAAATGTACTCAATGATTTTTTGAAATTTTTTTTTTTGTGTAAATCTTCTATCGTTATCATGGGATAACGATTTTATTGTAATTTTCCAATCTTAAAATCATTTCTACTGCTCCAATGATGCGTCATAGAGGGGTCATTTCCAAGACCAACCCCCAATAATTTTTACGTCTATACATTTCTTCAAAACAAACTAATACCCTATCTCCAATTTCTAAGGGGGCTCCCACACAAAATGACATTTTTTTAAATTTGCTCCAACCGCTTTAACTGCGCCAAGAGTGCCCTTAGAGCAATAAAATGTATGACCGACCTACAATATTTTTTTAGTCCAAACATTTTCTCTAAACACACCTACCACCCCCTAACTTTAACTATTAAGGCGGGCCCTATACAGTTATTTTTTTTATTTTTTATAAATTTGTTTTATTTAATCAGCTTCTACCGGTCCAATGGTGCTTCCGAGATGGGGTCATTAGTGAGACCGACCCCCATTTATTTTTACATTTTTTTAAAACATACATATGCCCCATCTCCACTCCCTAAGTAAAAAACATTTTATAAATTTTTAGAAAAGAAAATACTTAATGTTTATTTTAATATTTTTCAGGTCCCGTATTCTGACTACTTGATATTTCAATGGTAAGTGACAAAAAATTATTTATTTATGTTTATTAAGACACATACGACTAATAAATTGGAAAAATTTACTTTAAAGAGGGGTTGGAAATAAAAAACAGCCTTTATATTAACAATTTTTAATATTTTTGTTGATTATTTGACGATCATCTTCTTACTAAGAGATTGTATAATTTTCTACTTAGAATTCTCAATGGGTATAAAGTTAAATATGTATGACTATTTGTGTTTGAGCATTAGCGATTTCTTATTTAAATTTCCCTTGCACTTGTAGTATGGGGTTTTATATTTGCTAAATAGTCTTGACAATGGAATCTGCCATATTCCGAAACTCTTGCCGACTAACAAGGGAAGTCTCCCTAGTGTCACCCGCGGATCTTTATGGAATCGGTTTTATTTTGTAGAGCAGAAAAAATAAAGGGACACGTATTTTTTCCTAGCGGCCCAAATTCAAATTTAGAGGTTAAAAAGGAGGGGGGAAGACAAGGCCATTTTTGAGTTTTTTCGTTTATCTCCTATATTTTGCGAAGAAACCTAGTCATGTTACATACCAAATGAAAGGTCTTTAGAAAACCTATCTACGTGTGCTAAGAACGTGTCCAAAAATGCACAACTTTTCGTCATATTGAGTAAAATACAAAAATTTTAGGACATTTTTGTTAATAAGTTAAAAAATATTAACTTCTTTGGCTTGTTGTTAGCACCACGAGATAGGTATTTTAAATACCTTTAATCTGATACCACACATGCCTATATTAATTTTGTTTAAATAGGCGTAAATCGTAAAAAACTGAAAAAGGTCAATTTCCCCCCATACAAATCGACCCCCCTAAAAACGAGTTTGGGCCTAAAAAAAAAAATACGTGTCGAATTAATTTTCGTTCTTAACACCATATCCAAATTTCATGAAGATCGGAGGGTGACACCAGGGAGACTTCCGTTGTAAGTCTTGCAAAAATGACCAGCATAAATGAATTTAAAACAGAAATAAAATTTTCTTGAAAATTATTCTATGAGAATATCTTAGTTGAAAAGCCAGAATAAACCTACTCAAAAAAGTATTTAATATTTTTATGTTTATTTTTCTCAATAATTTGTATAAAATATGAGTTTTTGTGGAATATTAAAACAAACAACTCCGATAAAAGTTCCGTCTGGTACCATTTTTTGTGGGAGCAAAATTTGAACGTTTTGCGAAATGTAAAAACTGATGGTGGTTCTAATGATTAAGTTGTAAACTGTGTTTTTTTTTAATTGATTGATACGTCGTTTTTCTGGATTGAAATTTGTTTTTAATTCTTTCTGTTTACCCATGGTTTATATCGTAAGTTTGGTCCTGAGTTCACACAAAAAAAAAATTGGACTATTATGAATATTAAACAAGTAGAAAAGTTAAATTCGACTTGGCTGAATCCATGAATACCCTCCACAATGCTGTTTTTTGTGTAAAAAAAACTTTAGTAATTTAAAAAAAAAAAAATATTTACAAAATTTTTTTTGAGTGTAAAATTTTTTTTGAGTGTAAAATTTTTTTCGAGCGTATTTTTTTTTTTAGTGTAGAAATATTTTTGAGTGACCAAAATACGTTGTAAAATAGTTTTGTGACTTACCAATGTTTTAAAGCATGTTTAACGGGTTTTCAACACGTGAATTTAAGGTGAAACTAATCTGAAATTCACGGTTTTGCCAATAACTTTTGAACCATAAAACCGATTTGGCTTAAATTCAATACGAACCAAGCCAGGGAAACGGCAAATATATATGCCAAGCTTCAGCAGCCTCTGAATTTCCCTTCGAAAGTAAGCGAGTTTTTTATTTCGTTAATTCACGAAAAACCTTTGCCCAAATGCAGTCTTTTGATCACTACTTTTAAACCACTGGACCGATTTCGCTGGATTGCAATACCAACCTGACCAGGTAAATTACAAATATATATGCCAACCTACAGAAGTCTCTGTAAAGTGTTTCAAAAGTTAGCGTGTTTTTGACGGACGGACAGACAGACGGACGGACGGACGGACGTCATCGTTAGATCGACTTGGAATCGATCGAGGATCATGAATATATATACTTTATGGGGTCCAAGAGCAATATTTCGAGGTGTTACACACAGAATGACAAACTTATATATACCCTCTATCACTAGAGTGGTGGGTATAAAAATAATTTATCAAAAAAGTGGGCGTGGAGGATTTTGTTAATTACGAACATAAAAAAATAATCAAATCGATCCAGCTTTTCTGCGACTATAGATATTTAAAAAAATGTGGGTGAGGTTGGCCGTGTACAAAAAGTAGGAATAGAAATGGTCCACCGTAATTATGTGGACAATTACGAACATTCTAACAAAATAATTAACCAAAACGGTTTAGTCATTCTGCGATTCTAAATATATGAAAAAAGTGGGCGTGGACAAATTTTCTTTTTTGTAAAACTATGAAAAAAACTTGGAATGCACCGCTCAACACTTATTTTCCGGTTTGAATTCTGGTGATCAATTTTAGTAGACTTTGATCTCCTGATTCCAAATCAGTTCTCAAAATTTTTCCATCACTTCCAGATTTTTAGTTATTCATGGTTGAAAATGCGAAAAATTACGATTTTTGCATTAATTGAAAGCCTGCACAGCAGCCATTGAGTGGAATACAAATCTGGTATACAGCGCAAAAGTATAATTTGTCTTTGGTCTCCAATATAGAAAACAATTTTTTTCTAATTATTGCGTTTGGTTGGGTTACACTAAAGATTGATCATCTGGTTTTTGTTTTATAGCCTTTTAAAAATGGTGCTTTTTCTAATTTTTTTCACAGTGTTTTTTTAAAATACATGTTTGGCCAACAGAAGGACAGACAGTGCAACAACTTCAAATTCTTTTGATCATATATTTGAGATCATAGTTCAATTCTACCCTAACGCTTTATACCAGATTTTTATTCCACCCAGTGGCTGCTGTGCAGGCATTCAAAAATGCAAAATTGCGTTTTTTCGCATTTTCAACCGCGAATAATTAAAATTCTAGACGTGATGGAAAAATTTGGAGCACAGATTTGGAATCAGCGAGTCAAAATCTTTAAAAATTTCGGTGCTATTAAGAACATTAAAAAAAAAAATAGCCTAATCGGTCCATGCGTTTATAGATTAGCCAAAGAGTAAATCCATATCAACATAGCAAAAAAAATTGAATTTTTGACGTCTATCGACCCAAATTTCATGAAACTCGGAATATATGTTGGGACTTACTCAACTTATACTCAAACAAAATTTAAGACTTTTGACTTCCGTAGTTTTAGAAATATGACGTTTCAAAAGTCAAGAAAATCCTTTAAAAGGTAAATTACAAATGTTTATATCTCGAAAAGTATTTGAGGTAAATCACTCCCAGATGGCTTTTTTTAAAGGCAAAATCATCACCTTTAAAATATCATTTTGCAAAAATTTTTATTTTGGGATCTTTTTTGTGTTTCTGCACAATTCGCGATTCGAAAAAACATATCAAAAAAGCGACATTTTTAAAAATCTGAAAAAAGTATATGTTAATGGTATGAGTCTTAGCTACAAGCTCTAAAAATTTCGCGTTGGTGAACGTATTAAGTCCAGAGATATTAATAAAAATGTGTTGACAAGTAGGATTTTTTTTTTAAATCTGATGAATATTTAATTACTATTTTTGAATATTTTTGCAAATACATAAAATAAAACGGTGAAAAAAGTAAAGTTGATGGTACACACGAGTATTTCACATGAATATATTGTAACATAACTTTTTATCGATTACACTACTTAACAAAAGTCAACTTTTTTTGCAGAGACTTCTAGAACACATTTCAAAAAGTATTTGGCCTACACGAATCTGTCATCATAAACATTTTATCAAATTGTCTTCTGGACATATAGACCTATTTTAAAGACTAAGCCCTCATACCCAATAAAGAAACGTAATAGTAAATGTTTCACACTGACATGTCATGACATACCTCATATTATTTGTTCGTTTAATATTTTTGTATGCTTCAGCTGCAAAAACTAAATGGGCAAATCACGAGAACGCGATTACATAAAAATGACAATGGATTCGCGTTTAGTGGATTCACGTTAAAGAGGGCAAACGACTTAAGAAAATGTATTTTAACAAAATGAAAAAATTAAAATTAAAAAAATTAAAAATATTAGGGAAAAAAGTATATGCAAATAATATTTGCAAATTTTGCTCAAAATTTAGATTTTTTTTGCAAATATTTTTGTAGTGTAGTGTAAATTATAAATATTCATGTTATATTGTAGCTATGTGTAGTACCCGTATGTACCATTTACTTAACTTTTTTCACCGTTTTATTATGTGTATTTGCAAAAATATTCAAAAAAAAAAAATACTATTCATCAGATTTGATAAAAATTTACTACTTGGCAACACATTTTTATTCATATCTGTGGTCCTAATACGTTCACCAACTTAAAATTTATACAGCTTGTAGCTAAGATAGTGGCCAATAACATATATTTTTTTCAGATTTTTAAAAATGTCGCTTTTTCATATATATTTTCGCGAATCGCGAATTTTGCAGAAATAAAAAAAATTCCCAAAATAAAAATTTTTACAAAATGTTATTTGAAAGGTCATGGTTTTGCCTTTAAAACAAGCTATCAGGGAGCAATATGGATCAAATACTTTTGAAGATATAAATGTTTATATTTCATCCTTTAAAAGATTTTCTTGACTTTTGACACGCCATATTTCTGGAACCACGAAAGTTAAAGGTCTCAAATTTTGTCTGGGTATAAGTCTTATAAGTCCCAACATATACACAAAGTTTCATCAAATTCGGTGACATCGAAGGAAATCAGGGGTTCATGTTGAAAAATTTTAACTCCAAATCGGTCTGGGCATTCTGCTATTTCAGATATATCGAAAAAGTGGGCGTGGTCAATTTTTCTTTCCGTAAAAACTTAAATTGAATTCCATCGCACATAAAAAAACACAAAATAGCCAAATCGGTGCAGCCCTTTTCCGATTTTAGACAAATCGGAAAAAGTGGGCGTTAAAGTGGGTGTGGTAATTTTTTTTTTTAGGTCAAAACCTAAGTTTGACTATGACGAACATAGCCGTTCAGCCGTTCAGCCGTTCTCAATTGATGCAATTACCAACGAACGACATTTGGTTTTAATTTAGATGGATACAATTTTGAAGATTTAAAATTAAAAAAAAAATTAAAAGCAATATTTAAATGTTTTTTTTTCTGGCAAGGGCATCATGCATTTCCAAAAACAAAATATTGTATTAAAGCTTAGAATGTCCTTTTCATGCTACTAACATTTCAGAGAAGTGTTTTTTCGTATTGTTGAACAATAAATTTTCAAAGTTTGTAAGAAAGCCAAATATTTTATTTTTTTTTTTTTAATTTTTGCAAAAGTCAAAAATTAACAAAATCGGTGACCCGCCAGTTTCATTTCCCATGGATTTGCTCCGCTGCGAATCAGAAGGTCAAAATCTATTCAATTTATGTTTTTTGATTGATGGGAGTACGAATTAGTCTGACTTTTGTTCAACAGGGTTATTTTTATGCTTTCAATGATAAGTTTCATTAACAAATTTCGCAATTTCATTTGATTTATTGCATTGCGAAATTGTTCAAAACAATTACTCATACACAAAATTATTTACCACAATAAAAAATTTGAAATTTATTTAAAAAAGATTTAAGTAATAAAATAATACATTTTTTTTAAGGTGGATTAAGCGACGTATTAAAGTACTAACAGTGGTGAATCCCCTATGGGAATTTTTTAATAAAGTTTCTTCATTTGTTTTATCAGTCAATTGAATTAAATCCTCGAAAACAAAAACAATGTAAAGATTTCATGGTCATTTGTCTGTGATTGATAAATTAATTGAGTACTTAATTCCAAGAAGTATTTTTGAACTAATCTATTTTAAATTGTTTTCAAAGATAATCAAATTCAACTGAAATTGTTTGAGTGTATTTTGAAAAAATATTTAAGGGATCTACTGTTGAAATTATAACCAGAAAAAAAATGATTAGAAAAAGTCTCGTAATCCCATTTTACCAATATTTGACAGTTTTCCTGATTTTTTAACAAAAATTTTCGATCAAAATTTATATTTTTTGTAATTTTACAATTTTTTATTTGTAATTTTACAAAATTCTAAGGTTTTTTTCCAAAAAATTTTTTTGTAAATTTATGAGAACTCCTTGTAAATTTTATTGCGCCAAAAAAGTTGTAAATTTACAATTTTATTGTTAAAAATCTTGTAAAATTACAAAAAAGCTCGTAATTTTTACTAGGAATTCTCGTAAAATACGAGGTAGCAAAAAATCTAGTAAAATCATGAAAAAAAAAAATTGTAAATTTACATATTTTATTGGTTAAAAGCTTGTTAAATAACAAGGGATTCTTGTCAAATAGGAGGTAGCAAAAACAATGTTACATTTTTTTTGTAATTTTACAAGTTTTTTTTTTGTAAGTATAGTATATTTATTTGGTTTGTTTTAATAAAATTATGTTGTTAATAACAATTCTTCCGAAAAATTATATTTTTAACGAATTTTCACAAATTTTATTTCTTAGCAATTGTGCCCCACCAGCTTGGCTCAAGTGCTCCATGGATGGAGCAGTTTCGCCGATTTGGGTTGCTTTAAAAATGTAATAACAGAAGCCAAACAGATAAATTTCATTTGGAGTATTCAATTTAAAGCTAAAATATGTAGCTTCTTAAATCAACAACAATTTTGGAAAAACGTCTGCTGGTTTAGTTTTTACGGCACTTGAAAAAAGGGGCGAATGTGCCCCTCTCTTCCATTCTATTAAATTGTTTTCCAGCGAAGTCGTGTGAAATAAGTCGAAAAAATGTTATAAACATTTTTTTTTAGCTACATAGCTTTCATAGATGTCTTAAGTGAAATTTGATGGCGCTTCTTTTCTTAGAACATATTAACCCTCTATCTCCCTTTTTTAGGGGTCATTTTTGTTCATTTTTATTAATATTATAAATTGTTTTTAGTCGTGTGAAATAAGTCGAAAAAATGTTATAAACATTTTTCTGAGCTAAATAGCCTTCATAGATGTCTTAAGTGAAATTTGATCGCCCTTCTTTTCTTAGAACATATTAACCCTCTATCTGCCATTTTTAGGGTTAATTTTTGTCCTTTTTCCAAATACCATCATAGAACACCTCTAAAACTTGCCTTTAAAGGGTTAAAATGTTCTACAAACATTTTCTGCATCAAATTATAATAAGGGTTGTAAAAGGTCAAAAGTTCGTGTGAAAAGTGCAGAATCTTAAAAAAGAAAAAATTTAAAGTATCTTGGTGAAACATAATTTTCAAAATTATGATAATGTAATATTTTACCTCTTTTAAACAATTTGCTTATATCGCAAACTTTTGACCTTTGACAACCCCTGGTAAAATTTGATGCAGAAAATGTTTGTAGAACAATTTAACCCTTTAAACGCACGACTTACAAGGGAAGTCTACCTAGTATCACACGCGGATCTTTATGGAATTTGTTTTATTTTGTTGATCAGAAAAAATAAAGGTACACGTATTTTTTTTAGCTGCCCAAATTCATATTTAGGGGGTAAAAAGGAGGAGGGAAGACAAGGCCATTTTTCAGTTTTTTTCGTTTATCTCCTATTTTATGCAAAGGAACCTAGTCATGTTACATACCAAATGAAAGGTCTTTGGAAAACCTATTTACGTGTTTATATGCTTAAATCGTAAAAAACTGAAAAAGGTCAATTTCCCCCCATACAAATCGACCCCCCCCCCTAAAAATGAGTTTGGGCCGCTAAAAAAAATACGTATCGAATTAATTTTCGTTTGTAACAACAGATCCAAATTTCATGAAGATCGGATGGTGAAACCAGGGAGACTTCCCTTGTTAGTCGTTTTTTATGAGGTTTTTGGAAATAAGGCCAAAATTATCCCTCAAAAAAATGGAAGATAGCGGGTTAATATGTTCTAATTTTTCAATAATAATAATTTAAATTTAATAATTTTAATGAAGACATCTATTAACGTTATTTAGCTCACAAACATATTTCACACGACTTATGTTAAAAAGAATTTAACAGTATGTGGTAATTCACAATTTTACATTTTGAAGCATTTTTCACATTTTTCACGAACTTTTGGCCTTTGACAGCTCCTAGTGAAATTTGATGCAGAAAATTTTTTTATAACCTTTTAACCCTTTAAACGCACGTTTTAGTGGTCTTCTATTAGGATATTTGAAAAAAGGACACAAATGACCCCCAAAAATGGGAGATAGAGGGTTAATATGTCCTAAGAAAAGAACCGCCATTAAATTTTACTGCAGACATGTATTAACATTATTTACCTCAGAATTAGATTTAATACTTATTTTTTGACTTATTTAAATCGCCTTTGAAAAAGATGTACAACCTTCAGTGGACCACAAAAAAAGAACTCGAACTAAGTTTTCAAAACCCTTCGGGGGTTTGTTCCTCTATTGGTAAAATTTCATTCAAGATACACTCGAATACCCCAAATTTGTTGCACAGTGTAATTAACAATTTTGCATTTTTAAGCATTTTTCACTTTTTGCACGAATTTTTGGTCTTTGATAACCCCTAGTAAAATTTCATGCAGAAAATATTTGTAGAACATGTTAACTCTTTAAACGCACGTTTTATTGGTGTTTTATGAGAATATTTATATTTATATTTAATATTTAAAATAAGAACCAAAATGACCCCTAAAAATGGGAGGTAGAGGGTTAATGTATTCTAAGAAAAGAATCTCCATTAAATTTCACTGCAGACATATTTTAACATTACATATTCAGTATTAGATTTAATATTTTTTTGGACTTATTACAAAAAAAAAATCAAAACTTCAGTGGACCATAAAAAATAACTCGAGCTAAGTTTTCGAAACCCTTCGGAGGTTTTGGTCTTATATTGGTATACTTTCATTTTTTTATCCCATTCAAGATACACTCGAAGATCCCAAATTTGTTGCACAGTGTTATTATTATAATAAAAGTTCAAGAACTTCAAATGCGTGTAAAAAGAAATCTAGTGCCGAACTAAAAAAAAACTAAAAAAAACCTTGGGGTGTTGTTATGAAATATGTCAACTTTCATTTGCTTTCGATCTCATCCCATTCCGATTTTGGTTGCACTGTGTAATTATTGATTGCGTTCTTTTGTAAATTATCGTCATATTTTCAAGAACGTAGTGCTCTTTAAACAAAAAAAATTTACAAAACATAAATTGTTTATCAATATAAATATCTATGTTATAAGGAAAACATCATAAAATAATAAAAAAGAAGTTATTTTTGATAAGAACTTTTTTATTGATTTTACATTTTTCATGGCTGGTCTAAAGTTTAAACTCTTAACTAGCTGTAACCTAAAAGTGCGACCACCATACATTTTTTAAATATATTTAGAAAAATTTAGCAAAAAATTTAAAATCTTCTATCGAGCACTTTTTGCAAAAGTCGTGTTTGAAATGCAAAAAATTAAAATTTTGAAATTTTCTCAAAAACTTTGAGAGGTATCAAGAAACCACTTATGACCAGGGAAACTAAAAATATGCTCTAAAAAACCGGTTTTATGTGCTTAAAATATGCAGCAAAAAAACGGAAAATATGCACTAAAAAGGTGAAAAATATGCTTTAAAGCGTTCAGTTCTTTTTTAAAATTCTACATAAAAGCTATAAAAATACAATTTTTTTTATGTTTCTAATAGAAACTACTATTTTGGAAAGGAAACTACTATTTTATGGCCTACTGAAATTAAAAAATTTCAGTGGGCCATAAAAAAGAACTCGTGCTAAGTTTTCAAAGCCCATCGGGGGTTTTGGTCTTCTATTGGTATACTTTAATTTTTTCCGGTCCCGTTCAAGATTCACTCGAAGAACTTAAATTTGTTGCACAGTGTAATTTAAAATTTCACTTTTTTAAGCATTTTGCACTATTCGCCCGAACTTTTGGTTTTTGACAACTGCCAGTGAAATTTAATGCAGAATTTGTAGAACATTTAAATAAAAAAAATAAAATAAAAACTTCAGTGGGCCATAAAAAAAGAACCCGTGCTAAGTTTTCAAAACCCATCGGGTGTTTTGGTCTTCTATTGGTATTAGTGCCTACGGTCAGTACCGTAGTACCGGGAATACCGGTATTCCCGGTTCTCGGTATTACCGGGAAATGGAACCGGTTTCCCGGTTCTTAATTCATTCCCGGTATTCCCGGTTCCGGTTCTGACGGTATTCCCGGGACTACCGGTATGTATATTTTGTAAAATTTTGTACAGTTAGAATTTTTTCTTTGCTTTTACCAAAAAAAATACAAAACATGTGAAAAATACCATTTCTATTTTATTTTTTGAAGTTAAGAAAAAGTAGTTACATGATTTTCTAAAAATTTTACAAACACAACTAAATATTTCTGAAATACTGATTAAATAGTGTAATTAAAATGTTTTATGGTGTAGTATTTTTTTGGTTTTTGAGAACCGGTACCAGGATCAGAACCGGGAATACCGGTTCCAGAACCGGGAATACCGGTATTCCCGGGAATACCGAGAACCGGGAAATGGGGGGCACTAATTGGTATACTTTAATTTTTTTTGGTCCCGTTCAATATTCACTCGAAGACCCCGAATTCGTTGCACAGTGTAATTTACAAATTTACTTTTTACCCCTAAAAATGGTAGATAGAGTGTTAATACATTCTAAAAAAGGAACCACCATCAAATTTTACTGAAGACATGTCTTAACATCATTTATCTCAGAATTTCATTTAAAACTTTTTTTGTACTTTTTTAAAACTTCTTTGAAAAAAATTTAAAAATTTCAGTGGGCCATAAAAAAAGAACTCGTGCTAAGTTTTCAAAACCCATCGGGGGGTTTGGTCTTCTATTGGTATACTTTCATTTGTTTGGCCCCGTTCAAAATTCACTCGAAGACCCCAAATTTGTTGCACAGTTTAATTTACAATTTTACTTTTTTAAGCATTTTGCACTTTTCGCCCGAACTTTTGGCCCTTGGCAACCCCTAGTGAAATTTGTTGCAGAAAATTTTTGTAGAATATTTTAACACTTTAAACGCAAGTTTTATTGGTGTTATATGAGGATTTTTGCAAAAAGACCAAAATTACCCCTAAAATTGCAGATAGAGGGTTAATATATTCGAAGAAAAGAACCGCCATTAAATTTCACTAAAGCCACAGTTTATCAATTTTTATACCCTCCAACTACAGTATGGGGGGTATATTTCGACGCATCGAAATATCGGTCGGGGACCCCATAAAGTATATATATTATTGATCAGTGATCGATTCTAAGACATTCTAGCGATGTCCATCCGTCTGTAGTTAACACGATGCAGTTAAAAATAAAAAAGCTAGACCCCTCAATTTTGTCCCTTTTTTTGCCCCGCCCCTCTTTTAAGGGCGTGGATAAAAAAAGTAACTTAAATAATTATAAAACTATAATACTTAAGTGCACAAAGCAGACAAAAATGAACTTGTAAACATATACCGTGAGGGCCAAGGTGTCACCCCAGCTCACCGATCCCTCCCCTACCATGCCCCCCTTAAAACAACGCCCCTGTCAATTTTTTTTTTAATTTTTTACATGTTGGAGGGTATAATAGATTCGGCACAGCCGAATTTAACACTCTCACTTTTTCCTTCAGAACTTGATTACCTACAACCTAACCTAATCTAGATTTACTACTTTTTTTGGGCTTATTCCATACGCCTTTGAAAAAAAAAATAAAAACGTCAGTGGGCCATAAAAAAATAACTCGAGCTTAGTTTTCAAAACCTTTTTATACCCTCCACTCTAGTGATAGAGGGTATATATAAGTTTGTCATTCCGTTTGTAACACCTCGAAATATTGGTCTAAGACCCTATAAAGTATGTATATTCATGATCCACGTTCGATTCTAAGACGATCTAGCGATGTCCGTCCGTCCGTCTGTCTGTCTGTTGAAAACACGCTAACTTTTGAAAGACTTTACAGAGGCTCCTGAAGTTTGGCATTTATGTTGGGCATTTACCTGGTCAGGTTGGTATTGCAATCCAGCGAAATCGGTCCAGTGGTTCGAAAGTTATGAGCAAAAAACTGAATTTCGGCAATGGGTTTTCGTGAATTTACGAGATAAAAAACACGCTAACTTTTGAAAGCCAATTCTGAGGATACAAAGCCTGGCAGATATATTTGTCGTTCCTCTGGCCTAGTTCGTATTAAATTTCAGCCAAATCGGTTCAGTGGTTCACAAGTTATTAGCAAAACCGTGAATTTCAGATTAGCTTCACCTAAAATTCACGTGTTGAAAACCAGTTAAACCTGTTTTAAAAACATTGGTAAGTCACAAAAATATTTTACAACGTATTTTTGTCACTCAAAAATATTTTTACACAAAAAAAAAAAAAAAAATACACTCGAAAAAAATTTTACACTCACAAGGAAAGTATCTATTTTTTCGCCATTTTTTGAACCCCTAAATCCCCAATATGGCCGATAAGCCGAGACACCCCAACCTTAGAATTGTCTCTTTTATATATATTTTAAGTTTCAGGCAAATCGGTTCGTAAGGGTTGAGATACTTCCCTTGTCAGAAAAAATTTTACACTAAAAAAAAAAAAAAAAAAATTTGTAAATTTTGTCAATTATTTTTTTTTTTTCAAAAACTAGTTAAAAAAAAAAGTTTTTTTACATAAAATAAAATATTTCTGATCTAAAATTTTATTTTATACATGTTAAAAAATTTACTATCACTTCAAAAGGGTATTGCGGAGGGTATTTATAGATTCGGCCAAGTCGAATTTAACTTTTCTACTTGTTTTACTTTAATTTTATTTATGCCCCATTCAAAACACATTCAGTCACCCCAAATTTGTTGCACAGTGTTATCAATAACTTGTATTTTCAATTTAAATTATTTACCTTTTTTCGTTTAGTTTTTTTTTTAAACCAATCTAAAATTTAAATCCCTAAAATAGGCTTTATTTTTTTCACAACTATATTTATCAATAAAATTTTCTGGCAAAAGCGCTCCAGGGCGTATGAATTATTTTGTTATATCTCAAATGCCTGCAGTACTCATACGCATTGGTTGTATGGCTGTGTAAGTGTGTGTATATGTTTGCGTATGATTGATTGATTTTTCAAAATATTCTTTAGCATACATTGCTGGTGCTCTCTATTTTTTGTTGTTCTTTTAGTGAAATGATGTCATTTGTACATTTGGTGTGTGTGTATGTGTGTTTCTTTGATAACGTTTTATTTGCACAGCACAAATAAGTGGGGATATAGCTCAGTGGTAGAGCATTCGACTGCAGATCGAGAGGTCCCCGGTTCAAACCCGGGTGTCCCCTTGAAATAATTTATTTTTGTTTTTTTTTTTATTATTTTTTACCACATATAATATCAAGCGGTTATGGTTTTCCAAGTATTTTTTTTAAAAAATTACAAAAATTCGCATTATTTTGTGTACCCTCTATTCTAGTGATACACTTAGAAAAAAACGAACTAAAAAATGGAAAAATTAACTAAATTCAAGGAAAATTGATAATGATTTAGCTCCATTGCCATGTATTCCTAATTACAATAAAGACTTGGTCTTTGTCGATTGTTCCCAGACTATGGGAAAACAAGCCAAAGCCAAGGCCTTTGTTGTGAGTAAAATATTATTTTTTCTCTAACAATGTGTAGAAAAAAATGTTAACATTAAATTTATTACTTTAAATTTATTTTTTCTCTAACATGTGTAGAAAAAAATGTTAACATTAAATTTATTACTTGTTGTACATGATCAAAATTTTGGCTGTAGGCAAAATCGCCCAAAAAAGAAAATGAAACTTCACCCAAAAATTTTTCATACAAATTTGGGTCATATGAAATGTTACCCAAAATTTTTGGGCACATTTTGATAGTTTTTGGGCAAAATTTGAAATAGTAAATTGGGTCGTTTTCCATTACGAAAAATTGCCCAAAAACAAAATATGAAAAATTTCCCACTTTTATATTGATTTAATTATTTTCAAAATCTTAAAATGTCTAAATTGAAAGAAGTCGCAACCCGAGTAAAAATTTTCTGATATAATCATATATAATTTGATACAATCTTATATGAGTTAATATGCTTCCGTATAAATTTATATAAAATTATATCTATAACTAGCTGGCCCGGTCCGCGTTGCTGGCCCAAATATAAGATTTCGTCTCGCTTCAAATATATAGCCCTGCAAAAAATGTAATGAATTTCTTGGCTTAGAAAAATTTGTGGGCGTGGTTTTAAAGACCCGATTACGCAGATAATCATCTTGAAATTATATTTTAGGAACTAAAAAAAATTACCAGGTCTTAGACTTTGCGATCTGTACATATTTAAAACTTCTTTGGTATTATTACGAACAACACAAAAATAAATTACGCATATCATTCGTTCTTATCGTGAGCTATTGTCTGGAGTTCAAACAAACCTTTATAGTTTTCCCGAATTTTCCATTTTCCCGGGACACTTTTCTCATTTATATTTCCTTAAAAACCTAATTGGAATTGGAACATAAAAAAATCGGTCCGGTCATTAGTAGTCGACACATTTAGACAAAAGTGGGCGTTAAAATTTGTGTGCTAAGTTAAACTTGTACATATGTTAACAATACCCAAGGATTTAAAATCATTTTTACCAAGTTTAAGCGGAATCTATTAAGAACAATTTTTTTTAATCGAATTAGAGTAAAAATTAATTTTAGATATATCGAAAAAAGTGGACGACGACAATTTTTATTTCCGAACAATTATATGGACTATTACTAACATTAAAAAAAAAATAGCCAAATCGGTCCAGGCGTTCTCAAGTGTTGCAAATTTTAAGGATATTGAAAAATGTTGGCTTTGAAGTGGTGGAGGACAATAATTATTTCCGTAAAATCCGTACTTGGACTATAATGATCATTAAAGAAAAAAATTACCAAATCAGGCAAGTCGTTCTCCGATTTTAGATGTATTGAAAAAAGTTGGTGTGGACAATTTTTTCTTTCCGTAAAAACCTTAGTTGTACTATCACGAACGTCAACAAATTCTACTAATAGCCAAATCGGTCCCGCCGTTCTTCAATTTTAGATATATTGAAATAAAAGTGGGCGTGAACAATTTTTATTTTCGTTTAAACCTAAGTTGGTCTATGGCGAGCATTTGAAAAAAAGTTTAGCCAAATCGATCGAGCCGTTCTCCGATGTTAGATATATCAAAAAAAGGAGGCGCAAAAGTGGGCGTGATTTATTTATTTCTGAAAAAACCTAAGTCAAACATTTAAAAAAAAAATAAGACGAACATTAAAAAAAAATATTTAACAAATCGGTCAGTTCTGAAGGGTCAGTTACCAACGAACTACATTTTATTTTTATTTATATTTTATTATTCTAGAATCTCAAATAATTAATTATATATCTTATTTTTCTATAGAGCACATTTTATATATTCGAAAAAAAAGAGTGGGTCGACAACTTTTCTTACCGTAAATAACTTATTTCAATTTAACCAACTCGGTCCATCCATTTAAAAGTGGGCGTAGAAATGGAAAATTGTTCTTTCCGAAAAACCTTAGTTGGACTATGTCGAACACTAAAAACAAAATTAGACAAATTGATCCAGCCATTACATGATTTATAATATATATATTGGGAAAAGTGAGCGTAAATAGGCGTGGACAATTTTTCATTCCATAAAAATCTTTTGTGGACTATAACCAAATCGGTCTAGCAGATATAGTTCTTTCGATACATAGAAAAAAGTGGGCGTGGGAAATTTTACTATCCGTAAAAACCCTAGTTGAATTATGACGAACATTTTCATCAAAAATTAGCCAAAGTGTGCGTGGTCTATTTCTTTTTTCGTAAAAACAAAAGTTGGAATATGATGAAAATACATTTAAAAAAATTTTGTCAAATCGGCCCAGCCATTCTCAGATTTTAGATAAATTGGAAAAGTGGGTGTAAAAGTGGGCGTGGTCGATTTTTCTTTCAGTAAAAACTTAAATTGGGTTACTACGAACATTTAAATAAAAAATTACCCAAATCGGTGCAGCCGTTTTCCGATTTTAGATAAATCAAAAAAAAGTGGGCGTAAAAGTGGGCGTGGTCAATTTTTCTTTACGTAAAAACCTAAGTTGGTCTATGACGAACATTTCAAAAAAAAAATTGTCCAAATCGGTCCAGCCGTTATCAACTGATGCTGTTACCAACGAACGACAATTGATTTTTATTTATATAGATTTTGGTACGGTTGATCCACTTTATATGGTTAGATATTGCTCCATATATGATTAGATTCGTATTTTGGTTTTGCTCATCAAATTGTATAAAAATAGATATTATAATATCAATTTGATATAATTAGATTTGACCAAATTCAGGATCAAATTGTATAAATTTTTATATTTTTGGATCTAAAGTGATACAATTAGATATTATTTGATACAACCATTTTACGGATCAAATTAGATCTATTTAGTAAAATTAGCATAATATTTTTACTAGGGAATGTAACAGTCACTAAAAAAATTAAATACCCTAAGAACCTAAGCCTAAAAATCCTCAACTTAAAAAAAGTTTATAAATTTTTTTTAGAAACAAGACAGCGAATGCGGTGTTTTGACAAGCTCTGCTTGGAATCGAACCAAAAACCCCTGCTTTTATTCCAGATTATCACGCAACAAATTGATGTACCGCAGCCCAGAAGAAGAAAAAAGAAATGAATTAAAAAACAGCATGGAGCTGTGATTAAAGCCCGCAGGCGAAAAATTTTAACAACAAATTTTTTTACTTCAATTTTTATTTCAATTACTTATGGGTTTTACAGACAATATTGTGAAGAGAAACGATCTGTTAAAAATATTAATAAGGATTCGTTTCAAATAGTCTTGTCATAAAAATGTCTGTCTTCGTCGTAAAAGTTAATCGGCGTAGTCGGCCTTCGGCCGGGCTTACTAATTACCAGGGAAACCAAAAATATGAAGTATAACGTTTTTTCCTGTGCATTTTATTGATAAATGGGTAAGGTAATTATCCGTTTCAGACGTTTTTATGAAATCTGGCATCCATTTGTTAAAGCATATTTTTGCATATTTTAGCCTTTAGAGCATATTTTTGCATAATTCAGGTTTAAGAGCATATTTTAGCATAAGAGCATATTTTCAATTTTTAGAGCATTTTTCCACTTTTTAGAGCATTTTTTTACATTTTTAGAGAATTTTTTCTTAAATTTTTTTTTTAAATTTTTCGAGCATTCTTTTCCATTTTTTTTCACATTCGTTTTTAAATTTTTTATTCAACAAGGATGTTTTTCAACAATTACGGAATTGTGACGATTGATTCCCCTTCGGCCTGTTATTGCTTCAAATGGGTATATGAAACTACGTTTTTTTCAGATTCAGCAACTTGGTAGAAAATATTAAGGCGAATATTTTTGTAGAACATATTTAACCCTCTAACAACCGCACATAACGGTATTTGGAGGGTCTGGTCTGTAAAAAATTGTAAAAAACACAGCAAAAAAGGGGATATAATTTTTTTTAAGAGCATATTTTTATAGTTTTTAGAGCATATTTTCCGTTTTTAAGGGCATTTTTTAAGCGCATAAAACGTGTTTTTTAGAGCATATTTTTGGTTTCTCTGGTAATTACCATTACTCCATGCCCTAAACCCACCCTCTCCGCAAAATATTTTTTTTTTGTGTATTATGTGTTTTTGTGAAAAATGCGTTTTGGTTAAAACCTTTTTTATTTTGGGTAATTTTTCATTTCTTTTTTGGGCTTTTTTCGTAAATTTTGGGCCAAGTTTCTTTTTTTTTGGGTAATTTTTCATATTTTTTGGGCAATTTTGCATTTGGGCGATTTTTCATAAATTTTTTTGGGCGATGATTTTGCCTAGAGCCCAAAATTTTTTATTCATATACTTCAAATAATAAACCAAATGTGAATTGCACAAGCAAGCATGAAAAAATTAAATCAATATTTTTCCCATGTTATGAAAAATTTACTACAATAGTAGAAAAAACTTCCTCAAATTAAAGAAGATAAATATGATAAAATGATTGGTAGTAAATTACGTTCTAAAACTAAATTTTTTTAACTAAATTCTGTTTTAAGAAATAGGTCTTAAATTTTTTTTTCATATATTCAGGGAACATTTCTTTGGCGGTAAGAATTTCTTCTAAATATGTATTTTGAAGAAAATTTTTTTTTTAAGTTAAGTCTTTTTATTGAGTGTGATGGATAAATAAGGTTAAAAATATTATAAAATCGATCGTCACCTGGCCCGCCCCCTGGGAAATAAGTGTCGGCTCTTCCTCCGAAGATCCAAGTCTAAGGTGGTCATGATGGGGTAAAAATAAACAAAATGCCCCACAACTGCCCCGCAGTCGCCCCTAGCGAGGTAAAATGTATGATTGACCATTAATTTTTCCGCCCAAATATTTTTTTCAAACATACTTACCTAAGTTCTATCTCCAATCCTCTTAATGGTGCTCTTATACTAGGATTACATTTTTATTAATTTTTATTAAAATTTGCTCCTACACTTCTAACTGTCCAAATTGTGGTCCTGGCGGAGTCAAATCCCCCTATATTTTTTCACAACTCCAAAATTTTCTCAAATCATACCTACCCTCTATCTTCACCTACCTACCCTCTATCTTTTATACCCTTCAACTACAATATGGGGGTATACTCACTTTGTCATTCTGTGTGTAACGCATAGAAATATCGGTAGGGGACCCCATAAAGTATACATGGGGCATTCCATGCCTAATCGGACACTTAAAAAATTTTTTTTTAGATTTTCCCAATTTGTTAACAGTTTTTAGTACCCTTCTAAAACTCCTTCGTGGTAAATTTTCAGATTTTTTTGATGACCCGTTCAAAAGATATCGAATTTTTAAAAATTGGTAGTTTGTTTCTTTACTCAAACTCCTTTTCCTTATAACTTCTTCAATAATAGTCCAAATTTAAAATTTTTTCTCTTAAAAATTTTTGTTTTTTTTTACGTACTTTTTAAAAAAAATTCCAAAGAATTCTTAAAAACGCTCTAGTATGCGAGTTTTAAGTTTTAAATTTTAAATCTCATTTTTGAAAATGTTTGTACTAGAGATGGGCACATGAGCAGATTAGAGCGTGATTCACGCGTGATCACGCGTGAGTGTGACTGATTTCAATTTTACTCACGTGATTGTGAGTGAGTGTGAGTGGAGAAAAAAATTGCGTGAGTGAGTGTGCGTGAGTCGATTTTTTCGTGAGTGAGTGTGCGTGGGTCGATTTTTTGCATGAGTTTGCGTGATTTATTTTCTCTTCATATTTCCTATTGTACAAAAAAAGCAACAAAAAATTGTAAAATATGGTTTAATTTCATATTACGTCCCGAAAAAAGCAAAAAAAAAAAAACATGCAAAATTTCGCTGAACTTTAAATTTTGCTGAAAAGTTTGAATGATTTTTGAAATTATAGTTTTTGAAATTTGTTTTTGTATTAATAAGTGTTTCGTGAGTGTGAGTCAACGTGAGTGTGAGTGAAGCTTGCGTGAGTGCACTTGAGTGTGAGTTTTATTAAACTTACTCACGTGATTGTGAGTGAGTGTGAGTAGAAAAAATATGCTCGTGAGTGAGTGTGCGTGATTCAAAAATTCCTGTCGTGAGCGTAAGTGAGTGTGAGTCAAAAATCACTCACGGGCACACCTCTAGTTTGTACTCTTCGATTTTTTTGAAAATTTTTTGTGTAAAACTTCTATCGATTCTACAAATTTTTTGCCCCGGAGGATCGTGGAATAACGATTATTACTATTTTTTTAAATTTTTTGAAAAAATTTTAGTGTAATTTTCCAATTTTAAAATCATTTCTACTGCTCCAGTGGTGCGTCATAGAGGGGTCATTTAAAAGACCAACCCCCATTAATTTTTAAGTCTTAACATTTCTTTGGAACAAACTAATACCCTATCTCCAATTTTTAGAAAGTGGAGATGGGGCGTAAGTATGTTTTAAAAAAATTTTGTAGGGTAAAAATAAATGGGGTCGGTCTCACTAATGACCCCTCTCGGAAGCACCATTGGACCAGTAGAAGCTGATTAAATAAAACAAATTTAGAAAAAATAAAAAAAATTGTATGGTCACTGTCGTAACAGTTAAATATAGAGGGTAGGTGTGTTCAGAGAAAATGTTTGGACTAAAAAAAATGTTGTGGGTCGGTCATACATTTGATTGCTCTAAGGGCACTTTTAGAGCAGTTAGAGCAAATTTTAAAAAATGTCGTTTTGTGTGGGAGGCCTCTTAGAAATTTGAGATAGGGTATTAGTTTGTTCCAAAGAAATGTTAAGACATAAAAATTAATGGGGGTCAGTCTGGTAAATGAACCCTCTATGACGCACCATTGGAGCAGTAGAAATGATTGTAAGTAAGAAGGAATATTACAATAAAAATTTTTCAAAAAATTTTAAAAAATAATAATAATCGTTGTCCCACGAACCTCCTGGACAAAAAATTTGTAGAAGTGATAGAAATTTCAAAAAAATCGAAAAGTACTTACAGTTTCAAAAATGAGATTTAAATTTTAAAACTTAAAAATCGCATACTAGAGCGCTTTTAAGAATTTTTTGGGATTTTTTTTTTAAATAAGTACGTAAAAAAACAAAAATTTTGAAAAGAAAAAAATTTAAATTTGGACTATTATTTACACTCTAATTAAAATGATTTCAGTTTCCTACTAAAAATTGGGTAAATTTACACAAAATGTGTAGTTTTACCAAAAAATTATTGGAATTTACACATTTATAGTAGAATATTTTTTGAATTTTTTGAAATTTACCCAATTTATAGTAGGAAACTGGACTCATTTGTTTAGAGTGTAAGAAGTTATGGGTAGAAGAAGTTTGAGTAAAGGAACAAACTACCAATTTTTAAAAATTCGATATCATTTGAACGGGTCATCAAAAAAATCTGAAAATTTACCACGAAGGATTTTTCGAAGAGTACTAAAAACTGTAAACAAATTGGGAAAACCTAAAAAAAAAATTTCAAAGTGTCCGATTTGACATGGAATGCCCCATATATAAAAAAAATATAAAAAAAATAAAAAAGCTAGACTCCCGAAATTTGGTACGAATATGTCTGATGCTCCTAGGCAGGTTAGGTTCGTAAATGACCAAAATCGCTCCAGAGGGAAAAAGTTCCCCCTTGAAGAAGTAAACCAACTTATAAAAAATACAATTTTTTTACATGATTTTTTGTGTTTTTGTTTAACAAATACAACATTTTTATGCTACAAGAAGGCCAAAGTCCTGAAAATTTCGTTTTTTTTCTGTCCGCCCCCTTTTGTGGGCGCGGAATAAAAAAAAAAATTAATAATGATAAACTCGTATTTCTGGAGTGCAGAAATCATACGAATGAACTTTTAAACACATATCCGAGAGGAAATTTTCGCCTCCCCCAATGTCCACTACACTCAAAAAAAAAAAAGTGAACTAAAATCTGGGAAAATTAACTCAATTTTGAGAAAAAGAGGGAATGATTTGGCTCCAAAGATTTTTTTTCTTGGTTTTAGTTCATAATTGTCCCAAAAATAAGGAAAACAAAGTTATTTAATTTTAAGCTAATTTTAACTAGAAAATGGAAAAATTATACTTCAAATTTTAGAAATAGACCCTGGACCCATGGGTTCGGACCCCGTTTTACTCGAGACCCCGTTGGGTCCTTTAAGTGTCCCCATAGATTTTGAACCAAAACTTGTGTCCGTTTCGCTCTAACTTGCTTAGTTTTTGAAATACGGTAATAAGGGGCCTGATAGGGTCTTGAGAATCTTAAAAACCGGATAACTCAAAAACTATTAATCGGAGGGCTTTCGGGTATTTTGCGGAAGTGTTCTACGAGTCAAGAGCTACAAAAATGCCGGTGGACATTTTCTCGTGTTGGCAGTATTTACCGAGATATGTGCATATATAAAATCTCGGGAATTTCAAATTTTAGATCTAAAAGTAGGGGCTTGAGACCCCGACAGATATGCATAGTTAGGCTATTGCATATTTTTTTTGTAGTCTTTCTTTTGAAAATTTCATCCGTTTCGCTCTATCTCGCTTAGTTTTCAAGATATATCCATTTTGAATTTTTAACTAAACTCTAAGAAGTTATTTACTAAATTCTCAGAAGTCATTAACTAAATTCTAAGAAATACACTTCCTCAATTCAAAGAAGAGAAATACGATGATGTTTTTCTTAGTAAATTTTAACTAAACTTGAACTAAATTGTTTTTTAAGAAATATGTCTTAAAAAGAAAGATACGATTCTTAGATTTGTGGAAAATTTCTTTGGCACTAAGAATTTTTTTCATAATATTAAAAAATTGCATTTAAAGAAAACTATGAACTAATTATAAGTAAATGAACTAAACTTTTTTCCTCATAGTTAAGAAAATATCTAATTTTTAAGTTAAATTTGACTAAATTTTAGGAAAATTCATGATAAATTTTCAAAGACATTTTTTCCTTAATTTTAGTTATGTCTTTTTTTTCAGTGTACCGACCCCCTCCCCAAAAAAAAAACGAGTGCCATGCAATTTTTGTTTTATTTGGCATGTTGGAGGGTATAAATGATTGGGCACAGCCGAATTTAACACTTTTACTTGTTTTGCATGATTTTTTGTTTTTTTGTTTAACAAATGCAACATTTTTATGCTACAAGAAGTTCAAAGTCCTGCATTTGGACCCTGAGAATAAGAAAATGTTGTTTTTTCGGTCCGCCCCCTTTTATGGGCGTAGAATAATAAAATTAAATTATGATAAACTTGCATTTCTTTAGTGCAAAAAGCATAAGAATGAATTTTTAAACATATATTCGAGAGGAAATTTGCCCCCCCCCCCAATTACCACGACACCTTCTCCACCCCAAAAAAATAAAACGCCCCTGCATTTATTTTTTTTATTTTTTTGCATGTTGGAGGGTATAAAAGATTCGGCACTGCTGAATTTAACACTCTTACCTGTTATAACTTACAAAATTGTTATGAAATTTAATATTAAAATCCGATTTTCTCGAAAAACACATCGTCGCTGCTCCGTCGTAATTTGGTATGTATTTTTAATGAAGTTTTCAGGACTTGTTATAACTGAATTTTATTAAATCAGCTCCTACCGCTCCCATGGTGCCTCGAAAAGGGGTAAAAAGTTAGACCGACCCCAAAAAAATTTTATCGTCCAAAATTTATTCTGAACAAACCTACACCCTATCTCCAATTGCTAAAGGTTACTTTCCACTATCACACTTTTCCATTACACACATCAAAATTTACCAACTTTCTAAAGATTTTTTGATTCTTTTTTGATTGAAACCTAGTCGTATCTAATAAGTGAACAATTTCTGGCCAAATTTTTAAAAAAAAATATTTCGCTAACATGGTGAAATTACGCTTGTATAATGGAAATGTGTGATAGTGAAAAGTACCCTTAAGAGGGCTCCCATAAAACATTTTCTAAGAGTGCCCACAAAGAAGTCAAATATATGACCAACCCACATTATTTTTTCAATCCTAAATAAAACAGTTCTTAGGTAAAATGAAATCGTATTATTTTCGTTTATGTGATTTTTTATTGAAAATTCTATTCTAATTTACAATTTTCAAAAAAAAATATATAAGTATAATTAGTTTAACGATAGTCTTATAAAATACAACTAAAATTAAAAAAAAAAATTAAATTACAGTTATAAAGAATTTATAAGTAAAAAATAATTCGAATTGTTTTGTTGGTTGGTGCTTATCTTTAAATGTATAAGGCAAATGGATAATTTTTTTGGAACACAGAGAAAACAGATTCAGTGAGCCAGTATCACTAGTTAAATTTTATTTTTCTTGAGGTTCACTACGACTTTGGGTGTCCCAATAAATCCTTTTTCTCTGTGTAAGGACTTCCAAAAGCACATGCTAAGTAATTACTTTTAAAAGCATTAAGGAATTTTATAATAAAGATGTACAAATAATTTTAAATATTTTACACATAAATAAGGACTTTTGAAAGCAGTTACCTTAGAGTCGCTTTCGAAGCACTTGAAAGAAGTAGTTAACAAAAAATATTTTAAATTTAAATGAAAAAATATTTTTTTTTTTAAAGTTGGAAGTTTATAGTTAAAATCATTCGTCCCTTTGTTAAAAATTTAAAAAAATTTTTCTTATTTGTTTTTTAAGATTTTTTTCTGAATCGTTTTTAACAGATTTAATTACATTACGGATAAAAATATTAAATACTTTATATTAAAGCTTTGAGATTAAAGCCCTTAAGTACGATCTCTATCGTTTGCTTTTTTTTTTGTTTATTTTACAACACTCTTCTAGCTAGCTCATTTACTCTTTCTCTTTTTGCTCCCCTAGCTATGCTCTCATTCACTTAATTATCTCTCTCTTAATGACTTTAAATTACTTTCGATGCATAAATACCGCTACCAGAGCTACAATCAGTACTGTTATTGATACATTTAATGTTGTACTACCGTTACATTGTGAACGTGAACAGGGGAAACATTTGTCCTTTGTTAGAGTGGGATTAAGTTCCACCCATTGATCACAGACTGATTCCATTGTTGTGACACGAGAACAACCGCGATTAACGATTACGGTATTGTTTTCTAAAAAAAAAATTTAAAAAATAGTATTTATTAATTTATTATCTCTATAAATAATTAAAATTTTCAATTTACTAACCATTAGTTGCTAAAACTTTAAAACAATGATATGTAACATCACTGATAGATCTTAATTGTCGTACTCTAAATTCGGCTGAGGGTTTGTAGGCTTTGGTAGTACTGATATGTTCAATTTCTAAACCATCAACTTCATCATCATGTTCCATTTGACTAGAATTATTTAATTTTTCAACATCATCAATGGGTTGGAATACATCGGGATTTGGTGGTGTTGGTATACTAGTGGTGGTTGAAGGTGGTCCAACAGTTGGTGGTGTTGGTGGTTGTGGTTCTGTGGTAGAAGTAGTTGTTGGTGAACTTGGCGATCCTCCGCCATTTTCGTCAGTTGTTGAATTACTGCTATCTGTGGTTATTTCTTCTGTTGTTATTTCTGGTGTAGTTTCTGTTGTTGTTTCGGTTGTGGGCTCTGATTCTGTGCTTGGTTCGTGTGTTGCATCGTCTGTAGTTGTGGATGGTTCGTCGGTGCTTGATGTGGGTTCCTCTGTAGTTGTTGTTATAGTGGAGTCCGTCGTTGAGCTGCCCTCATCAGTTACACTTGGAATATCTGTAGTTTGTACGGATGAATCTGTTGTTCCGCCCGTATTAAAATAATCTTCATTGCACTCCATTAATGGTGTATTATCATTTATTACAGCACAATTATCACATACATAACACATAAGTTGGCCGTGGCATACTAAAAAAAAGAAAGAGAAGTATTAATTTATTGAAAATAATAAAACGCAATTTTTAATTAAAAATTTTTATAAAAAATTTCCGTTTCAAATAGGAGGCATTCCACACCAAATGTCCAGCGAAAAAAACATGTGTACCGTAAATTGCTGAGTAGGTTGTATGGTTAGCCCTATATGGAACTAAGAACATTGCGTTTTTTGTTTTTCAATTTTTCAAAAACTTTTTTTTAAAGTTTAGATGTTTGTCTATCCACACAAAAAATTCAAATATGTGTTTTTCGTTGTTTTTAAGAAAATCGATTTTGAATATAAAATTTCATAACAATTTAGTAATTTGCTTGTATTTTCTTGATTCAACATAGCGTATGAGTAACATTTATGCAAATATTTAATTTTTATTCGCTATGTTGAAACAAGAAAATACAAGCAAATTACAAAATTGTTATGAAATTTAATATTGAAATCCGATTTTCTCATCTAAACTTTTAATTTTTTTTATTTTTTTTTTTAAAAGTGGACGGATTTTGATAAATTGACTTTTTTTTAAAAATGGAAAATTTCAGAACCGGTTCTAAAAATTTTCCAAAAAAAAACAAGAAAATTATAGTCGGTCAAGACCGACCATATAATATCCTACACCAGAGTTTCCCGGAAAATGGTCCCCAGTTCAAACACGGACTGATTAGATCTATATTTTGTCAAATCTTTAATAAGTCTAAAAACACTCACATATCAAATTTGAGTAAAATAGGTTTCTTTTTGTTGACAATAAACCTCTTTAACTGAATATCGGGCGAAATTTTCATATGGGACATAAGTCCAAAAATGGGCCGATGACAATCAGATTTGATAAGGTTATTAAAGTACGCGTTTAACATACACAAACAGAATTTTGAGAGATTTATGTGAAAATCGGGAAGGTGGTTTGAATGGGGTCTACAAGAAGAACTTTGATCCACACCAATCACCACTTCGGAATGGTGATTGGTGTGGATGAAACATGATCACCTGCCAAATTTCAAAAAGATACCTATTAAAATGCGGTTATTAGTGTCATTTGAGCCTAAACTAAAGAGGACCTTAGTATGGGGCTAGGTCTAAATATGGACCGATTTTTTCCAATTTCAATAGGCTTCGCCTTTGGGCCAAAAGAGGCTTAAGTTTCAAATTTCAAGTCAATTGATTAAAAATTGCGATCTGTATCGTGTTTACACCGTTTACATGGACAGACAGACGGACGGACGGACATCGCTAAATCGACTCAAAAAGTGATTCTAAGTCGATCGGTATACTTAAAAGTGGATCTAGGACCAATATTTCGGGTAGTTACAAACATCAGCACAAACTCATTATACCCTGTACCACAGTGTGGTGTAGGGTATAAAAATAGTCGATTGCCCATACAAAACTATACAATAATGTAGATTTTTTGATATTGTGATGCATTCCGTTTTAATTTCCAAAGCCCAGTTTTTAAAAAACCAAAAACGCAATTTTCTGAGTTCCATATAGGGCTATCCATACAACTTATTCAGAAATTTACGGGCACTTGTTTTTCTGTAGCTGGACATTTGGTGTGGAATGCCTCATAGGTGGTCAGTGTTGTCAATAGATAAAAATGGATGCTAAATTATTCTATGTTTTTTTCAAAAGTATCATTTTATGAAGTTTAATTTCTTAAAATTAAATATTTAAAAGAAAAAACCATTTCTTCAAAGTACAATTTTTCTAAAAAGTACCGTTTTATGAAGAATAAATCGGTACTATTTATAAAAGTAATTTTATATTACGAACTCCTTCCGTTAATGTACCATTTTATAAAGTACTATTATGTAAAAGTACAATTTATAATCACATATATCTTTTGAGAATTGTACCATTTCATTTTTCTAAAAAGCACCGTTTTATGAAAATAAATCGGTACTTTTTATGAAAATTATATTATATTAAAGACATTTTTTGTTAAAGTTTATTTTATAAAAGTACCATTTTATAAAAATATTATTTTATAAAAGTACGATTTTATAAAAATACCATTTTAAAAAATTACCATTTTATAAAAGTATAATTTTACAAAAGTACCTTCTAAAAAAGTATTGTAAAAAAGTACATTTTATAAAGCACCATTTTAAAAAGGTACCATTTTATAAAAGTACCATTTTAAAAAAGTACAATTTTATAAAAGCAACATTTTATAAAAGTATTATTTTAAAAAAGTACCATTTTAAAAATTACAATTTCATAAAAGTACCATTTAAAAAAGTACCATTTTATAAAAGTACCATTTTATAAAAGTACCATTTTAAAAAAGTTCCATTTTATAAAAGTACCATTTTATAAAAGTACCATTTTAAAAAAGTACCACCTTAAAAAGTAACATTTTATAAAAGAGTACTATTTCATAAAAGTACAATTTTATTAAAGTATCAATTTACAAAAGTACCTTCTATAAAAGTATCATAGTAAAAAAGTACATTTTATAAAACACCATTTTAAAAAAGTAGCATTTCACAAATGTACCATTTTAAAAATGTACCATTTAATAAAAGAACCATTTTATAAAATTACCATTTTATAAAACAGCATTTAAAAATGTGCAATTTAATAGAGCACCATTTTTTAAAGCACTATTTTATTAAGCTACCATTTTATAAAAGTACCATGTTTAAAAGTTCCATTTTATAAAAGTACCATTTTATAAAAGTACCATTTTATAAAAGTACCATTATATAAAAGTTCCATTTTATAAAAGTACCATTTTAAAAATGTGCAATTTAATAGAGCACCATATTAAAAAGCACTATTTTATTAAGCTACCATTTTATAAAAGTACCATGTTTTAAAAGTACCATTTTTTAAAAATATTATTTTATAAAAGTACCATTTTATAAAAGTACCAATTTAAAAAGGACCATTTTATAAAAGTACCATTTTATAAAAGTACCATTTTATAAAAGTACCATTTATAAAAGTACCATTTTATAAAAGTACCATTTTATAAGAGCACCATTTTTTAAAAGTACCATTTTAAAAAAATACTATTTTATAAAAGAAGGTACTATTTTATAAAATTAGCATTTTATAAAACAGCATTTCCCGAGTAAAAATTTTTATATGATGCAATATATAATGATATATGACACAATATATATTAATACGCAATTTGATCCGAATAATGGTGGATGTTTTTGCATTAAAAAAGATCTACTTGTATAAAATATGATTTGATTTCATCCGAGTTTTGACCAGACATTGCCTTATATTGGTGGATCTAATTAGATCTAATTGCACAAAAACATATAAAATCCTGGTGTTTTTTGGTTTGGCTTGAGATACACCACAGGTCAACGATACATTCACCAAACATATAATTTTCAAAAACAAAAAAAATGTTTGGGTACGCTTCGAACCAGATAGGTGATATACATAACCCTAACAAGGAAATGTTTAGGAACATTTTAAAAAAATTTTTATAGTTTGCCTAAAAAAATTAAAAAATTTTTTGTTAATTGGAAACATATATAGTTTTATATGGAACAGAATAAGCTATATATAATGTTATGTTAAATTATACAGAAAAACAAATTTTGTATTGACCCTCATATAATTTTATATAATTATATCACCGTACACCTTTTAATCCGAATCATGATTAAATTATATATTACTACATATGACTGCATTAAAAAAATTTAGAAAATATCTCAAGGATGTATAATCATATATAATTTATTATGTTTGTATCAAGTTATATATTGTAATATATGTTTATTTTTACTCGGGTTAAAAAATGTGCAATTTAATAGAGCACTATTTTATTAAGCTACCATTTTATAAAAGTACCATGTTTAAAAGTTCCATTTTATAAAAGTACCATTTTATAAAAGTACCATTTTATAAAAGTACCATTTTATAAAAGTTCCATTTTATAAAAGTACCAATTTATAAAAGTACCATTTTTTAAAAGTACCATTTTATAAAAGAAAGTACTATTTTATAAAAGTACCATTTATTTAAGTATAAATTTACAAAAGTACCTTCTATAAAAGTATTATGGTAAAAAAGTACATTTTATAAAGCAATATTTTAAAAAAAGTACCATTTCACAAAAGTACCATTTTAAAAAAGTACCATTTTATAAAAGTACCATTTTATAAAACAGCATTTTAAAAATGTGCAATTAAGTAAAGCACAATTTTAAAAAGCACTATTTTATTAAACTACCATTTTATGAAAGTACCATGTTTTAAAAGTACCATTTCATAAAAGTATTATTTTATAAAAGTACCATTTTATAAAGTACCATTTTATAAAAGAACCATTTAAAAAAGTACCATGTTATAAAAGTACCATTTTATAAAAGTACCATTTTATGAAAGTACCATTTTATAAAAGTACCATTTTATAAAAGCAACATTTTAAAAATGTACCATTTTAAAATGCACCATTTTATGAAGCATTATTTTATAAAACTACCATTTTATAAAAATAACATTTTATAAAAGTACCTTGTTAAAAAAGTGCCATTTTGTAAAATTACCATTTTATAAAAGTGCCATTTTATAAAAGTACCATTTTATAAAAGTACCTTTTATAAAAGTATTATTTTACAAAAGTACCATTTACATATAAATTACCATTTTATAAAAAAACTATTTTATAAAAGTACCATTTTATAAAAGCACCATTTTAAAATGTGCCATTTCTAAAGCACTATTTTCTAAAATTACCATTTTATAAAGCTACTATTTTATAAAGCACAATTTTATGAAACTGCCATTTTATAAAACTACCATTTTGTAAAAGTACCACTTTAAAAAGTACCATTTTATAAAACAACCATTTTATAACGATACCATTTTTAAAAGGGACCATTTTATAAAAGTACAATTTAAAAAAAAAACATTTTAAAAAAGTAAAAGCAAAATTTTATAAAAGTAACATTTTATAAAAGTACCATTTTATAAAATTAAAATTTTATATAGGTACCATCTTATAAAAGTACCATTTTATGAAAATACCATTTTAAAAAAAAGTACCAATTTACAAAACAGCATTTTAAAAATGTGCCTTTTATTAAAGCACCATTTTACTAAGCACTATTTTATAAAGTAGCGTTTTATAAAAGTACCATTTCAAAAATGTAGCATTTTATAAAAGTACAATTTTATAAAAGTAGCATTTTATAAAAGTTTATTTTATAAAAGCACCATTTATAAAAGTACCTTTTTAAAAAAGTACCTTTTTAAAAAAGTACCATTTTAAAAAAGTACAATTTTATAAAAGTACCGTTATATAAAATTACCATTTTATAAAAGCAGCATTTCAAAAATGTACCATTTTATAAAGCACCATTTTATAAAGCACTATTTTATAAACTACCAATATATAAAACTACCATTGTAAAAAGAACCTTGTTGCCATTTTATAAAAATACCTTCAATAAAAGAATTATTTTTTAAAAGTACCATTTTATAAAGTAACATTTTGTAAAAGTACCATTTTATTAAAGTACCATTTTATAAACGTACCATTTTATAAAACTACCATTTTTTAAAAGTATCTTTTTATAAAAGTACCATTTATAAAAGTACCTTTTTAAAAAGCAGCACTTAAAAAGGTACCACTATTTATAAAACTACCATTTTATGAAACTACCATTTTATAAAAATACCATTTTATAAAAGTACCATTTTATGAAAGTTCCATTATATAAAAGTACCATTTTATAAAAGTATCATTTTAAGAAGAAGCCATTTTGTAAAGCTACCATTTTATAAAACTGCCATTTTATAAAACTACCAGTTTATAAAACTACCATTTTATAAATGTACCATTTTATAAAAGTACCGCTGTATAAAAGTACCATTTTATAAAAGTTCCATTTTATTAAAGTACCATTTTATAAAAGTAATATTTTATAAAAGTGCCATTTTATAAAACTACCTTCTATAAAACTATTATTTTACAAAAGTACCATTTACTTATAAATTGCCATTTTATAAAAGAAACAATTTATAAAAGTACCATTTTATAAAAGTACCATTTAAAAAAAAGTAGTATTTTATAAAAATATGATTTTATAAAAGTACAATTTTATAAAAGTACCATGTTTTTAAAGTACTATTTTATAAAAGTACCATTTTATAAAAGTACCATTTTATAAAAGTACCATTTTAAAAAAGTACCATTTTATAAAAGTTCCATTTATAAAAATTCCATTTTATAAAATTACCATTTTATAAAAGTATCATTTTATGAAAGTACCATTTTATAAAAGTACCATTTTATAAAAGTACCATTTTATAAAAGCACCATTTTATAAAAGTACCATTTTATAGAAGTACCATTTTATAAAAGTACCATTTTATGAAAGTATCATTGTATGAAAGTACCATTTTATAAAAGTAAAATTTTATAAAATTACCGTTTTATAAAAGTACCATTTTATAAAAGTACCATTTTATGAAAGTATCATTGTATGAAAGTACCATTTTATAAAAGTAAAATTTTATAAAAGTACCATTTTATAAAAGTACAATTTTACAAAAGTACCATTTTATAAAATTACCATTTTAAAAAATACCATAAAGTACCGTATTGAAAAACTACATTTTACAAAGGACAAGTTTATAAAAATAGTACCACTTTATAAGAGTACCACAATAAGCTAAATTGAATCTATCCAATTGGTAAAAACAATTATTGATTTTAAGATCGGGTCTAGAGCATATATAATTTCATAAAATTAGTTTTGTTAGTAAAACACACCTATTTGCATTGAACATAAATTGTAAATAGTTCATATTACGTTGACAAGATAAAGAAGCTAAATTGTTTTATGATCTTTTGCTTTTATCGTTAATTTCTTTTTTGTTTGTTAAAACATTAATTAAAATGATTGATACTAGTAGATGTTAAAAGATATGACTGTTTTCCACGAAAATCGTATGAATGAATTTGTAGTATTGGGTCGCGTTTCAGTGCAAATCACGTGATAAGCGCCATTCACGTGACAAAATATGTTTTACTTTAAAATAATCTAAAATGTATAATCATTATGATATTTTTTAAAACAAACAATTCATTAAGATCTTTAAATTATGATTTCCAAAATATTTTTATGACTTAATTTGTTAATGAATTTTATGACTTATTATGATATCAAATCTAAGTAGGCATTTTCGTACGAACCCCCTTTAAACTGAAGTATTCATTAAAATCCAATGAATCAAAATAAAATTATTTGAATTTTGAAAATTACTTAAAAGGACTTTGCATTATATGAAGATTATATAAATTAAATTAGTCATTAAAAATCGAATGGAAAAATTTTCTTAATAAAGTCACAAATTTGTTAATACTTTTTTTTATTTGACTTTTGATAATTAACTGTCCATTTTTTTTAATTTGCTGTAATAAATCTATATATATAAAAGAGTAATGTGACTGACTGACTGACTGACTGACTGACTGACTGACTGACTGACATACTCATTCATCATCGCCCAGCCCAAACCGCTGAAGCTAGAGACCTGAAATTTGGACTGTAGGTCCACCTCCCGGAATATAGATCCACTAAGGCCGGATTTTTGCCAATGTTGATTCTAAGGGGACAAAAAGGGCAAAAAACTGTACTTTTGGTACTTTTTATATCTCCTGAAATAATGGTCACAGAGACTTGAAATTTGGACTGTATGTTCAACTCCTGGAATATAGATCCAGTAAGGCCGGATTTTTGCCAATGTTGATTCTAAGGGGACCAAAAGGGCAAAAAACTGTACTTTTGGTACTTTTTATATCTCCTGAAATAATGGTCATAGAGACTTGAAATTTGGACTGTATGTTCAACTCCTGGAATATAGATTCAGTAAGGCCGGATTTTTGCCAATGTTGATTCTAAGGGGGTAAAAAGGGTTAAAAACTGTACTTTTGGTACTTTTTATATCTCCTGAAATAATGGTCACTGAAACTTGAAATTTGGACTGTATATAGATCCAGTGAGGCTGGATTTTTGCCAATGTTGATTCTAAGGGGGTAAAAAGGGTAAAAAACTGTACTTTTGGTACTTTTTATATCTCCTGAAATAATGGTCACAGAGACTTGAAATTTGGACTGTATGTTCAACTCCAGGAATATAGATCCAGTAAGGCCGGATTTTGGCCAATGTTGATTCTAAGGGGACAAAAAGGGTAAAAACTGTACTTTTGGTACTTTTTTTATCTCCTGAAATAATGGTCACAGAGACTTGAAATTTGGACTGTATGTTCAACTCCAGGAATATAGATCCAGTAAGGCCGGATTTTTGCCAATGTTGATTCTAAGGGGGTAAAAAGGGTAAAAGAATGTACCTTTGGTACCTTTTATATTTCCTTAAAAAATGGTCCTAGACACTTGAAATTTTGAATGTAGGTTCAGCTCCCGGAATATAAATCTACAAAGGCTGCATTTTGCTAATGTTGATTCTTAGGGGTAAAAAGGGTAAAAAACTGTACTTTTGGTACCTTTTATATTTTCTTAAATAATGGTCCTAAAAACTTACAATTTGCAACGTATGTAGGTTCACCTCCCGGAAAAAATATTCACCAAGGCTGGGTTTTTGCCAATGTTGACTCTACGGGGGTAAAATGGAAAAAAGTGTAATTTTGGTACTTTTTTTAATTTACTGAAATAATGGTACCTTTTATAAAAAGTACCATTTATAAAAAGTACCTTTTATAAAAAGTACCTTTTATAAAAAGTACCTTTTATAAAAAGTACCTTTTATAAAAAGTACCTTTTATAAAAAGTACCTTTTATAAAAAGTACCTTTTATAAAAAGTACCTTTTATAAAAAGTACCTTTTATAAAAAGTACCTTTTATAAAAAGTACCTTTTATAAAAAGTACCTTTTATAAAAAGTACCTTTTATAAAAAGTACCTTTTATAAAAAGTACCTTTTATAAAAAGTACTTTTTTTAAAAAGTACCTTTTATAAAAAGTACCTTTTATAAAAAGTACCTTTTATAAAAAGTTCCTTTTATAAAAAGTACCTTTTATAAAAAGTACCTTTTTTAAAAAGTACCTTTTATAAAAAGCACCTTTTATAAAAAGTACCTTTTATAAAAAGTACCTTTTATAAAAAGTACCTTTTATAAAAAGAACCTTTTATAAAAAGTACTTTTTATAAAAAGTACCTTTTGTAAAAAGTACATTTTTTAAAAAGTACCTTTTATAAAAAGTTCCTTTTACAAAGTACGTTTCATAAAAAGTACCTTTTATAAAAAGTACCTTTTATAAAAAGTACCTTTTATAAAAAGTACCTTTTATAAAAAGTACCTTTTATAAAAAGTACCTTTTATAAAAAGTACCTTTTATAAAAAGTACCTTTTATAAAAAGTACCTTTTATAAAAAGTACCTTTTATAAAAAGTACCTTTTATAAAAAGTACCTTTTATAAAAAGTACCTTTTATAAAAAGTACCTTTTATAAAAAGAACCTTTTATAAAAAGTATCTTTTATAAAAAGTACCTTTTATAAAAAGTACATTTTTTAAAAAGTACCTTTTATAAAAAGTACCTTCTATAAAAAGTTCCTTTTACAAAGTACGTTTCATAAAAAGTACCTTTTATAAAAAGTACCTTTTATAAAAAGTACCTTTTATAAAAAGTACCTTTTATAAAAAGTACCTTTTATAAAAAGTACCTTTTATAAAAAGCACCTTTTATAAAAAGTACCTTTTATAAGAAATACCTTTTATAAAAAGTACTTTTTATAAAAAGTACCTTTTATAAAAAGTACCTTTTATAAAAAGTACCTTTTATAAAAAGTACCTTTTATAAAAAGTACCTTTTATAAAAAGTACCTTTTATAAAAAGTACCTTTTATAAAAAGTACCTTTTATAAAAAGTACCTTTTATAAAAAGTACCTTTTATAAAAAGTACCTTTTATAAAAAGTACATTTTATAAAAAGTACCTTTTATAAAAAGTGCCTTTTATAAAAAGTACCTTTTATAAAAAGTACCTTTTATAAAAAGTACCTTTTATAAAAAGTACCTTTTATAAAAAGTACCTTTTATAAAAAGTACCTTTTATAAAAAGTACCTTTTATAAAAAGTACCTTTTATAAAAAGTACCTTTATTAAAAAGTACCTTTTATAAAAAGTACGTTTTATAAAAAGTACCTTTTAGAAAAAGTACCTTTTATAAAAAATATTTTTTATAAAAAGTACTTTTTATAAAAAGTACCTTTTATAAAAAGTACCTTTTATAAAAAGTACCTTTTATAAAAAGTACCATTTATAAAAAGTACCTTTTATAAAAAGTACCTTTTATAAAAAGTGCCTTTTATCAAAAGCACCTTTTATAAAAAGTGCCTTTTAGAAAAAGTACCTTTTATAAAAAGTACCTTTTATAAAAAGTACCTTCCATAAAAAGTACGTTTTGTTAAATATGCCGAAAGTACACTTTTGGTACTTTTTTATTTCCTGAAATAATAAACATAGAAACTTGAAATTGGAAAAGGTTCGCCTCTCGGAAAATAATGGGGTTAAAAGGAATAAAAAAGTGTACTTATTTATTTCCTGATATAATGGCCCCAGAAACTTAAAATTTGGAATGTAAAATCCTTCGGTGAAAAAAGAGATTGGGAAAAGTTTTTTTTGGAAATTCCGTTTCTTAACGGGGATAAAAAGTACTTTTAATATTTGCTGAAACAATGATCCTAGATAATTGAAATATGGATTGTAGGATCCTTCGGTGAAGAAAAAACATTCTGAAAGAGGTACTTTTTTTAAATTTCGTTTCTAATGGGGGTAATAAAGTGTACTTTTTCTGTGCCTATAATAATGACCTTAGAAGATGGAGATGGAATTGGAAATGAAATGGAGTAGAACGGGGAACAATATGGAATAGAGCAACAATATGGAATGATATTTTTAACTCAAATTTTTGGTGTTTAGCTTTTTTTCACTCCATATTTTTTTTTTATTCCAATTTTTTTTTTTCACTGAAATATTTATTCACTCAAAATCCAAAATCCCGACATAAGGGCTCGAAAATTGTCATTATATTTTTCCCCCGGAACGAACATGATAACGTACCAGCAAAGTTATTAAAATTTTATTGTTTATATTATTCATTGAAATATTTTTTTATGGAAGACTTAAACGTCCACAAGTAAATAAAACAAAGACTACGTAGGTGAATTTTTTGAAAATCGATAGAGTAATCCTGACCTCTTTATTATCCGGTATTCAATACAACCGGTAACGAAGTACCGGGATTGTAAGCTAGTCTTAGATATGAGAATAATAAAATACAGAAAAATCCCACATAATGTAAATTTTTTATAATCTTAATGCAATAAAAAAATAATAAACACATTTTATGAATAATTATTTAAATATTGTGTTAAGGAATAAATATTTAAAATAACACTGTGCTACAAATAAAAAAAAAAACAAAATCTAGTATTCTTTTCAAAAAAGCTAGTGAAAATTGTAGGTTTCTTTAAAAAGGTCACAAAAATTCCCATCAAAGTTGCCAGACACCCTCAAATTTTTAAGTTATTCCTTCAAAAAAAAAACCTTGTAAAGCGACAGGAAAAGTTTGTAATTTTTTATTTTTACTACCTCCTTTTTGACAACAATTCCTTGTAATTTTATAAGCTTTTTACCAATAATTTTCTAATTTTACAAACTTTTTACCAATAAAATTGAAAATTTACAAATTTTTTGACGGTATAAAACTTACAAGGAGGTTTCGTGACTTTACAGATTTTTTGCTAACTCCTGTTTTACGAGAATTCCTAGTAAAAATGACGAGCTTTTTCGTAAGTTCACCAGACTTTTACAAATAAAATTGTAAATTTACAACTTTTTTTGGCGCAATTAAACTTACACGGAAATCTCGAAAATTTACTAGATTTTTTTGTAAAATAACATTGAAAATTTGTAAAATTACAAAAAACTTGTAAAATTACAAAAAAAAAAAAAAATAAATTTCGATCGAAAATTGTTTGTTAAAAAAACAGGAAAAACTGTCAAATATTGGTAAATTGGGATTACGAAACTTTTTCTAGTAATTTAACAAGATTTTTTTTTGTGTGTACTAACCGAGGACACAACTTGGAGCTTTGGGCTATGTTAAACCACGAATCAATGAAGATGCGTAAAATGACACGACCCTTTGTACAATAATTAACGTTACGTCTGCCTGCACAGAAAAAAATATGGAGAAAACAAATTTGAGTAATCACTTGTTTAAATTTAAAAACAAAAATTGAGTAATTTTTTAATTGACACAATTAAAAATTTACTTAAAAATTTTAAAAACAATTAAAGTAAATAATTTAATAAAAATTTAATAGTTTTTTTTTAAATTTTTTTTAAACTCTCATAGTTTTTTGAATTCTCGTTTAGTTTATATTTTCTTGTATATGGGGCATTCCTTGTCAAATCGGACACTTTGAAATTTTTTTTTTAGATTTTCCCAATTTGTTTACAGTTTTTAGTACTCTTCGAAAACTCATTCGTGGTAAATTTTCAGATTTTTTTGATGACCCGTTCAAAAGACATCGAACTTTTAAAAATTGGTAGTTTGTTCCTTTACTCAAACTTTTTTTACTCATAACTTCTTCAATTATGGTCCAAATTTCAATTTCTTTTTCAAAATTTGTTTTTTTACGTAATTTAAAAAAAAAAACCCAAAAAATTTTTAGTATGCGATTTTTAAGTTTTTAATTTTAAATCTCATTTTTGAAAATGTTTGTACTCTTCGATTTTTTTGATTTTTTTTGTGATAAACTTCTATCGATTCTACTAATTTTTTGCCCAGGAGGATCGTGGGATAACGATTATTACTATTTTTTAAAATTAAAAAAAAAAATTATTGTAATTTTCCAATCTTAAAATCATTTCTACTGCTCCAATAGTGCGTCATAGAGGGGTCATTTATAAGACCGACCCCCATTAATTTTTACGTCTTAACATTTCTTTGGAACAAACTAATACCCTATTTAAAATTTCTAAGGGGGCTCCCACACAAAATGACATTTTTAAAAATTTGCTCCAACCGCTCTAACTGCCCTAATAGTGCCCTTAGAGCAACATAATGTATCACCAACCCACAATATTTTTTTAATCCAAACATTTTCTCTGAACACACCTACCCTCTATCTTTAACTGTTAAGGCGGTCCCCATACAATTTTTTTTTTATTTTTTTTTAAATTTGTTTTATTTATTCATCTTTTACCTGTCCAATGGTGCATCCGAGAGGGGTCATTAGTGAGACCGGCCCCCATTTATTTTTACCCTACAACATTTTTTTAAAATATACCTACGCCCTATCTCCACTCCCTAAGTAGGCTCCCATACAAAATTACATTTTTATAAAATTTGCTCCAACTGTTATTTGTATGGGAGCCTACTTAGGGAGTGGAGATAGGACGTAGGTATGTTTTAAAAAAATGTTGTAGGGTAAAAATAAATGGGGGTCGGTCTCACCAATGACCCCTCTCGGACTCACCATTGGACCGGTAGAAGCTGATTAAATAAAACAAATTTACAAAAAATAAAAATTATTGTATGGGGACCGCCTTAACAGTTGAAGATAGAGGGTAGGTGTGTTCAGAAAAAATGTTTGGAGTAAAATAATATTGTGGGTCGGTCATACATTTTGTTGGTCTAAGGGCACTATTAGTGCAGTTAGAGCGGTTGGAGCAAATTTTAAAAAATGTCGTTTTGTATGGGAGCCCCCTTAAAAATTGGAGATAGGGTATTAGTTCCTTCCAAAGAAATGTTAAGACGTAAAAACTAATGGGGTCGGTCTTATAAATGACCCCTCTATGACGCACCATTGGAGCAGTAGAAATGATTTTATGATTGGAAAATTACAATAAAATTTTAATTTATTTGATTTTATTTAGCTAATACGGCCTAAATTTCCTCATATAATTAAAATTGCATTTAATTCATATTTTGCCCAACGTTTCGTGAATTTTATGTTCACTTTATCAAGGGATCCGTCTATTTCGATTAAAGAAAATTAATTTAACAATATTACAATAATCATTTATCACAAAACAAATATAACTTACAGTGAAAAAAACTTTTTAATTACATTTAATAAACAATAATTTGTTGTTGACAGACATAAAACATTAAACATGAAATAACATTAAACACAAACTTAAAATTATATCACAGCTTTTTATTATTATATTGCAACACGGTAACTAGCATTTATGTTATGCGTATCTTCTTTTAAATCAATGGTGCCCAAACACTTGTTAGAGATCAACGAAGACACACACACGCAATATGAACGACAACGAAACTAACAACAGAGAGCGTAAAAAACAAAAAAAATCTCTTTTTGGGCACCGCTGTTTTAAATTCATCGTCTTTTTTATTTGTTGTTGTATCCTTAAAGTTTCTATTGTGAATCGTTTCTTTTCATTTTTTTCCCTGTCTAATATTCTAACTTTTTCAAAATCAGCTGTATGTTTTGTGTTTTTTATGTGTTGAGCTAACGCGGTACTTTCTTTTTGTTTACTTATATCCATTTTATATTCTGCTATTCGTGTTTCTAATGTTCTCTTTGTCGTACCAATGTAAATTAGATCGCAGCTTTGATCATTACTCCCTCTACATTGTATTTCATAAACAACGTTGCTTTGTTGTTGTTTGTTGATTGCTGTTTTAGTGTTTGTAAATATTGTGCTTAAAGTTTGGTTTGGCTTGTAAGCAAAACATATGTTGTTTGCTTCTATTGTTTCCCTTATATTCTTATTGTCAGTCAGGCCAGGGATGTATTTTACACTGTAAAATATTTTTTTCTCACTTTCTAGATTAGAGTGACCAGGCGTTTTATTTTGTATTTTATTTAGAGAATTTTCAATTAGTGTTTTAACAAGATTTTTTGGAAAGCTGTTTTCTGTTAATATGTGTGTTATCTTATTTATGTTTTTTGAGTAATATTGTTTGTCGCTAATGGTGAGAACTCGCTCTATAAAATTTCTGGCTGTGTTGATTATTTGATTGTGTGGTTGTGTTGCGTTATAGTTCATGATTCTACCAGATGATGTTTCCTTTGCATACCAGTCAAAGATTATTTTATTTTCAGAAATGCGTAACATCGTGTCCAGGTAAGCAATTCCTGTTTTATTTTGTACTTCAATCGTGAATTGTATTTTTTTATGATATTCGTTAAGAGTTTTCAGAATTTCATCTTTATCGTCAAATTTTATTATAGCTAGAATATCATCTACATATTTTGCTATGTATTTAATGTGTATATTTTTATTCTCTAATTCTTTAATTTTTTCGTCAAGAAGAGTGTCTAGGACCACATCAGCGATGGTTGGTGAGAGGGGGTTACCCATCGGCATACCAAAAATTTGGTTAATAATTTTTTTATCATAAATAAAATAATTGTTGTCAGTAAGGCAAAATTTGAGAATGTCTAGAAACTTGGAGCTTGGAATACGTGTAAAATCTTTAAGAACATTCCATTTAGCCATTATATTTTTAATTGCAGTATGAACTGGGATGTTGGTAAACAATGACACGACGTCGAATGATACCAATATTTCCCCGGAGTCGATGTTTATATTTTCTAATTGTGCTTTTAGATGTGATGAGTTTTTTATGTTGTATTTGTCAGAAATTATGTTTTTTAAGATTTGTCCTATATACTTAGATAATTGATAGCATGGTACCTGCATTGAGGATACAATTGGTCTTAGAGGGATCCCTATTTTATGAATTTTTGGCAATCCGTATATTCTTGGGGCTGTTGCCGCTGAACAGAATAGCCGTCGTTTTTGCCATGCATCTATGTAACCATTTTTGTGTAGCTCCGTTATGATATTGTTGTTGTCTTTTTGTAACTTTGGTGTTGGGTCCACTCTAATTGCACGGTATGTGGTTGGTACAATAAAATGTTTTCAAAAAATTTTAAAAAATAGTAATAATCGTTATCCCACGATCCTTCTGGGCAAACAATTTGTAGAATAGATACACTCAAAAAAAAAATTTTGTAAAATGACATAAAATCCCCGTGATTTTACGGGGCAGGTTTTGTAAAATATGCACTAGCAAGAATCCCCGTAATGTTACGGGGATAATTTGTAAATTGATTTAACAAAAGAAAATGTAAATTTACAATTTTTTTTGTAAAATATTAACTTCGAGGTGAACATCTTTTTTTGTAAATTTACAAAAAATTTTGTAAATTTACAAATCAAAATTGTAAACTTACAGAAAAAGGTTGTTATTTTACAAACAAAAAATAGAAAATGAAAAAAATAAATTGTAGATTAACAAATTATTTGGTTAAACTACTGTTTTTACCGCAAAAAAATATTGAAAAACACGTATATTTACAATAAAAATTGTAAATTTGCAAAAAAAAAATTAAAATTTACAAAAAAAATTGTTAACTTACAAAAAAAGTTGTAAATTTACAAAATAAAGTAGAAAATCAAAAATGTAAATTTACAAATTGTTTGGTTAAACTACTGTTTTTTATGGCAAAAAACTTGTATATTTACAATAAAAAGTGGTAAATTTAAAATTTTTATTGTAAATATACCATTTTTCTTATTTTTTTTGCCGTAAAAACAGTAGTTTAACCAAAAAATTTGTAAATTTACAACAATGTTTTTGTATTTTCTACGTCATTTTTTGTAAAATTACAACTTTTTTCGTAAGTAAACAATTTTGTTTTTTAAATTTTCATATTTGTTTTGTAAATTTACAAAAAATTTGGTTTATTTACATATTTTTTTCGTAAATTTAAATGTTTTTTCCATTGTTGCATCTTATTTTTCCTTCTTCGCCAGCTGGAGTAGCACTTCAACAACCTGAAATGATTTTTTTTTTTCACTTGAACACTTTTAACATACTTTTTAATGTATAACACTGCACTTTTTTATTTTTTTCGACATTTCGTTTTTCTTAAGTAGAATATATGAGAATTGCGAAGGAGGCTACACAAGAAATTTCTTATATTTTCAGGAAAAATTAGTCAAAAAATAACAATTTATTTTTTTTAATTTTTAATTATTTTCACAAGTATTTTTAAAAAATCGGAAATTTTTTTTTTTGGATATTGTAGATTGGATGTTTAAGTACCTGTTAAAATAAGAAAAACTTAATTTTTCATAATTGGTAGCTTTTTATTGACATGAAAAATATGGTAAAATTACCAAAAAAAAAATGGTAAAAATACAAAAAAAAAAAACTAGAACAATTATATAGTAGAAACACATAAAAATTGTGGTATTTTACTTAACGCAAATTACCAAAAAATGGTGTAAAAATTCAATTTTTTTAAAAAATTTTCCAAACTTTTTTTTCATGAAATTTTTTATTTATAAAAAAATATTTTTAACTAAATTTTTTACTCAAAAACGCAAAAAAAAAAATCTGAACTTAGAAAATTTTTGCGTGTCCTATTGTTGAATAATTATTTATTTTTTTTGTAAAACAACACTAATTCTAGTAATAAAATAAGTTTTGTAAAATTACATTGGAATTTTGTACTTTTCAATACATACATTTCAAACTGAAAACCTTGTAAACGATCTTAAAAAAAAAAAAGTTTGTAATAAAACATTTTTTTTGTAGAAAGACTAAATAACATCGAGTAAAATTTTGTTGTACAATTACAGTTTTCTTGTGTAAAAAAACTAAACACCTTGTAATATTTTTTTAATTTGTAAAATAATTCACTTTTTTGTAAATTTACCTAAAAAATTTGTAAAATAAATTTACCAACGTATAATAGTAAAATTACAAAGCAAATTGTAGTTTTCGTTTTATTAAATATACAACAATTTTTGTAAAAAGACAAAAATATTAGTAAAACAGAATTACAAGACCTTTTACTTGTAATTTTACAAACTTTTTTTTTGAGTGTAGAAGTTTTACACAAAAAATTTCAAAAAAATCGAAGAGTACAAACATTTTCAAAAATGAGATTTAAAGCAAAAAACTTAAAAATCGCATACAAGAGCGCTTTTAAGAATTTTTTGGGATTTTTTTTTAAAAAGTACTTAAAAAAAATTGAAATTTGGACCATTATTAAAGAAGTTATGAGTAAAAGAAGTTTGAGTAAAGGAACAAACTACCAATTTTTAAAAATTCGATATCTTTTGAACGGGTCATGAAAAAAATCTGAAAATTTACCACGAAGGAGTTTTCGAAGGGTAATAAAAACTGTAAACAAATTGGGAGAATCTAAAAAAAAAAAATTTCAAAGTATCCGTTTTGACATGGAATGCCCCAAATTTGCTAAAAATTGTTTTCAAACAATTAATACATTTTTAGTAAAAATTAACTCAATGCTATTAAAACGTTTACTGGTGCAAAATTGAGTAATTTTTTACACAATGGTATTAAAAGTTTACTCATATATTTTTCTTAATTTTATACCCTCCACTCTAGTGATAGAGGGTATATATAAGTTTGTCATTCCGTTTGTAACTCATCGAAATATCGGTCTGGGACCCCATAAAGTATATATATTCATGATGACCGATCGATTTTAAGACATTCTAGCGATGTCCGTCTGTCTGTCTGTCTGTCTGTGGAAAATGCTGTCACGGACAAAATATAGCACAGAGATGACTGAAACTTAACATACACTCAAAAAAATACGTTAGTAGATTTACTAATTTTTTTTGCTAATGCTAGTTAGCTAACTTTTAGCAAATTTTTAGTTGAGATTAGCATGTTAGCAAAAAATTCTTGTAAACTTTATTTAGCACATTAGCAATTTTAAACAAACTTTGAACTAATTTCTTTTGCTAAATTTGAAATTGAGTTGACAACATTTTTACAAGATTTTTTGCTAACATTAGCAAAAATAAATGGTAAGTTTTTTTTTATTTTCAGAAAACTTAAAATGGCGCTATCTCGGAAACTAAGCCAGATAGAGCAAAATGGAGGGCATTTTTGGTTCTTAGAATCTCCATACTTTCGCGGGTACTCGTCACATTTGTGGACCCTAATGGGCCCTAACTTTGGATCCAAAAAAGTTAGCATTCCCGAAAATTTTAAAATGCTCATATCTCGGTAAATATTGTCGACACAACAAAAAGTCCAAAAACATTTTTGTAGCCCTCAATACGTAGAACAAGACCGCAAAATAGTCAAAAGCTCTCCGAGTAATATTTTTGAAGTTATCGAGTTTTCTAATTCTCAAGACCCCAGTGGTCCCCTATAATCACGTATCTCAAAAACTAAGCAAGGTAGAGCGAAACGGACACAAATTTTGGATCAAAAACTATGACGATTTTTAAGGAACCCAACTAGGTCTAGGCCCATCGGGGTCTGGACCTATCGGGTCCGAACCCAATGGGGTCCTCAAATGTGTATGAACTAAGTCAAAAAAAAAATTTTGTTAACTAATTATTGGCAAAACATTTTTGCTAACTTTAGCAAAAAAATTGTGGGTTCAAAATCAGCTAATTTTCTTGTAGGTTTACAAGCTTTTTTTGCTAACATTACAGTTTTTTTTTTTGAGTGTATTTATTGGAAGTTCTCCCGAGAAGTTTGGTATAGCATTTGAGCGATATCGGTTCAGCGGTTCAAAAGTTATGAACGAAAATGTAAGCACACCTCAAAAATGTCAGTACATTCAACATAACCTAAAAATACAAAATGTTTTAATTCGGCTTCTGGTTGACATATGTGAACATAATTGAACACCAAATGGTATTCAAACAAGTACGAACATATTTTTTGACAAAAAAAAAAGAAAAAAATCGCGGATTTTTTTTACCAAAATTTTTTTTCGCGGAATTTTTTTTTTTTTAGTTTGTTTTTTTTTTCAAAAGTAATTTCCTTTTAAATAAAGTTTTTTGCAATAATCTTTTTGAAATTGTGGAGGGTATCACTACATTCGGCAAGGCCGAATTTAACTTTTTTACTTGTTTCCTGTGTGTTCGCAATCACGCAAAAACGGCTGAACTGATTTTATTGAGATTTCACTATAGATAGTTCTAACCGAGGGAGGAACTAACTGTGTAGTTAACAACTTTCTGAGAACTTCAACAACTACCCACGTAGTGTAATAATTTCTTCATGACTTTAGAGAGTTAAGCAGACATGCATGTTAAATCTACAAATTGCAAACCAGTATTTAAATAAAAAATTAAAAAAAAAAAAAAAATTATTATGAAAAAATTTACACGTCTCTTGTGATTCTTGTTCATTTAACAGAAAAAACCGGTAATGTTTTTTTTTTGTTTAATTTATTATTAACAATTTGTTAACACATTTGGATTATATTGTTTAAAAAAATCCATTAAAGTAATAATACATCTGTCTTTTTGGCAGTCCATTCATAATTTAGCAAACTTTCTTGTCCAGTAAAATTTTTTTCCCATAAAAAAAAGTCTCAGATTCTAAGACCTTTTTCTATAGAAAAATTCTGGGATTCTGAGACCATTTCCTAAAGAAAAAGTCCGAGATTCTGATACGTTTTTCCTACAGAAAAATTCTCAGATTCTGACACCTTTTTCTTATTTATGACTATTTTCTATGAATAGGTCCCTTCATTGCAATAAATAAATCAAAATTTTCGACACTTCAAAATAAAGTAATTGCTCAAAATTTTGATTATCTGAATTATCATAAATATGATTAATCACAAGTTTGATTAATCCTTTTTTTATTTTTTTATTAATCAATTAATTGATTAACATCATGATTATGACAAATAACGCAAGACTCTTGAGTGTTATACTCAAGTCTTAAAATTTTGTATGGGAAATAATAAATTTAGATTATCTGCATATATAAAGAAAGACCATACCAAGCCAAATAATATATTATTATAAAAATCTTTTAATACTTTTCACATGTTTGATTAAAATTTAATCAATTTAAATCAATCAAATGATTTTTATTTTATGAGCTAAAAAATATTTTGCTTTAGCCTGCTAATTAGATTAAACCGGCTGAACAAACAAAATGGTGCGCAAATCACTTACTTTCTGCAATTGATTTATATTTTCATCATAAGTGGAAGGTAAATATTATTTACTAGTGATTTACTTGATTTTTTTTTTATTTTCAAGTGTTTTGAAAAAAAAAAATTAATATAATTTTTGTTTGAGTTACAATATGAACGCAAAATAAATTTTATTTTACGATTAATAAAAAATTATAACGACAATAAAATTTTTATATTTAATATCAATAGAATTATAGATTGTTTCAAGCCTTCAATATCACGCGCCACCTTTCTATAATATATTTAACATCTTCTTGTTAGTTGTTGATTTACATATTTTTTTTCAGTGTATATTTAATTCTTTCACATTTTCATGTTTCTTTCATTTCAAGGTCAGTTTTTCAGTTAGTCATTAATTTTTTTTTCATATTTTTATACCCTCCACTTAGTGATAGAGGGTATATATAAGTTTGTCATTCTGTTTGTAACTCATCGAAATATCGATCTGGGACCCCATAAAGTATATATATTCATGATGCCCGATCGATTTTAAGACATTCTAGCGATGTCCGTCTGTCCGTCTGTCTGTCTGTCTGTCTGTAGAAAATGCTGTCGCGGACAAAATATTGCACAGAGATGACTCAAACTTAACATATTTATTGGAAGTTCTCCCGAGAAGTTTGGTATTGCATTTGAGCGATATCGGTTCAGCGGTTCAAAAGCTATGAACGAAAATGTAAGCACACCTCAAAAATTTCAGTACATTCAACATAACCAAAAAATACAAAATGCTTTAAATCGGCTTCTGGTTGGCATATGTGAACATAATTGAACACCAAATGGTATCTAAACAAGTACGAACATATTTTTTGACAAAAAAGGAAAAAAATCGCGTTTTTTTTTTACCAAAATTTTTTTTCGCGGAAATTTTTTTTTTCAAAAAAATTTTTTTTTTTTTTAAAGTAATTTCCTTTTAAATAAAGTTTTTTGCAATAATCTTTTTGAAATTGTGGAGGGTATCACTACATTCGGCAAGGCCGAATTTAACTTTTTACTTGTTTATTTTTTTTTTTGGTCTTTTATTTCTATTTTTTTTTTCACAATCATATACAAATTGAAAACGTGTTGTATGTACTTTGGTTTCCCAAAAAACAAAATACAACAAAAAAATAAAAAACGATCCAGTCAACAAAAATCAGTTTATAAAAGTGTTAATTTACAGCACAAACTTACTTAATGCTTTTTGGTATACTTTTGTTGTTATATTTAGTAGACACGTTTATTTATTATTTTTCTTTTTGGTTATAGAAGTAATAAAATATTTTTTGTAAACAGACAAATTTTAAAATTATGTAAATCTTAAGCACACAAAACTTTGAGTTATGTAAAAAAATGTCTCAGATTCTGAGATATTTTTTCTATACGAAAAGTCTCAGATTCTGAAAAAATTTCTCTATAGATTTTGAAAAAAATTTTCCTAAGACATTTTTCCTAAAAAAAAATTCAGGTTCTAAGATCTTTTTTCTCTAGAAAAGGTATCAGATTCTAAGACATTTTTCCTCAGATTCTGAGACATTTTTCTTATAGAAAAAGTCTCAGATTCTGAGACATTTTTCTTATAGAAAAAGTCTTAGATTCTGAGACATTTTTCTTATAGAAAAAGTCTCAGATTCTGAGACATTTTTCTTATAGTAAAAGTCTCAGATTCTGAGACATTTTTCTTATAGTAAAAGTCTCAGATTCTGAGACATTTTTCTTATAGAAAAAGTCTCAGATTCTGAGACATTTTTCTTATAGAAAAAGTCTCAGATTCTGAGACATTTTTCTTATAGAAAAAGTCTCAGATTCTGAGACATTTTTCTTATAGAAAAAGTCTCAGATTCTGAGACATTTTTCTTATAGAAAAAGTCTCAGATTCTGAGACATTTTTCTTATAGAAAAAGTCTCAGATTCTGAGACATTTTTCTTATAGAAAAAGTCTCAGATTCTGAGACATTTTTCTTATAGAAAAAGTCTCAGATTCTGAGACATTTTTCTTATAGAAAAAGTCTCAGATTCTGAGACATTTTTCTTATAGAAAAAGTCTCAGATTCTGAGACATTTTTCTTATAGAAAAAGTCTCAGATTCTGAGACATTTTTCTTATAGAAAAAGTCTCAGATTCTGAGACATTTTTCTTATTGAAAAAGTCTCAGATTCTGAGACATTTTTCTTATAGAAAAAGTCTCAGATTCTGAGACATTTTTCTTATAGAAAAAGTCTCAGATTCTGAGACATTTTTCTTATAGAAAAAGTCTCAGATTCTGAGACATTTTTCTTATAGAAAAAGTCTCAGATTCTGAGACATTTTTCTTATAGAAAAAGTCTCAGATTCTGAGACATTTTTCTTATAGAAAAAGTCTCAGATTCTGAGACATTTTTCTTATAGAAAAAGTTTCAGATTCTGAGACATTTTTCTTATAGAAAAAGTCTCAGATTCTGAGACATTTTTCTTATAGAAAAAGTCTCAGATTCTGAGACATTTTTCTTATAGAAAAAGTCTCAGATTCTGAGACATTTTTCTTATAGAAAAAGTCTCAGATTCTGAGACATTTTTCTTATAGAAAAAGTCTCAGATTTTGAGACATTTTTCTTATAGAAAAAGTCTCAGATTCTGAGACATTTTTCTTATAGAAAAAGTCTCAGATTCTGAGACATTTTTCTTATAGAAAAAGTCTCAGATTCTGAGACATTTTTCTTATAGAAAAAGTCTCAGATTCTGAGACATTTTTCTTATAGAAAAAGTCTCAGATTCTGAGACATTTTTCTTATAGAAAAAGTCTCAGATTCTGAGACATTTTTCTTATAGAAAAAGTCTCAGATTCTGAGACATTTTTCTTATAGAAAAAGTCTCAGATTCTGAGACATTTTTCTTATAGAAAAAGTCTCAGATTCTGAGACATTTTTCTTATAGAAAAAGTCTCAGATTCTGAGACATTTTTCTTATAGAAAAAGTCTCAGATTCTGAGACATTTTTCTTATAGAAAAAGTCTCAGATTCTGAGACATTTTTCTTATAGAAAAAGTCTCAGATTCTGAGACATTTTTCTTATAGAAAAAGTCTCAGATTCTGAGACATTTTTCTTATAGAAAAAGTCTCAGATTCTGAGACATTTTTCTTATAGAAAAAGTCTCAGATTCTGAGACATTTTTCTTATAGAAAAAGTCTCAGATTCTGAGACATTTTTCTTATAGAAAAAGTCTCAGATTCTGAGACATTTTTCTTATAGAAAAAGTCTCAGATTCTGAGACATTTTTCTTATAGAAAAAGTCTCAGATTCTGAGACATTTTTCTTATAGAAAAAGTCTCAGATTCTGAGACATTTTTCTTATAGAAAAAGTCTCAGATTCTGAGACATTTTTCTTATAGAAAAAGTCTCAGATTCTGAGACATTTTTCTTATAGAAAAAGTCTCAGATTCTGAGACATTTTTCTTATAGAAAAAGTCTCAGATTCTGAGACATTTTTCTTATAGAAAAAGTCTCAGATTCTGAGACATTTTTCTTATAGAAAAAGTCTCAGATTCTGAGACATTTTTCTTATAGAAAAAGTCTCAGATTCTGAGACATTTTTCTTATAGAAAAAGTCTCAGATTCTGAGACATTTTTCTTATAGAAAAAGTCTCAGATTCTGAGACATTTTTCTTATAGAAAAAGTCTCAGATTCTGAGACATTTTTCTTATAGAAAAAGTCTCAGATTCTGAGACATTTTTCTTATAGAAAAAGTCTCAGATTCTGAGACATTTTTCTTATAGAAAAAGTCTCAGATTCTGAGACATTTATCTTATAGAAAAAGTCTCAGATTCTGAGACATTTTTCTTATAGAAAAAGTCTCAGATTCTGAGACATTTTTCTTATAGAAAAAGTCTCAGATTCTGAGACATTTTTCTTATAGAAAAAGTCTCAGATTCTGAGACATTTTTCTTATAGAAAAAGTCTCAGATTCTGAGAAATTTTTCTTATAGAAAAAGTCTCAGATTCTGAGACATTTTTCTTATAGAAAAAGTCTCAGATTCTGAGACATTTTTCTTATAGAAAAAGTCTCAGATTCTGAGACATTTTTCTTATAGAAAAAGTCTCAGATTCTGAGACATTTTTCTTATAGAAAAAGTCTCAGATTCTGAGACATTTTTCTTATAGAAAAAGTCTCAGATTCTCAGACATTTTTCTTATAGAAAAAGTCTCAGATTCTGAGACATTTTTCTTATAGAAAAAGTCTCAGATTCTGAGACATTTTTCAATAGAAAAAGTCTCAGATTCTGACAGAAATTTCTTAGATTTCTATAGAAAAAGTCTCATATTCTGACATTCCTCCAATAGAAATAGTTGATACATTTTGGTAGTTTATTTTTTCATTAATTTCAACATATTTTGACTTCAACTTAAAGTCATAATTTCTAAAAATTATATATTAAAAATTATTTTAAATTTACATTCACATAAAATCACATAATAAAATGTTTTAGTTTCCATACTTGCTTGATCTATTGTGATTTAAATATAACAGGAAGTATATTTTAAAATTTAATATATCATTAAAATTTTTATAAACTTCTGGCTTAATTTTTCTTTACTAATTTGTCTGCTCCTAATTTGATAATTTTTAATAAATGAGTAATAAATAAAAATAAAACAAAAATATAATAAGTATGTATTTTTGAACACACAACATACATTTTTTTAATTTATTAAATTTTGTCAAAAGAATTAGTTAAGAATTAAAAATGACATTTTTGAAGTAGTGGGTTAGAAAAGCATTTAAAAAAAAAAAACGTAATATTAATACATTAGGGAGGTATAACGTTTGACTCTAGCCTCGAGCCTCGTGTCAACAAAGACTTTTCAAATTTCATCGATTAACGTTCGCTATAAGATTGATAATCCAATAATTATATCAAACTGATACGTCCATTAAAAATAGCAATAAAATATTACACATTTTTTGTGTAAAAATACACACATTTATTTTGCAAGTATCTCATTGTTTTATAGCCTTTACTTTTGTAGAAATAGACAATGTGTGTAAGTTTACATATTAAATATGTTAAATTACAAAACATTTTCAGTTTTTAAGAATTTAAAATTTAAGAAAAAAAATTTACACTGATTGTGAGTAACACAACGACCAATTTGGTCCACACCAGCGGTTACCAACCTTTTTGGCTCGCGTACCCCTAATTTTAAATTTTATCAGTCGCGTACCCCCTAACGAGTTTTTGTTTTTGTTAGAGTTATTTTTTTTTATTAAATTAAATAAATAAATGATCAGCGGGTATTATCATTTATTTGAAGGATTCAAGGGAGATCAAAACATTAGTTGTATTTTTTGGAAAAATGTTCGCTCCTTGGGGTTTTTCAATGCATCTGGAAACACGGATTTTGATCTGATTTTTCTGCAGAGCAAATACGGCTGAAAATATTTGCAAATCTGATTTCACCAGTCGATTGTACATACAATTATAGCTACGGACGTTTTTTGAACTCTTAAAAAAAGTTCCGAAAACCAGGGGGCGGAAATATACTTTTTTTAATTTTTTTTAATGTTTTTTTTTAGTACGAGGGCAGATAAATAATTCCGTGACTTTTCGAATGAAACACCCTCGTATATACAATGAAAGACCATTCTGAGCCATCTCAAAAATGTCCAAAAACACGTTTTTTAAGATCTTTTACATAAATTTTCTCAAAAACCTGACATCATAGAAAAATTTGGGAACCAAATTCGGAATCAGCATCGAAAGGGTAATCAAAAAAAATTACCAGATCTCAAAATATCATCCAAAAATATTGCAAAAATTGCTCTCTAAATTGCAAAAAATTACTTTTTTGTGAACTTTGACCTCAACTTTCTTAAAAACCTGACGTTATGGAAAACTTTCGAAGCCAGATGCGGAACCAGCATTGAAAGGCTAATCTAAACAAATGTCCAAATTACTACAATTTGGCGTACCCCCGCGGACAGTTTCGCGTACCCCCTAGTGGTATGCGTACCATAGGTTGGTAACCGCTGGTCTACACCATTTACAGATGTAATTCGAAAAAGATCAATTGTAATTCGAAGATTCTATTTGTAATTCGAAGATTTTATTTGTAATTCGAAGATTCCATTTGTAATTCGAAGATTCCATTTGTAATTCGAATACTCCAATTGTAATTCGAAGATTCCAATTGTAATTCGAATACTCCAGTTGTAATTCGTAAAAGATCAATTGTAATTCGTAAAAGATCAATTGTAATTCGTAAAAGATCAATTGTAATTCGAAAAAGATCAATTGTAATTCGAAAAAGATCAATTGTAATTCGAAAAAGATTAATTGTAATTCGTAAAAGATCAATTGTAATTCGTAAAAGATCAATTGTAATTCGTAAAAGATCAATTGTAATTCGAAGATTCCATTTATAATTCGTAAAAGATCAATTGTAATTCGTAAAAGATCAATTGTAATTCGAAAAAGATCAATTGTAATTCGAAAAAGATCAATTGTAATTCGTAAAAGATCAATTGTAATTCGTAAAAGATCAATTGTAATTCGAAGATTCCTTTTGTAATTCGTAAAAGATCAATTGTAATTCGAAGATTCCATTTGTAATTCGAAGATTCCATTTGTAATTTTTACGTCTTAAACATTTCTTTGGAACAAACTAATACCCTATCTCCAATTTCTAAGGGGGCTCCCACACAAAACGACATTTTTAAAATTTGTTCCAACCGCTCTAACTGCCCTAATATTGCCCTTAGAGCAACAAAATGTATGACCGACCCACAATATTTTTTTAGTCCAAATATTTTCTCTGAACACACCTACCCTCTATCTTTAACTGTTAAGTAGAGCTGGAAAACTATCGATGGTACTATCGATAGTATCGATAGTTTTATTTTAAAAGGACTATCGATAGTTTTTACCCGATAGCGATACTATCGCCGAAAAAATGTTAGCTTCAAAAAGATTGTCACTTGCTGAAAACTTAATCAAAAAGTGAACCGTTTTAAAATTCTTTACATCATTTTGGAATAATTCTACTTTTTGAAGTATTAATGCAATGATAGTAATCTCGTGTTATTGTTATTGCGAAATTTAAGGTCCGAACAGAACAAGCAGGGCATGGTGGAAGATCGCCGTAGTGAGTTAAAATAGACTGAAATTGCAGTGAACGCCAAAAACTGTCATTTGTGTGTTCAGAACAACCAAGTTGTAATGAAAAAAAATGTAATTTTACGTAAAATCTTACAATTCCTTACAATATCCGATACTATCGATAGTATCGATAGTTTAAAAACAAACTATCGAAAATATCGAATGGGACGACTATCGATAGTTTTGCAGCTCTACTGTAAAGGCGGTCCCCATACAATTTTTCTCTAAGGCGATGTCATACTTTAGAGCGCTAGTTGGATACACCGAAAAAGCGCTCTTAAGACGCTCTGAATTCACATCTCTTTAGAGCGCTGAAAAAATCGCTATAAAGATGCAGTGAATTCATGTATCTTTTTATAGCTATTTAAGCAGAAGAAAGATGAAGAACATTTGATTATTTCTGAAATTCAAATTAATGCGCAATAATGATGCAGTGAAAACATGTGTTTCTGCCCAAAACTCACGGTTTTTTATTCAAAAAGTATTTAATATATTCAAAAGGAAAGCTTGTATGAAATTTTATCAAAATATAATTTTATATTTTGAGTTTGATATAAAAAATCTTAACAAAAAATTTTAATTTTTTTTACTTTTACTGCATCCTCAAGAGCGCTCTTTGGATGCGCTCTTTGGATGCGCTTATATATATGATGTGTCGCCAAAATCTCGATTTATTTTTGCTGGGAGTGTTGAGAATTGTGGCGGATATTCATGGATATTCCACCAAACCGAATTTATCATTTTTACTCGTTTCTATTTCTAAAATCATTAAATTCCAGTAAAACATGTAGAAAAATATAAAAAATTTAAATGTTTAATTATTGTTTATGTTTTATTGTATGCAATAATTATTTTTTAATATCACTTAAAACATTTAAAAATAATAATTTTTAACTTATTAGTATAGCAGTATAATTTTATATTCACACTTATTTTTTTTTATTATTTTATTATTTTAAAATATAATATTTTTGCTTTTTTTTATTTACCTATACATGGGTTTTACCGCTAAAAAGCGGTTTAGAATGCATTTGTTTATCTTTTGTACCGCAAAACTTGATTTTGAAAGTGTTGGCATTTTTTTTAAGCTCAAACACAAAATTAACAGTATCAAAATTGGAATGTATTCTAATCTTGTATTAGTATTTAAAATTTTGCATTTTTAAATATGGAAATTTTAAACTTGTTTATGATTTAACTAAGCAAAATATTTAATTTGACATTGAATTTTTTTTTTGTTTTTGTCAAAAACAAAAGTATATATTTGTTATACTTCATTTCACCTTTTAATAACGGAAAATGGTAATAATCTGTTTTAAATCACAATCTAAATAAATTTTAAATATGACAGGGAATTTTTAAACAAAAATTTATTTATAGTCAATAGTAAGTTAGGGTGGTACAAAATATTCTTAATTAAATATTCGTAAAGAAAATTAGGTTAGAAATTCTACTTAGAATTTGAGATTTTTCTTAAGAAAAATATCTCTGAATCTGAGATTGTACCATGGGCTAGCTGTTTTTACCTCCTAATTTGTAAGAGTTTCTTAGGCTCTTGTTATCAATGACCATATGCCGGCATACGGCCATTAAGATGTAAGGGTTACTTTCTGCAGTGCGTGGTACTACAGTTGTTCATTCGGCGTAGCCTTCGCGGTGCGTAGGTTCACAAACAGAAGTAACCAGGAGTGCTAGTAGTAACAAAAGAAAAATCTATAAAGAGTACCACATATGCACTTTACAACAATATATACACAATAAACTATTTCTGACTCAGATGAACTTCACCCTAAAGTAGGGTATCCTGGTGTTTACGGATACCGTGACCCACCCCTTGAGTTGTGACGTACAACTCCCTTATGGCGTCCATATTGATTTTTGCATGGATGCCCCTGAAAATTCGTTATGACACAACTGACCCTCTACATTACCTTCTTTTAGGAATCTACTCAGAAATGAAATTCATCTTCATTTACAAACAAAAATTCATTTTATTTAAGATTATGATCTTAAGATAAGGGTCATATAAAGTACGTGGTTTATTTTACATATCCTCCTAAAGAGGGAAATAAACAAAAAAAACACTAAAAAAAAAACTTAACAATTAATAACGACGATCAATGTCGAACAAAAATAAATTTCGTTCAACTGTTGACAAGTGTGGACGTGTTTTAATTTATCTCCGTGCTATTAATTGATTTTTTTTTTGAAATTGTTCGTAATAGGTATTTTTGTAATACCACATCCAGGAAAATGAAAATATGGACACAAATGATACCGATTTAATTCGAGGCTCTGCCTCACCGACTGGTGCTGGTCCTAGCACTGGTCTTAGGGTTGCGACCTTGAAGTCCGACCTTGATTCTGGTAGGGGTGCCCAGCCTAATATTGGTGGTAAAAAGAAAAAGAAACTTAAACCATCAAAGGTCAGGCACAACCAGAGACGGCTTTGTTTGAAAATAATTAACAGACTAAGCCAACTTGATGGAACGAAGCTCTCCGAACGTGAGAGGGCGTCCCTATCATGGGCGAAAGGAGTCATTGAAGAACAGGACAAACTTTCGGCAATGCGCGCATCTGAAAAACAGAGCGCTGTTTCGGCCTCGTCATCGAAGTCTGGTAAAAGGTTGCGCTCGCCCGACGAGAAACCTTTACCTAAGAGATCTAAGGTGACCGGCAACGTCTGGACTCAGTCTTTTAGTGAAGTGGTTAAAGGTAACTTCGTTAGGGCTGTGATAAACAGGCAAAATGGGTATTGTAGTATTCCAAGGGACAAGTGGAGTTTAGTTGAAACTAAACTAAATGAAATCTACTATAGGCTCCTTGAGAGTATGCCTGATTTTCTCCCTACTACTGTCAACGCAGGTTGGTATCAGGGGCGAGTAAAACTCGTTGCTTTTGGGAACGAAAGATCCGCAGCCGTGTTTAAGGTTGCCATTAGCCAAGTGGGAGAGTTATGGCCTGGAGCCAGACTGGACGTTGTGGAAAAACATGATATCCCCTCGCAACCCAGAGCTCATGCATGGATCCCAATGGCTACAAATGACACTGCGGTGATTCTTAAGATGATAAAAGTATGCAATCCTGACCTTCCAACTCAGAATTGGCAAATTGCCAGATTGGGTGAGATGGAGGGCGCTCGTCGTCAAGCAGTGGTCTTGGTTAATGAGGAATCGCTTCCGCTTTTAGCCAGGACTGACGGCATTATTAGATTTGGATTTTTTCATATAAGAGTCAATGTCTACAAGGGCGACCAGAAGACTATTTTGGACGCAGACAAGCCAGTGGCAGAGTCGGTTGAGGAGGAGAATCGGGAAAAGGTTGATATTCAGCTGGCCGATCCTAGGCTGATGGGAGATGCATCTGGCATTTTTGAAACCGAATCTGGTAACGAATGCGACCTCTGTGATGGCATGGAGGGTAAAGCTGATGCCACGATGGGTGACATTCAGGACGAGGCCCATGCAGTGAGGAGAGTTCTGTTGCCTCCGATTCAGAACAGATGGGATATATATCTGGCTTATTCGAAACCGAATCTGGGGACGAATGCGACCTCTTTGATAACACGGAGGATGAAGCCAATAACACGGTGGTGGAAAGGATGGTGGAAATAAAACAAGATGTTGCGGTTCCTACAAATAAACCTCCATCACTGTAAGGCAGCCTCAGTTGCACTCTTGCTGCGCCTGACGACAGGAGCAGTTGACTCGGTTTTTATCCAAGAGCCCTGGGTGCGGGGTGGCAGAGTTTGCGGATTGAAGACCCCTGGGTTTAAGTTGATGGTTGCCAAAGGTAAGGGCTCACCAAGAGCCTGCATCTTGGCGAAAAATGGCTTAAATATATTCTTTTTGTCAACTTTTAGTGATATGGATGTAACAGCGGCTAGCTTAGAGCTTCATGGGAAATCTATTTGGCTCGCCTCTGCGTATTTTCCTAATCCGGGGTCAATACCCCCGGAGAAGGTTGTCGGTCTAATTCGGGAGTCTGAATCTAGGGGACACCAGTTAGTAGTGTGTTGTGATGCTAATGCACATCATTCAATATGGGGTAGTACAGACACAAATGATAGAGGCGAATCACTTTTGGAGTTTTTGTTAAGCACTAACCTGTATATTTGTAACAAGGGTGGTGAACTAACTTTCGTTACAAGTACGCGGCAAGAGGTTCTTGACGTAACACTTGTATCAGATACATTGTCTGATAGAATTGATGACTGGAGAGTTTTGGAAGAGCATTCTTTCTCAGATCATCGCTACATTGAGTTTTTACTCAGGGAGCGTGCCCCGGTTGAGACAGTCTCTAGAAATCTGAGGAGAACAAACTGGGTGAAATATAGGGAGACTTTTTCTTTGCTTTTGGATGAAGTACCCCTATCTGAACCGCATAGTTTAGCGGAAATTGACTGTCTGGTTGACCATATAACAAATGTTTGTAATAGGTGCCTGGATGCGTCTTGCCCTTCTGCAAAGCCTAGAGGGAAAAAAAAGCCACCTTGGTGGTCAAATGAGTTGCAGACGAGCAGAGATTCCTGCAGAAAGCTCTTTAATAAGGCTAAATTTTCAAGAGCGGACGAGGACTGGTCTGCATACAGGCTGCAACTTAAGAGTTATAAAAAGATGATCAAAAATGCAAAATGTGATTCTTGGAAAAACTTCTGTGGAAACATAGAAGACGTTTCTGAGGCATCCAGGCTGCGCAAGGTTCTGGCTTCTTCTCCTTGCACCCTAGGATACCTGAAAGATCCTAATGGGGTGTGGTCTTCCTCCAGTGGAGAGTCGCTGGATATCCTTTTAAACACGCATTTTCCGGGCAATTCCATGACGCCGTTTCAAGCTTTGGAACGTTCTGACGCCCAAGCATCTGAAATTGCTTCGGAAATAATAAATATGCCAACATTAATCTGGGCGATAAAAAGCTTCAGGCCCTATAATTCCCCGGGACCTGATGGTATAATCCCGGCTGAGTTGCAGCAAGTGTTGGACTATATAGCCCCGTTGCTGTATAATCTATACACAGCATGCATCAACTGGTCGTATATTCCTTTAAAATGGAGGTATACCAGAGTCGTATTTATCCCGAAGGCTGGGAAAAGTTCCCACACAGCTCCGAAGGATTTCAGACCAATTAGTCTGTCTTCTTTTTTGTTAAAGACAATGGAACGAATGATAGACTCATATTTGCGTAGAGTGATTGACCCGAGGTTGCTTTCGACAAAGCAACATGCATACAGCAAGGGACGATCAACGGAAACAGCTCTTCATGAGCTCGTTGGTACCATCGAGAGATCGCTTTCGGTAAAGGAGTACACTATGGTGGCCTTTCTTGATATTGAGGGGGCTTTTAATAATGTCATCCCAGAATCGATAATATTGGCATTGTCTGGTCTGGGAGTAAAGCGTGAAATCGTTTTAATCGTGGAAAGCCTACTTGCCAGTAGACGTATAACGTCTGAATTGGGAGCGTCCGTCATATCTCGATTTGTCAATAGGGGCACACCACAAGGAGGTGTTCTTTCGCCGCTTCTTTGGAACCTGGCACTGAATTCAATGCTACTATCTCTAGAAGCACGTGGTTGTCATGTTGTCGCATATGCTGACGATGTCGCGATAGCGGTAAAGGGGAAGCATCTGCCAACATTGCGGGACATTCTTCAGGGTTCTCTGAAAGATCTGTCTAAATGGGCAAGAGACTGTGGTCTAGGAGTTAATCCTAGTCAAACAGAGCTTGTTTTATTTACAAGGAAAATTAAGATTCCTGCTTTCGATCCTATTTCTCTGGACGGTACTGAAATCACCTTCTCAGATGGAGCCAAGTATCTTGGAGTATTTCTAGATAGGAAGCTGAATTTCAGGCGTAATATTGAGGAACGGGTGAGAAAAGCAACGATTGCTTTGTATTCCTGTAAAAGGGCCATTGGAAAACGATGGGGTTTTAGCCCTCAAGTCGTTCATTGGATCTATACAGCAGTGGTGCGTCCAATTTTGCTGTATGGTATCATTGTCTGGTGGCCTGCTTTAGAAACAAAAGCGAACTGTAACTTTATCACGAAGGTACAGAGAATGGCGTCAATGTGCATAACTGGTGCTCTTCGTACTACACCTACGGCTGCATTAGAAATCCTCCTTCACCTGATACCCTTGGACATATTGGGTAGGCAGTATGCAGCTGCGTCGGCAATTCGACTTAATAGCACGCTGCAATGGAGGAGCAGCGATTGTGGCCATAGCGCGATCTTGAAAAAGATAACAATACCACAAAATGTGGATTGTGCTCCCTCTTTGAGCCTTTTTGAGCGCCACTTTACCACTATGATACCATCCAGGGAGTCTTGGATGGGGGATACTCCGGGAAGAGGAGCTACCATAAATTTTTACACAGATGGATCGAGGCTGCACGAACAAGTGGGCTTTGGGGTCTATTCGGAAGAGCTTGGATTGAGCCTGGCTCGTAGATTGCCAGATCATTGCAGTGTTTACCAGGCAGAGATGCTGGCAATAAAGGAAGTGGCTGACTGGTTGAGCTGCAATGTCTTGTCTACAACCGCAGTCAACATCTATACTGACAGTCAAGCCGCGGTCAAGTCCCTGGATTCAATGTTTCTGAAAACAAGATCTGCCCTTAACTGCCGCACGTCTTTAAATGAGATGGCCAAGCAGTTTAATATACGACTCATATGGGTCCCAGGGCACAGAGACATTCCAGGGAATTGCAAAGCCGATGAGCTTGCAAGACTAGGAACTACCTTACAGGTTCCAACAGAATTGGAATGTGTTGGTATGCCTCTAGAAACTTGCAAGCAAAACCTACGGCTTTGTTCTGCGACGGAGACTAATCAAAGATGGGCAAATGGATGGACGTGTGAGACAACACGACTGATTTGGCCTTCTCTTAATCAGGGGCGCACAAGTGAGCTGATATCGCTTCCAAGAGGAGAGATTTCGACGGTGGTTTCTATAATTACCGGACACTGTCTTATAGGGAAGCACGCAGAGCGGTTAAATGTGCCGTCGAATGACTTTTGCCGAAGTTGCATGGATGAAGAGGAGTTGGAAACTATCGAACACTTTATTTGCCATTGCCCAGCACTTTCTGGTCAGCGACTTGCTTCACTGGGATCTAGGGAGCTGTACGATCTTTCTGATTTGTCGGATGTCAAAATTCAACATCTAAGGAGTTTCATAAGAAGCTCAAACTGGTTTAACGACAGGGACTAGTAGGGAAACCTATTACGATCCCGTGGTATCACAATGGACCTCAGAGTCTACGTGTGTTGACGTAAAACGTCAGCAGCCACTTACAACCTAACCTAACCTAACCCAAGATAGGTTTCATAACCTAACCCACAAAAGAATGAGGTACCATTTGCACCTGACGCAATTCAATAAAAAAACTAACCTAGATGATTGAGCTCAATTAAACCAGGGATACACGTGGCCAAAAAAGCCGTTACTATATACGCGAGTGGGGCAGGCTAAACAATATCAAAAAAAGGTTGGACATTAATCCCCAAATCTTACGATTAGATAGGATTACAATACACAAATATAATGGTATTAAACCATACGATGCGAAAAATACAAAATTTATATAAAAATAAAAATACAAAATTTATATAAGGGTCTTAAATGGTGTTTTTAGCCCAGTGTGGCTTTTCAAAAAAATATGGTTTCCCTTTTAAAATTTCATTTATACGTCACCGGATTTATCAAACTTTATTCCCATGTGCTTAGGGTCCTCAACCTCGTGCTTGGCTTAGGCCAGAGTGTCGTCTACCACGAGGAATAAATACACACACAGGAGGCTCTGTTTTACTAAATTGTACGGTTGAGTTTTCTTATTACAGATGGATTTGACGATGATTTGAAAGCCGGGATGATTACTTTAGTTTCCACTGGGATGGCATCCAAGTACCATTAAAACCAATAGGGGCACACACACGTGAATCAAAATCCACGAGGAAAACTGTACAAAAAAGAAGATTCCCAGTAAGAATCACATTGCGGTAGGAAATATAAAAAAAATAATGCTTTACCTCTTGCCCTTGAGTTGTTGGTAAATTACAGGGATAATTTACGATATAATTTCCCAGTCAGAAAAATACAATCGCAAAAGCGTTGTGAAAGCGTTGTGGACGGTTGTACGAGCGTTCTGTATACCAACTTCAAAGCGCCTTCAGATGATCCGAATGATAACATCGATCTACGGTAGGTTTAAAGCGTTTTAAAAGCGATGTAAAAAAGTGCTTTGAGAACGTTTTTTTAAAGTCATCAAAGCGCTTTAAAAACCCAAAGTAAAGAATTTCTGTTTTAGTTCGGTTATAATAATTTGTTTGATACAAAGTGAAATCCGAAAAAAAAGTTTTTGTACTTAAAAAAACTTAGAAAATTTTTCAAAAAAATTTTCAAAACTTTGAAAATTTAAAAAAAAAAAATTTTTACTTAAAAAACAAAAAAAAAAATTGACAAAAAATTGTTATTCAAAAATAGCTTCGGAACTTAAAAATTAAAAAAAAAATAAATAAATATATAGAACTCTTAAAGCGCTTTTCGAATACGCTCGCAAAGCGTTCCAAAAAAACGTTTTGAGATTGCTTTTTTTTGTTATAGAGCTTTCAGAACACTTTTCAAAAGCGCTCGCAAAGCGTTTGTAAAAAGCGTTTTGGGAATGCTTTTTTTTTGTTACAGTGCTTTCAGAACGCTTTTTTTTTAGAACCGTCGTCAATTTCTACTTGGGTTGGTTTAAATTATGTTTTAATTAATATTTCCCAATTTGCACGTGGGTCTGCGGCGTTTGTAATCGTTTTACAATTTATATTTAATTTGTTTTACCAAGTGACCGCGTTGTTTGACAAAAAACTTTGTGAATGCACAAAATTTATCTTTATGCATGACAAGAAGAGCAAATGAAATGTTAAAGAAAATAAATTACCGTTACTTTGCCAAAGGTTACCATCGATCATATTTTGTTAATGCACTGAGCAAAATAAACGGAGTCGGTGTACCAAAATAAATAATGCTAATGTAGCCGAATAAAATCGCTTATTTATTTTGTGAATACGGCAGTTTAACCCTAGGAGGTTCAACCAGGTCTGAGCAGACCTTTTGCGTAATAAACTGTGTATAAATCTATTGTTTTTCGTTTCAGAGACGAATCCGTTTATGACTTCCTAGAAGCGGGTCTTGAAAACAAACTTAGCTCAACATCAGACTGCTTATATGTTTCTATAAGGTTTTATTCGTGTTTAGAAAAAAATAGTCATAAACGTACAAACTATGTCTGTGCAGACCTATGAATTTGAATGAATGGTAGGGCATGTTATTGAAATTAGTTTTGTCTTTTGTGCTCGTAAAATGTGTAAGGGGACAGTACAAACACATTGACATTCAATTTTATGAAATTCGCGTACGTTTTCACTTACTTGGCTAGGTTCAAATTTTGGTCCAAAACCAAACAAAAATATAGGTCTGCGCAGACATAGTTTTCATGTTTGCAAGGTCTAGTCAGACCTAAAAGTTATTTGAATGGTGTGGCATGCGATTGAACTTTTTTTTGAGTTTTTTGTGCTAAAAATGTGTATGCAGAACGTACAAACATATTTACACAGACTTTTAGGATTTCTGCTTATGTAAACCCCTACAAATCACAATAGGTCTGCGCAGACCTAGTTGTTACGTTTGTGACTTTTTTTCCCCTGATCATCCTAGGGTTAATAACGATATCAAAACGACATGTAACAAGATTTCAAAATCGGTCGAATAGTTTTTGAGATATCACTATTTGAAATTTGTAAAAATTGCGGTTTTTTACCCACGTTCAAGAATTAAAAAAAAAAAAACCTTAAAATTTCTTTTCCTAAACACTTTTAAAGAGCTTGACACGAACTTTCATTTAAACTTAACTTGAGCCAAATCGTATAATTTGAAACTGTGGCGCCCTTCAATCAAAATCAGAAAATCCTAACCGCCGCGCGTTAAAATGGTCAGATATGACTTAACTTAAGTTTAAATAAAAGATTGTCTCAATTTCTATAAAAGTGTCAAGGGAAGAAATTTTGAGATTTCATATTTTGAGTAGGTTTATTTTAGCTCGAGGTCATTATTTCCTTTATTAATTAAAAAAATTTCAAGAAAATTTTATTTCTGTTATAAATTTATTTATGCTAGTCATTTTTAAAAGACTTAGTCGACACGTGTTTCGGAATTTATCAGATGTCATTGTCAAGACTATTTAGCAAATATTAAAACCTTATACTACAAGCAGCAAAGGGAATTTAAATGACAAATCTCTAATGTTCAAACAAAAATATTAATACATTTTCAACTCTTCATTCATTGAGAATTAGAAAAAAAAAATTTTACAATATCGTAGTAAGATCACGATCGTCAAATAACCAACAAAAACTATCATAAAACGGATTTGCATATGATTATCCATTAGATAATACCATATGCTAGCTGTTTTAAATAATTGTGTTTGTTATTTGAAACTTTCTTCTTCTAATTCTCAATGAGGGTAGAGTTGAATATGTAGGAGTATTAATATTTTTGTTAGCGATTGGTCATTTAGATTCCCTTTTCTACTTGTATGTTATTTTTGCTAAATAATATTTAGTAAATAGTCTTGACAATATAATCTGACAAATTCTTGCACAATTTACCAGCATATATAAATTTACAACAGAAAAATAATTTTCTTGAAAATTATTCTGTAAGAATATCATAGTTTTAATTATTAAATCAAAAATTGACCTCGAGCTAGAATAAACCTACTCAGAATATAATATTTTAAAGGTCGAATAAAACAATTTTTATTAAAACAAAATAATCAGAATTTTGAGATTTCTTAAAAAAAACCCCTTTCGACCGATTTTATTTTTTTTTTTTGATATTTTCTATTTTACCCCAATCTCGTTCTCACAAACTTCATTGCACGTGCGGCACAGAAATTTTCAACCAATCGAGCTTATTTTATTTCATTTTTGTTTACCCTAATCTCACACTAAACTGGGCTCCGATTTTTAAGAATCTAAAATCGTTAATGTTGTATTATTTATTTTTTTTTTACTGCCGTTACCACAATCATAACTGGTAATATCGCTATTCCCGGGAATGTATCTAAAACCGACACTGGTAATAATGACCGTCGCCTTATTGTAGCGAAAACAACCAAGAGTCTATTGGGAATAGAACCTACGACACCCACGTTGATAGGCTACCAGTCCGCTTTCAGGGGAAAAGGAATTTTCAGATTCTGGATAATGTTGACTAATTAAATGACTTATTGATTAAAAAAATTGGAAAAATATACAAATTAATGGAGTATGGAATTTATATTTGTACGTGATAAAACTTTTATTGTTTAAATTTCTTTATGAAAAATGTTTTATTTTTATAAATATAAAGATATAAATAAATATAAATAAATGTCACACTTTTCTGGTATTTTACGGCACAAAAGTTTATTTTCCGAATTTGAACGAACGGGCAAATTTTTATTTTCCTAGACCTTAAACTTATATGGTACAAATTAACCCGTGGCGAACGTCGATAAAAGCTTTGGAAATAATAAAAAAAAAAAATTAAAAAATATATGTCTTGGGACTAGGGTTGCCAGACGGCCTGGAATGGCCTGGATTTTCCAGTTATTTTGGGTCCGGTCCAGTTTCCAGTTAGTGTATAATTTTTCCAGTTATAAAATAATTTCTTAAATTTTAAAAATATTTTTTTTTATTAAATAAATTTTACAATTTTTTTTAATAAAACACAAATCAAAAAGCTGCCTCTTTTGCACTTTTTGTTGCGTTTTCACTACACTCAAAAAAAAACCTTGTCAAATTACTAGAAAAAGTCTCGTAGTTCCATTTTATTAAAATTTTACAGTTTTCCTTGTTTTTTAACAAACAATTTTCGATCGAAATAAATTTTTTTTTGTAATTTTGTAAATTTCTCTGGCAATTTTACAAAAAATCCAGTAAATTCAGGAGAATTCCTTGCAAGTTTTATTTTGCAAAATAAAATTGTAAATTTACAATTATATTGATAAAAAGCTCGTAATTTTTACTAGGAATTCTCATAAAATAGAAGGTACCAAAAAAAATCTAGTAAATTCACGAGAATTCCTTGTAAGTTTTATAGCGTCAAAAAATTTGTAAATTTACAAAATTAATAGTAAAAAGCTTGTTAAATTACAAAATTATTGGGAAAAATCTTGAAAAAAAGTACTAAGAATTCTTGTTTAATAGGAGGTAGCAAAAAATAAGATTTTTTTAGTGTACTTTTGTTCATTACTTACGAGCACATCGGCGGTCTAGTTCGTGTCGAATGTTTTCCTTCCCCTCGTAGATGTTCTGAGAATTGTTGGCGTACATTTTGCTTTTCAAATAACCCAATAAAAATAAGTCCAGAGGGGTCATATCTGTAGATGAGGGCCAGTTATTGTCACTTTTTTGACGTCCAGGGAAGTTTAACTTGCCATATAGATTTCCAGATCCGATTCCCACTCCGGACTTATTTTTGTGGGGGTATTTGAATAGAAAAATATACGCCAACAATCCTCAAACTATTGACGAGGTCAACATCAATATTCCGACATGCTCAAAAGTAATGAATATGCTTACAAAAGTGCACGTTTTGCCATGGCCAATTGAGGCGACCATTTGATTTATGTTATTTTTGAAAAGTAGTCCAAAATAAAGATATCTCACAGATGAAAATCTGTTGTTTTTTTAAGTTATAAAAAAAATATGTATTTGTCCAGTTATTTTCTGAAAATCCAGCTGAATTTTTTCCATATTCCAGTTATTGAACTTCTAGTATCTGGCAACCCTACTTGCGACACATTATATTTATTATTCGCTGAGCTCAACTATCAAAATTTTTTTTAAAATCGTCGACCGGTTTTTGAGCTATCGCTTAAAAAAAAAAAACAAAACTTTGATCGACCAAACCTTTGACCCATAAAAGGTGAAGGAAAAAAAAATTTTTTTTAGTATCTTGACTGTAGAAAAAAAAAACAATTGGTTTTTTTGCAAATTTCAAAGAGTTTTAGAAAATCTTTAATTTACACTTAATTTGAACCAAACTCTGCCATTTCAACCCGTGGAGCCCATCGATCAACGTTTTGGATTTTGGAAAATTTTTAATAAAATTTTGGTTTTTTTAAAACTACAAAAAAAAAATTCTCACGTAACATTATATCGTGAACCTATATTCAAAATATGCCAACTCAAATTTGACGGAAATGAGTTTCCGATGGCAAATAGCTCCCCTATGTAATACCTATCTGCCATAAAAATTTCAGAGCAAAAAAATAATTATTTGTCGTTTTACATCCATTTTTGTTATTCTGCTAACTCAAAGTACATATTTTTTTGGTGGAAAAAAATGCCAACTCCCATTGTAAATTTCCAAAAATTTTTCAAAAAAATTTAAAAAAAAAATTTGACCACATATCTTATTGCATTTGCCATGCTAAACACGAATCTTGTAAAGATTTTGATATCTAATGACTGGTTCTCGAGATATTGATATTTTGAAAATATCGGTAAATAGTGTTTGCAAAAAAAAAAAATTGCTTATATTTATGTAACTTTCAAACTATTTATCAGATTGAAACATTATGAATGGGGCAAATAAAGTCAATGATATAAGCTTTCAAAATAGCTGGTTTGGAGTGACCCTATTGCAATGCAGCGTGAGTTACAGAGTGCCAAAGTTGACCACCCTGAGATTAAAAGGCTTTCGGAGCTAGTAACTTTTAAAAATATGCAAAGATTTTTAATTTTTTGTTCAGTTTTTGCAATTACCGTACTAAGGATAACAAAAACCAAAAAAAAAAAATTTTTTAAAAATTTTTCCAAAAAATAATTTATTTTTATTTTCCGACAAAATATGCCAACTCTAAAAAAATATTTGTTTTTTGATATAGTAATAAATGCCATCTCTGAAAAATATGCAAACAAGTGCAAAATATGAAAATTTTTGCATAGGTAAAAATTGTTTAGAATATTTAAACCATCTTGTGGAAGGTACATTGTTTATTTTTGCAATAACACGCGAAATAACTAGTTTTTTAGCTCTCCTGAACAGTAAGCTTTTTCGAGTTGGCATTTATTGAATATAGTTCGACGATATTTATTAATTTTGGCATGCTGAATATGAATATCACGAAATTTCTGAAATCGGCTCAGCGGTTTTCGAGATATTGCCATTTGAAATTGGTAAAAATTTTTTAAAATGATGATTTTTTCCTACGTTCAAGAAGTTTTTAATAAAAATCTAATTTTTTCCATTGCCTATTTTATAGAGCTTTAAACAAACTTTTATTTAGACTTGACTTCAGTCAAATCAGACTATTTGAACAAACAGCTCCCTTCCATCATGATTTGAAATTTGTGGTGAAAATTTTCTGAAAAACAACTTTTACCAAACAGCGCCTCGAAAGGGCCTAAGGAAAAAAAATTGTTTTGTTTTGAAAATTTCTAGACATTTGGAAAAAATCTAAATTTTCAAATCGGGATATCTCGAAAACCGTTCGACATGTCGAGAGCGAGTATTCAAAACATGTTATCTGCATAATGAAATTTTTTTAGGAGATCCTAAAGGACTTTTGTGGTCAGCGACGTATCCAGGAATTTGAAAACGAGGGGGCACAATTCCCAAAATTTTTTTCGTCATCGCCTATTAATATTTGTTTTTAACTACACCCATAACCAATTTTTTTTTAAATAACAGATTTACTCAAAACTCTTTACGCACAGGTTTTTTGGGTTCCAAAATTAGAATCTGCCATTCGAAAATCTAACTTCAGATTCTTATTTAGCGACCCCAAAAACTCGGGCATAAAAAGTTTTAAAGGAAATCGTTTTATTTTTTAACAATATTTGTTGCCTTGTTGAATCCGCCATTTTAAATTTTAAAATTCCAACTTCAGATTCTTCTTAAACCACCACAAAAACCTGTGTTTAAAGAGTTGATGAAGAAACCCTCATATAAAAGAAACAATTCTAAGGTTGAGGCCACATCGGGTATTTTTGGGGTTAAAAAAATGGGTAAAAAATGGCGAATTTTAGATTCTTCAGCCATTTCTTTGTAAGAAACTATATGATATTTCCATATGAGAATATTTTTTTTTTTACACTTAGAAAATTATTGCAGTTACTACATGCTGGTCATTTGTGTAGTAAGTAGTAGTTGTTGTTTTCAACTACAAGTTCAGTTGTTTTTGGGTGAAAAATCTCAAACAACTGTTTTTTGTAGTCGTTTTAAAAAATAAATACAAAAAATTACTACATTGTAGTAACAGTTGTTTTATGTAGTTGTTCTTAGTCTATAAAAACTTATAATTTTCAAGAAATTTTTAGAAAACGGATGTGTTGAACGATTTGGAAGTGTCAGATGCAGCAGAAATTATTTCCAAATAATTTCAACCGTTTTTTAAGTTTAGAAGAAAATTCAGACAATTTGAGTTACAGTAAAAATAACTGTAATTTGAAGTAGTTTTTACCGTTTTTTTGTAGTTGTTAATTGATAGTTAAAAACAACAACAATTTTTGGTTGATTTTACTGTAAAATGTAGTCGACGCCTAAACAACAGCAAATGTAGTAGTTTTTACTGTCTTTTGTAGTGGAATCTACCGTCATAATTTTTTGAGTGTATGCCTATCCAAAACCTTGTAAAAATTTTGTTTGAAAATTTTTTTATAGAAATTAATTTTCATGATCCTAATGTATAATTTTTATTAGATAAAAGTAATATTATATGTTTTTTTTTTATCATATTTTACTGATTATGCGGCATAAATGACTTTTTAGAAACGAAATTATTTTAAAGTTATTATAAAAAATAAAATCTCTTCTATTAAAATCAAAATATTTAGAAACTAGTGAATTATTTTGTATAATGCTTTTTTGTGTATAAAATTTTCAAAATTTTCAAATCGAAAAGAGGGGAGGCACGTGCCCCCTGTGTCCCCCCCCGCCACCCCCTTATACGTCCATGTTTGTGGTAGTTCTAAGAGTAATTATTCATATTTTTTCTAAAATATCTTTAAAAACAATTGTTTTTGAAATACTACTTCAGATAAAAATTAATTTGATGGATGACAACTAACTCAGTGAACACATTTTTATCAAAAACTCTCTTTGGAAAATATTGCAGATAGCCAGTTTTGAATTTAAAATTAAATTTTCAGAAATCCAAAACTTTGTTCACCGTGCACCGCGTGTTTTTTTTAGTCCGACTGGCCTTAAATTTGTATGACACAATTTTAAGGTTTAGTAGAATAAAAATTTGCCCGGACACTTGGGAAAATCAAAAGTGAAAAAAATGCCACTCTAATGTATATATTACTACAAAAATTTATTTTTATTGGTAGGTATATTTTTGTTTTATTTTTCTGAAGAAGTTATCGTTAATTAATTTATGATCACACACGATTAATAACAAAATGATTTGAATGTTGAATAGGAAATTAATCTACGGAAGAAAAAAATGTTACGAAAAATTTAAATTTCGCACGTCATTTTTTTTTTTATAATTGAAGAACTTTTGAAAAAAAAAATTAAGTGGGTTGTGTTTTGAACTCTTAATCGAAATTTCTATTTAAAGATGATAACTACACTACACTAAAAATTATACAAGTTTACAAGTTTAAGGCCAACGGAATAAATTAACTTCTGGCGCCCTACGATCAAAGTTTTGGAGTTTTGAAAATTAAAAAAAAAGTAATTTAAAAAAATTTGTCTTGCGATATATCATATTTATATCATATTTATATCATATTTATATCATATTTATATCATATTTATATCATATTTATATCATATTTATATCATATATATAAAGACGAATGCAAAAATAAATTAAAATCGGCAGAATTGTTTTCGAGATATCGCTACTTAAAGTTTTACAAAACTATTGACCATTTCATAGAGTTTGAGAAAAAAATTCATTTAAACATTTTTAAACCAAATCCGATCATTTTAACCCATGGCGCCCTTCGATTTCAGTTTAAGGTTTTTAGAAAAGTTTCAAAAAAAAAATTTTCCTAAACATTTTTTTTTAAATCGGTCGAAAGGTTTTCGAGATATTGTTATTTGAAATTTGCAAAAATGGCGTTTTTTTTTACAATCAAGAAATTTACAAAAAAATTTCAAAAATTTTTTTTCTTAAGCATTTCATAGAGCTTGAGATAAACTTTCATTTAAAATTATTTTGAGCCAAATCCGATCTTTCTAACCCGTGGCACTTGTTGATCAAAGTTTTGTTTTTTTTTAGAAAATTTTCCCCAAAAAATCTATATTTTGATCGAAGGGCTCCATTCTAGCCAAAACTGTATTAAGTGTCAAAAGTAATCACTTTACTTACTTACATTTGGCACTTTCCTGTATAGTCTTGACAATGGAATCTTATAAATTCCGAAACACGTGTCGGCTAAGTCTTTCACAAATGACAATCCTTATATATATATAAAAATGACATGTTAGTTTGTTTGTTTGTATGTTTGTTTGTTTGTGTCGCTTTCAGAAAAAAACTACTGAACCGATTCAAATGAAATTTGGCATGTAGATAGTACGTTTCCTGGAATGAAAAATGGCACCAATGGCATCTCGATTGGATGCCCCGCCTCCTTTTACGCCCACTTTTTGTGAATTTCAGATTTTTCAATATATTTGGTTGTTGTACTATATTTGGATGTTTGTTACCGATAAACATGCAATTTGGCATACTTATAGGGCGTTTTTTGCAAGGAAATATATTCCATCCCGCATCTTGATTGGAAGCCACGCCTCTTTTTAAGATCCTTACAAAGGGGCGTGGCATCATTTGGTTTTTCTGTCTGTCTGCCCACAATCGAGGATAAACGGCTGAACCGATTTACATGAAATCTTCACCACAGATAGTACTAACCGAGACGGGAACTATAGGCCATAAAAGAGACCGATCGGCCAAGTGGGCGTAGAATGCCACGCCCCTTTGTATTATATTGAACATTATTTCTGCCTTTTCAGCAATTACACTTAAACGGTTGAACCGATTTTAAAGAAATTTTCACCACATACAGTACTAATCCAAGCGGGAAATATAGTTCATAATATTGCGGCGATCAACCAAAGGGGCGGAAATGCCACGCCCCTTTGTACTTCATTGAAAGTTATTTCTACCTGTCCCGTAATCACGCTAAAACGTCAAAAGCGATTTTAATGAAAATTTCACCACACATAGTACTAAACCAGGCGGGCACTATAGGTTATAATAGGAGGGCGCTCTGACGGATGGGCGTAAAAGTCCACGCCCCTTTGTATTACATTGAAATTTATTTCTGCCAGTTCCGTAATCACTCTTAATCGTGTGAACAGATTTTGTTACAATTTTCAACACAGATAGTACTAACCGAAGCGGGAACAATATGCCATATCAGCACGTTATTGGGCAAAGGCGTTTTAAAATGCCGCTCTTTGTATTAATTTCAAACTATTTTTGACTGCCATAATAAAGAGCGTTTGGACAAAGAGGCATTAGTTGCATCGCTCTTTTGTAATTTACTAAAAGTTGTTTCTGTCAGCAGTGTTGGTATTTGATAATTTTCGATTAGTTGAAGTCTAAAAAGGGCCAAAATGGATTGAAAAGGGACAAAATGGATTGAAAAGGGCCAAACAAATTTTACCATACATTTTTGGCCAAAGCGATTTTGTTTTTCTTTTTATTTCGCTGTTGTTATTAAGATCTATTTAAAAATTGTTATTCTTTAAAATATCGGATCTCTTAACCCGCTTCTTGAGCTAAATTTCGCTTGACAAGTAATGATCCTTTTGTCCCTAAGTATCGATTTTAGTTTACAAACTTTGCGGACTGGGTAAGGGGATCTAATGAGAGACTTTCTGAACACTTCTTACTAACACTTTTTACAATTCCTATTTTGGAACTTATCTTTTACCGGAAAAAAATTAATCGCTAAAACCCTCAATCAAGTATACTCGCAAGTGGTCGTTAAAGGGTTAAAGAAAAATAAAAAGTAGGATTCTATGGGGGAAATTTGGTACTTTTTGACTTTTGGGAACTCATTCAATTTTCCTAAAACAAATTTTTTAATTTATTTAAAAAAAATTTACCAATATTTGGTGAGAATGAAAATAGGCCAAAACAGTTTTTTATGGTGCCACTGAACATTGAATAGTGCCAAAAATGGCACTATTGTGCCACATTTCCCAACCGTGTCTGTCAGTTTCGCAATTACGCATCAACGGCTGAATCAATTAACATGAAATTTTCGCAACAGATAGTACTAAACGAGGCGGGAACTATAGAACATAAAATGAGCGATCGGACAAAGGGGCATAAAATGACACGCCCTGTTAAATTTATTGCACCTCCTTTCTGCCTTTTTCGCAATCACGCTTATTCGGCTTAACTGATTTTGAAGAAATTTCCACCGCAGATAGTCCTAACCGAGGCGAAACTATAGGCAACAAAAGAGTGCGCTTTGACAAAGGGGAGTAAAATCCCACGCTCTTTTGTATTACGTTGAAAGTTATTTCTGCCTGTCCCATAATCATGCTTAAACGGCTTAAACGATTTTAATGGATTTTTCACCACATATAGTACTTCCGAAACGGGAATAATAACCATAATAGAGCGTGTTTAGACCACGCCCCTTTGCACCACACTAAAAGTTATTTTCTGTCTGTTCCAAAATTACGCTTAAGCGCCTTACCTGATTTTAACAAAATTTCAACACATATAGTATTTACTAACCGAGGCGGGAACAATATGCCATATTAGCGCGTGATTAGGTAAAGGCGTGTATTTTTGCCAGTTCCGCAATCACGCAAAAACGGCTGAGCCAATTTTTAATAATTGACTAACCGATGCGATCCCATATTAGTGTGCGATCGAACAAAGGGACGTAAATTGCCACACCCATTTATAATATATTGAAAGCAGTCACGGTCCGTGAAGTTGTCACTGGGTGTTCTCTACTTATTTAAAATATCAAAATTATGAATATAATGTACGTTTTTCTGGAGGTAACATGCTCCCGCGATTAACAAAGTCTCAGTTTTATTATTTTTTATTGACATGCAGTCTAAATTCACTTTTGTGCTTTTTGTTAATTGTCGATGTGGTGAGGCAACAAAACGGCAATAAAAAAGAATTTGGACTGCATCTTACTCAAAAATATACAAAACTAATAACATCGGATCTTTATCTCTCTCGGACATGCGTAAGGTCCAGGAAAACATGAATTTTATACTTAAATTTGCTTTTTTTAAAAATTAGAGAACACCCAGTGATAAATTCACGGACCGTCACTGATTGAAGAATATCTCTGCCTATTCGGTTATCACGAGTACTAAACCAGGCGGGAATAGTTGGTCATATCAGCGCGCGATCGGACAGAGGTGGTGTAAAGTAATGCGAAATTTTCACCAGCTGTAGTGCTAACCGAGGATGCAACCATAGGGCATTACAAACTGTTATTCATTATATAATATTTTTTTCAACCCGGGCAACGCCGGGTGCAAAACAGCTAGTTGTAAATAAATTTAAAGCCGAAAACTTATTTCTATTATTTTATTTTATAAGAATATCATAGTTTTAATTAGTAAAGGAAATAATGACCTCGAGCTTAAATAAACTTTCTCAAAATATAACTTTTTAAAGGTCTACTAAAACAATTTGTATTTTTTAACAAAAAATTAATCAGAATATGATGAATTAAATTTTTTTTCTAAGTGTAATTGACAAATTTTCACTCACCACCTCAAATATATTTAATTTTTAGATTGACGATATTAAATCCTCCATATTTTCAAATATGACATTTAAAATTCTAATTGGCTGCCTAAGTCTATTCAAAATATATTTTTACATTATTTACTATTTATAAATTTTCAAGATATTAGAAATCCTATGTCAATTTTATCAGTCAAAACAATTAAAATTGTGTTAAAAATTTTTATTTGAAAAAAAAACTTGTTTTATTTTTTTTTTAATTTATTTAAAATTTATAGATACCCCAAAAACATATTAAGATAATAATTTATAACGTATAGGTCATTTTTAACCAAATAAAAAAAAAGAAGATTTTAGCCAAATATGACAAGACCAGTCAAAAATGATAACATACAAACTGATAAATAAAATATTATAATATGGTAAGAAAAAACAAATCAAGAAAACTACAATGAAAAGAAATAAAAAATAGCAACAGTCATACTTCATTAGAACTGCAAAAAAATTAAAAAAATATTTATTAAAAAAAAAAAAACAACAAAAGTTTCATATTCGATCTAGGTGAATCTTCATACAAAAGATCTACTCTGATTTTCTGGAAATTCGCTTATGGTGTTCAGGAGAAAATATTTAAAGAATATATGGAAATTCAATTAGAGTATTATTTTGGTTCGAGGCTTAACAAATTCTACTTATGATATTTTCATAATAAATTATTTATTTATTGCTTTAAAAAAGTTACTCATCTAATAGTGCATCTGCACAGATCTGTTTCAGCCTTACTAAGGCATCATCAGCAGATTTTAGAGAATTTTGAAAATATGGAAATTTAAAAATTCTCTACCGCATGTGAATTAAAACCATAGAGTAAAGATGATCAGAGATTTTGATAGGCCCCAAAACAATAAGTCACTTTATATAAATTGGTTCTCTTAATGTTAAAGATGCTTACATGCAATAGCAAAGGCAACACTAAGATAACCAACTGATTGAGAGAGCAAAATAAATGGCATCCAACCAATTTGACACCCACTGATTAAAACAAGTAAAATATTAAACGTATAATTAGCCGAATTTTTCATATCCCCAGTTTTTTTAAGTATCACCACCGTTCGATTCTAAGGCATTCTAGTGATGTCCGTCTATCCGTTCATCTGTGGAAGACTCAATCCATAGTAAGAAAACTAGACTGTTAAGGTTTGACACGAATATGTCTTATAAGAGCGGCATTTTGTAATATGGCAAAAAACTTTTCAAATGTCCGAGCAAATTTTTATTCTATTAGATCTACAACTTATATGGTACAAATTTGAGTCCAATAGGTTTAAATTAACCCGTGGCGCCCGGTGATCAATGATAAATAGAAAATAAAAAAATTATCTAGCAATACATTATTTTTTATTAATTTTGGCATGCTGAATACGAATACCAAAAAATTTCTGAAATCCGTCAAGCAGTTTTCGAGATATCACCATTTGAAAATTATCAAAAAATTTCTAAAAATGACGGTTTTCTTTCTAAGCTTGAGAAATTTTTTAACAAAAACCTCAAAATTGTTTTCCATTATCTATTTCATGGAGATGAAGACAAATTTTAATTTAAACTTAATTTGAGCCAAATCAGACCATTTTAAATAACCCATGGCGTTCTTCGATCAAAATTTAGAGGTTTGGTGAACATTTTCTAAAAACCAAAACTTTGATCGAAGTGCACCACTGGTTAAAATTATCGGAATTGGCTCAAATTAATTTTAAATGAAAGTTTGTCTCAAGCTTTACGAAAGGGTCAAGAAAATAATGGAGATTTTTTTAATTTTCTGAACTGTACAAAATGCCGCCAATTTTTGCAAAATTTAGATAGCGATCAAAATTAATAAATATGATGTGTAACAAGATATTGGAGACACTGCTATTTGAAATTTTTAAAAATGGCGGTCTCAAAAAAATGGCGGATCTAAAATATTATTTTCTACCCTTTCATAGAGCTCTAATTTTAACTTTATTTGAGTCAAATCTGATCATCAGGAAATTAAAAAAAAATCTCAAAACTTTTTTTTCTTCACCATTTCGTAGAATTTGAGACAAACTTTCATTTAAAATTAATTTGAGCCAATTCCGATAATTTTAACCCGTTTCACCCTTCGATCATAATTTTAGATTATTTCCGATATATTTTGCGATACATTATTTTAAGTTTGTTATGCAGATTAAGAATATCAAAAAATTTCTAAAATCGGTTGAGCGGTTTTTGAGATGTTGCCATTTGAAATTTGTCAAAAAATTTCTTAAAATAGAGGGTTTTTCATACATTAATTTTTTTTTAAAAAACCTTAAATTTTTTTCCATTGAAATTTCGTAGACATTGATACAAATTTTCACTTAAACATAGTTAGAACCAAATCAGACAATTTTAAGGAATGATACCCTTCGATAAAAATTTAGAGTTTTTGGTGAAAATTTTCTAAAAAATCAAAACGATATCTCGAAAACCGTTCAACCGTTTGATTTTTTTGATAATCGCGTTCAGCGCATCAAAACTAATGAATATGAAGCATCGCAAAACATACTTTTTTTAAATTTTAAAATCCAAATCTTTTGTCGCCGGGTTCCACTGTTTTAATTTAATTCGATTGGCCTCAAATTTGTACCACACAATTTTTAGGTCTTTTAGAATAAAAATTTGGCCGTATTAGAATTAGAAAATGATACCTTTTTGGTCTGTAAAAGTACTGTTTTAACCATAAGGGCACAGGGGCCATGTGCACTAAGGTGGGTCGAAAAAATATTTTTTTTTTTTATTTCAAAATGGCACCAAGCCTAAACGATAGTACATGTTTCGAGATGTCCCAGCAAAACTTTGGTAATGGGTAGTGATTATATAACACATTACCAGGTAATGTATACACCTTATTTGTAGCATTATTTTAGGATGTCTTACCAAACATTTGTTCCACAACGTATTATTTTCAAGTGAAAAATAATGCATTACTAATAATTTGCTACGTAATGCATGATTATTGGAAAAAATGTATTTCATATTTATTATTTCTAAACATTAAATCATGGATGACTTAAATTTGGTTACATTATGTATTATTTGAAAGTTTGAAATAATGCGTTATTTATAATTGGATGCATAATGCATTACAATAACATAAAAAATAATTACTAGTATACATTACTTTGAGTCTCATCCCCTGTTAAAATCATCAATGCTGCAATGTATAAAATAAGAGATCCTATACCTTATTTTATACCTTATTTGGTAATCTAAGTTTTGCTGGGGTATACCATTAAAATTTCAGGCCACTAAAAAAAATTCAGCTATCGCATGAGTATTGACGTTTTTAAAATTTTTCACCCCCATATTTGGCCCAACTCCGAAAAACTAAATTTTTTTGGTGATCTTTGACCACTGAAAATGATCGTCTATACTATTAGCAATATCTCCAAAATGATAAAATAAAATATCTGCAATAAAAAACCCAAATACTTTGACTACAACTGGATAAAAATATTTAAACATTTAGATTTTTTCCTTTCAAAGTCCATCAAAATCACATCTCGAAACATGTACTATCTTTTAGGCTTTGTGCCATTTTGAAATGAAAAAAATATTTTTTTTCGACCCACCTTAGTGTACACTAGGGCGTTTCATCAAAAACTTTTTTTTGGATTTTTGCAACTCTTGAAGCGGAATATGAATTCTTATGGCCTAAAAGATTTTTGAGATTTTTTTCAGATTTTTGGAATGTCGGGATCAACTCGCTCAAATCGATTTTATCAAAAAAATTAGGTTATGAAACATAATTTTTTTTATTTTTTGTTCTCTGGTGCCTTTTTTTAACAAAACCGGATATAATACTTCTTAATGTTGCTAGCCTCCTAAAAAAAAATATTCGCGGTCAAAATTATAAGTTCAAGGGTCACTAAGATGACCTTAAAAGTAAAAATTCAGAATTTCCCGTGTTTTAACCTCAATAATTCGAGAAATAAGCTATGTATGAACGTCATGTTGAATCCGTTAGATAGGTCTTTAAAACACCTTTCATTTAAAACCAATCTGACTATTGTCACTTTTGTAGAAATGTTAAAAAAAATAAAAAACTGTGAAAAACTCATTTTCTCCCCCATTTTATCGAAAATTGAACTGGTGCATTAGGTAGTTTTTTTTTGTAAAGTTAAAATAATAACTTTTAAAGGCTTTTTATAGATTGTAGTTAGTGTTTCCAAGCCGGTTAACCAAAAAACCGGTTTTTTGTCAAAAAAACCGGTTTGACAAAAACCCGGGTTTCCGGTTTGGAAACACTAATTGCAATCAAAAAAACTTCTTTTAAGTTTATTATTTCAATTTTACAAAAAAACTACTAATGGATTCCCTTCGATTTTCTGTAAAATGGGGGAAAAAATGAGTTTATCTTAGTTTTTTAATATTTCTACTAAAGTGACAAATGTCATTTTGGTTTTAAATTAAAGGTATTAAAAAGACCTATCTAACGGATTCATCATTACGTTCATATATTGCATATTTCTCAAATTATTAAGGTTGGAACACGGGAAATTCTGAATTTTTACTTTAAAGGTCATCTTAGTGACCCTTGAAGTTATTATTTTGACCGCGAATATTTTTTTTTAGAAGGCTAGCAACATTAAGAAGTATTATATCCGGTTTTGTTAAAAAAAGGCACCAGAGAACAAAAAATAAAAAAAATTATGTTTCATAACCTCATTTTTTTGATAAAATCGATTTGAGCGAGTTGATCCCGACATTCCAAAAATCTGAAAAAAAACTCAAAAATCTTTTAGGCCATAAGAATTCATATTCCGCTTCAAGAGTTGCAAAAATCCAAAAAAACGTTTTTGATGAAACGCCCTAGTGTACACGTTGCTCGCCCTCCGGGGTCCCCGAAAAGTCAATAAATTCGCTTACACGAAAATGGATGTAAATTTCTCATGATCATATTAGCGATTGCTAATGGTAATGCTAATTTTTTTTAATTCATACACATTTTGAGACAAATTCTCAGACTCAGAGCATGATTCGTCAAGAACAAAAAATGTCTGAGTATAGAAAAGGTCTCTGGTCTAAGACATTTTTCGTAAAGAAAAAGTACCAGATTCTGAGATATTTTTTGTTTAGAAAAAGTCTCAGATTTTGAAGAATTTTTCTTTTAGAAAAAGTCTCAAATTTTGAGACATTTTTCGTATAGAAAAAGTCTCAGATTCTGAGATATTTTTGGTATAGAAAAATTTTTATATTCTAAAACAGTTTTCGTATAGAAAAGGTTCAGATTCTGACACAGTTTTCGTATAGAAAAGTATCAGATTCTGATATATTTTTACTATAGAAAAAGTAGTAGATTCTTATCGAAAAGTCGCATATTCTTAGACACTCTTCGCATAGGAAAGATTTTATATTTCGAGAATTTTTTCGAGTAAAGAAAGTCTTTGATTCTGAGACATTTTTCGCTAGAAAAAGTCTCAGGTTCGGATAAATTCTTTCTATAGAAAAAGTTTTAGTTTCTGAGACATTTTTGTTAGAGAAAAATTTTAACATTCTGAGACAAGTCTTAAACTTTAAGACATTCTTTCTATAGAAAAAAATCTCAGATTATGAGACATCTTTCCGATGGAAAAATTTTAAAAAAATTTAAGATTCTGAGATTTTGTCAACATTTTTTTTTATATTTTTTGTTTACATTTTTGAGGGTCCATAAAATTTAGCACATCCAAATTTAACAGTATTATTTGTTTTTAATATTTTTATACCCTCCACTCTAGTGATAGAGGGTATATATAAGTTTGTCATTCCGTTTGTAACTCATCGAAATATCGGCCTGGGACCCCATAAAGTATATATATTCATGATCCCCGATCGATTTTAAGACATTCTAGCGATGTCCGTCTGTCCGTCTGATATGACTCACATTTAACATATTTATTGGAAGTTCTCCCGAGAAGTTTGTTATTGCATTTGAGTGATATCGGTTCAGCAGTACAAAAGTTATGACCGAAAATGTAAGGACACCACAAAAATTTTAGTACATTCAACATAAACTAAAAATATAAAATGCTTTAATTCGGCTGTTGGTTGACTTATGTGAACATAATTGAACACCAAATGGTATTTAAACAAGTACAAACATATTTTTGTGACAAAAAAATAAAAAAATCGCGGATTATTGCTTTTAACCAATTTTTTTTTTTTTTTGCGGAAATTTTTTTTTTCAAAAGTAATTTTCTTTTAAATAAAGTTTTTTTCAATAATCTCTTAGAAATTGTGGAGGGTATCACTACATTCGGCAAGGCCGAAATTAAATATTTTACTTGTTTACACTTAAAATATTGGGCACAACCAAATTTTCTACTCTCACTTGTTAAACTTAGTTTTTGTCGAGAAAATTTTAACCGGTTGATTTTATAATTATTTTTTTTAATATTAAAAAATTTATAAAATTTTGATTTGAAAATTTTTTGAAAATTTCTTGATTTACCGGTAAAATTTTCTTTTCATAAAATTGTATTTTTTCTTTAACTCTAATAGTTTTTACTCCCACGTGAAATTATTTTATAGTTCTTAAATAAAAAATTTTTATATTTAAAAAAAATAGTAATAATATTTTAATCACCTCTTGTTATGCATAAAATTAAAAATAAACTCCACAATTTATTTGATAAATTATTTTTTAATTCCATTTTTGTTGTAGTTATTTTATTTTTGCTTTTGTTATAAAGATATAATTTTTTTTTTTTTTTTTGTTAATTAATTTATATTTATATTTCAATTTTTATATTTTATTTTTAAAATATAATTGTATTAAATATAATCCACAATTTATTTATTTTGTTGTATATTTTTTTAAAGCACCCGCTTTATAATAACCGTAAAGCTTAACCGTTTCGTTCTTTGCAAATTTTAAAAATCAACTGAAATTGTTTTATATATAATGTTACTTTTTATATGTCGCTTTCAATAATTATAAATAAAATGTTCATTGGCTGATTTGGTTTGAACGTTTTTTTTTTGTTCTTCATTTTAATTTTTTTTAAACGCTTAATAAGCAACTGATATGTTCTGGTAGTAGAACAAAAAAAAAAGGTACGAAGACAGTCCAGCTCCATACATACAAACATACGTATGAGAGTTGGGAAAGTGTGTACAAATGTACTTTTGGTTTTGGTACAATTTTTTTCACACAACCATGTGAAACTTTCAATAGTAAAATAGAAGGATTTTCGAAAAAGAACTACAGTCAAAAAATTATGACGGAAAGATTCCACTACAAAAGACAGTTTAAACTACTACATTTGTTGTTGTTTAGGCGTCCACTATATTTTACGGTAAAATCAACCAATAATTGTTGTTTTTAACTATTGATTAACAACTACAAAAAATGGTAAAAACTTCTTCAAATTACAGTTGTTTTTAGTGTAACTAAAATTGTCTCAATTTTCTTCTAAACGGCGAAAACGGTTAAAATTATTAGGAAATAATTTCTGCTGCATCTGACACTCTAACTCGTTCAACTTATCCGTTTTTCTAAAAATTTCTAGAAAATTACAAGTTTTTTTATATACTAAAAACAACTACATAAGACAACTGTTACTACAATGTAGTAATTTTTTGCATTTATTTTTTAAAACGACTACAAAAATAGTTGTATGGGGGGAAATTGACCTTTCTCAGTTTTTTACGATTTACGCCTATATAAACAAAATTAATATAGGCATGTGTGGTATCAGATTAAAGGTATTAAAAATACCTATCTCGTGGTGCTAACAACGGGCCAAAGAAGTTAATATTTTCGATTTATTAACAAAAATGTCTTAAAATTTTGGTATTTTACTCAATATGACGAAAAGTTGTGCATTTTTGGACAACGTGTTAGCACATGTAGATAGGTTTTCCAAAGACCTTTCATTTGGTATGCAACATGACTATGTTTCTTTGCATAATATAGGAGATAAACGAAAAAAACTGAAAAATGGCCTTGTCTTCCCCTCTCCTTTTTACCCCCTAAATATGAATTTGGGCCGCTAAAAAAAAATACGTGTCCCTCTATTTTTTCTGCTCTACAAAATAAAACCAATTCCATAAAGATCCGCGGGTGACACTAGGGAGACTTCCTTTGTACACTGCGAATCACATCAATAAGGAATCGAGTTTTTCACTTTTTAATCGAATATATCTTTGTAACAAAAAGGCAGAAAAATATAAAAAAATGCACTGATAGAGACCATTATCTAGCTAATCATGTCAAATAATAACAATAATCAAAAGACTGAAAGAAGTCCTTTGAAAAAATATTTTTTGGCAACTTGTTAAAAAAATACTAGTTTTTTATGAATCACTTGAATAAGGAATTTTGGAATACATGCCAAGTAGGACCTGAATCCAATTTGTTATGGATAGCAATTCCTAAAACAATAGAAACATAACAGTTTTGTTTCGAATTTCAATAAAAATGAGACTCACAACAGATCTTAGCTCTTCCGAAAAGAAAAAAGTACTGACTTTAAAATCCAAAGTGTTAAATGCCGTTGAAATCGCGAAAATAATAGGGAGGAGCAAACCTATTGAAAGCAATTATTTAAATAACATTAAGAACTATGGAAAAAACATGAATGGGCGAACTTAAATGACAACAACAGAACGAGATCGACCAAAATTTTAAGAATTCTCTCGAATTCCACGTTGACATGTTCCAAATTTCTCAAAGAAGGTGGTTATTTTGTAGGTATTTGTATAGTCCATCACGATTAAAAATTAAATGAGTTTATAGTCTGTTAAAAATTGCAAAAAAAAAACCACCCCTTTATTCAAAACTTAAGAAGCATCGATGATACCGTAAGGAACAGTGATGATGCTACAGTAGAATATCGCACCCCATACCATAAAAACACCTTCTATGATCTGTCTGATATGCAAAAACTGTTTTTATTGTCTCAAATCACCGAAAACAATTGATCCGTTTAATGCAACGGATTTTTTTTTTCGTCGGAATAAATTACTTTAAAAAATTTCTGAGACCGCGTCATTGTATTCCTGGCGAGATTAAGGCGCTGCTAACTACATTTGGCATTCAGCTATTAATTCTAGTATAATTTCCGACGAGCACTGATCTCACTTGACTTTTAAACGCGACGAACTCTACAAATACTCGCATTAACGCCACTTTCTTTGAGAATTTTGAAAGATGTCAGCGAAGAATTTAGGGGAATACTTACAATTTTTGTCGATATCGTTCTGTTGTTGCCATTTTAGTTCACCCATTCATGTTTTTTCCATAGTTCTGAATGTTCTTTAGATAATTGCATACATCAGTTTTTCCCTCTCTATTATTTCCGCGATTTCAACGGCCTTTAACACTTTTTCCGTACATTTTCCTTTTCGGAAGAGCTAAGAGCTTTGTGAATCCCATTTTTATTGAAATTCGAAACAAAACTGTTTTGTTTTTGTTGTTTGAGGGATTGCTATTCATTACAAATTGGATTAAGGTCCTACTTGGTCTGTATTCCAAAATTCCTTATTCAAGTGATTCAAAAAAACTAGTGATTTTTTAACAACCCGAGTAAAAATTTTTATATGATGCAATATATATTGATATGTAATACAATATATAATTAAACGCAATTTGATCCGAAAAATGGTGGATGTTTTTGCATTAAAAAAGATCAATTTGTATAAAATATGATTTGATTTCATCCGAGTTTTGACCAGACATTGCCATATATTAGTGGATCTAATTAGATCTAATTGCATAAAAACATTTAAAATCCTGGTGTTTTTTGGTTTGGGTTGAGTTACACCACAGGTCAACGATACATTCACCAAACATATAATTTTCTTAAACAAAAAAATGTTCGGGTACGCTTCGAACCAGATAGGTGATATACATAACCCTAACAAGGAAATGTTTAGGAACATTTTAAAAAGTTTCTTATACTTTGCCTTAAAAACTTAGAAAATTGTTGGTTAAATGGAAATATATAGTGTTATATATGGAACAGAATAGGATATATATAATTTTATATTAAATTATACAGAAAAACAAATTTTGTATTGACCCTCATGTAATTTTATATAATTATATCAACCGTACACCTTTTAATCCGAATCATGATTCAATTATATATTACTACATATGACTGCATTAAAAAAATTTAGAAAATATCTCACGGATGTATAATCATATATAATTTATTATGTTTGTATCAAGTTATATATTGTAATATATGTTTATTTTTACTCGGGCTTGGAAAAAACTTAGAAAAATAAAAAAATATGGAGTCATATGAAATTTTATATAAAACACTTTGAAAATATTCGCGATAAAAATATGTTCTTGGAAAAAACTTAGAAAAATTAAAAAATAATGGAGGCATATAAAATTTTATATAAAACACTTAGAAATTTGAAATGATGCATGGGACCAGATGTTACAACATAAAGTTATGTATGACGATATCTTAAAAAAATCGCACATTAAAATTTATTATATAAATTTATCTCGCAAGATATAGTGTCACACATGATCATATATGAAATAATATGACAATATAAAAGTATATAAGATCATATTAAATTATTTTTACTCGGGAAGTTGCGGAAAAATATTTTTTAAAGCACTTTTTTCAGCCTTTTGATTATTGATATTATTTGACATTATTGGCTAGATAATGATCTTTATCAGTGCATTTTTTTATATTTTTCCGCTTATTCGTTACAAAGATATATTCGATTAAAAAGTGAAAAATTCGATTCCTTATTGATGTGATTCGCAGTGTAAGTGTAAAATGCCTAAAATTGAAGATAGAGAGTTTATATATTCTAAGAAATGAACGGCCATCAAATTTCACATCTAAAATCTCAGAGCAGCTGGAGTGATTTCGCAATATTTTTTAGAAACAGTACTTAATTTATCATCAGAGTACTGAGGTACTATAAAAATTTAAACTGCACACTCAAAATAATAACTCTGTTAAAAACTCTGTAAAATGACTGTTATCTCAATTCGACAGTTATTTGACAAAGTTATCTGTCGAAATACAGATTTAATAATATACTTTGTATTTTCTTGTAACCGAAAAACAAAATTTTATCTGTAATTTTACTTTTTACTTTGTAATCTCTATTTTAGAGATAATAAACAGAGTTTTTTGTTAAAATACAGATTTTATAAAATACTTATGTTTTTTCTCGTAACCAAAATACAAAATTTCAACTGTATTTTTATTTATTGCTCTGTAATTATAAACCCTGGAAAATTTTACGAGGATGTCGTGTAAAATTGGAGGTACTCGTAAAAAACTTTCACAAAAATAAAAAAAAGTAAATTTACAATTTTTAAGCATTAAAGCGGGCAAATTTACTCGATGGCATTTTTCAATTGTCAACACCAGATTGGCTATTTGACCAGAAATCAAATAGTAAATAAAATAGTCAAATTCTGGTCGCTTTTATCAATATTTTACAGATAATTCTGTAAATTTACAGTTTTTTTTATCGAAATCATTTTACAGAGTTTTCTTTGTAAAATAACAAAAAATCTTGCTGGTTGGAAATCTATGGTATTTTCTGCTGGCTCAGCAGAGTATCTCTGTAATTTAACAGAGTGATTATTTTGAGTGCACCGAAAATAGTAATAAAGTACTGAAATTGTTGTAAAAATTTTATGATTTGGTACCTTTTGAGAGTTTATGGTACAAAATGTCAAATATTACATCTCACCTCTGATACACATAAAACAATAACTAAATAATAACAGCGCGAAAATTAAAAAAAGCTAACGTCAAAATTATTTAGTAATGTTAACTTGTTTTTTTTAAAAAAACATTTTGTATCGTTTTTAGCTGAACGCTAATGAACTCTCAATTTACAATTGATCGTTTTATTATATGGTTGGTAGCTTGATTTGTAGTCGGTCGGTTGGTTAGTGGTTGATTTACCCCAAAAACAAACAAAAGCAGTTAACATTTTTTATGTGGAGAGCGCTTTTTTATCAATTAAATTTTATTAATTTTACGCTTTTAGTTTTCTCTAAAATACAAAAAAAAAAATACACAGTTTTTACTTATTCTCTTTTGAAAATAAGAGTAAGATGTTTTTAAAAAGTAAGAGTATTTTTTTAATTTTTGTTTTCGTATAACCAGTAATTTGAAACCATTTCACAGTGGTTTATTTTTGCAATTTTTTGACATAATTATACACACAAAACAAAAACCTTGTCAAATTACTAGAAAAAGTCTCGTAATCCCATTTTACCAATATTTTACAGTTTTCCTTGTTTTTTAACAAATTATTTTCGATCGAAATTTACAATTTAGTTTGTAATTTTACAGTTTATCTTGTAATTTTACAAGTTTCCAAGGTTTTTTCCAAAAAAGATCTAGTAAATTTACGAGAATTCCTTGTAAGTTTTATTTCGCCAAAAAAGTTGTAAATTAACAAATCTATTGGTAAAAACCTTGTAAAATTACAAAAAGCTCGTAATTTTTACTAGAAATTCTCGTAAAATAGGAGATAGCAAAAAATCTAGTAAAAATTACAAAATTATTGGTAAAAAGCTTGTAAAATAACAAGTAATTCTTGTCAAATACTAGGTAGCAAAAAAAATTACAAACTTTTCTTGTAATTTTACAAGGTTTTTTTTAACATGAAAATGTTTTTAGGCTGGTGTCTAATTTTAAAAAAGTTGCAGGACGCCACCTCAGTTTGACTATATAACAGTGTTGCCACCAACAAAATCGTAAATTACACATGGGTCATGCCAAAATTACACATGAAATCACGAATTACACATGGATCATGCCAAAATTACACATGCAATTACACACGCTTTCTTTTAATAACGCTTTTTTTTTAAATTTTCACAATAAACGGTTAACCAAAGTCTGGTTTTTACTGCTCAAAAAACCTACGATTTATATTTTTTGGCGAAATTTCTGTCTGGATAATCTAAGTCAAATCAGAAGAAATCTGAAAAACAGCAAAAAATATATTGATTTCAGCTGAAAATCTGCTCAAAAAATTTTAAGCATAAACATAAACGAAAATATTGCTAAATTTTAAAGACAAAAAACGGCAGAAAGTTTGCTTATTTCACAGAAACAGTTTGTCGTATTTTTTCTTTTTTTCAAATCGTCAATTTTTTTTAAATAAAATTTAGAAAAATACTAATGATAACTAAGTATTTTTGTAAAATTAGCAAAATAGTCTGCTATTTTTTAATTTTGACAATTTTTAATCGTTAAAATTTCACGAAAAAAAAAATCTGTAAAATTTTAAAATAATTAGCTGAAATGTTCACAAAAATATTTTTGTAAACGCAGCAAACAGAATCAGCAAAATAATTTAAAAACTTCTGTTATTTTTTAAAACTGAATGACAGAGAATTTCGTTAAAATATCCATATCTGCAGAAAAATCTGCTAAAAGTTTTGTTTAAACAAATTATGGAAAAAAAATGCTCCAAAAAGTAAAAATTTCAAATTACACATGAATTACACATGCAGACAATTACACATGGGCTACACATGAAAAAAAAATTACACATGATATGTGTAATTACACATTAGGTGGCAACACTGCTATATAAGCTAACAATTAACGAAAAAGAAAACAAGAATTACTATTTTCATTTTCTTAAAACCAAAAATTTGAATAACTTGAGTTTGTAACTTGGATAATAATTCACCTCGTGGTTAATAAAATCGTTTTTCACCAGCTGGTGAATAAAAAGTAACATAATTATTTTTCAACAAAAAAAAAATTTTTTTCATCAAATTTTTTTTTTCAAAAATTTGTTTTTCATCAAATTTTTTTTTTTCATCAAATTTTTTTTTCATCAAATTATTTTTTTCATTAATTTTTTTTTGTTCAACAAACTTTTTTATCAAATTTTTCTTTTATAATTTTTTTTTTTTTCATGAAACTTTTTTTTTCATCATTTTTTTTCATAAATTTTTTTGTTTTTTCATCAAATTTTTTTTTGTCATAAATTTTTTTTCATTAATATTTTTTCCTTCATCAAAATTTTTTTTTCATAAATTTTTTTTATTATATTTTTTTTCATCAATTTTTATTCATCAAATTTTTTTATAAAATGTTTTATTATCAATTTTTTTCTCACCAAAAAAATTTTTTTTTATCATATTTTTTTTCATCAATGTTTTTTACATCAAAAAATGTTTCTTTTCATCAAATAATTCATCAAAAACTTTTTTTCATCAAAATTTTTCTTCACAAAAAATTTTGGGTTCATTAAATTTTTTTAACATAATTTAGTTTTTCGTGAAAAACAAAAAAATTAATAATAATATTATATATTTTTTTTTTTTTTTATCAAACTTTTTTTTTATCAAATTCTTTTTTTTATAAAATTTTATTTTCATGAAACTTTTTTTTCATCATTTTTTTTCATAAATTTTTTTGTTTTTTCATCAATTTTTTTTGTTTTTTCATCAATTTTTTTTGTTTTTTCATCAAATTTTTTTTGTCATCAGTTTTTTTTTTCATTAATTTTTTTTTTTTCATCAAAATTTTTTTTTATCATATTTTTTTCATCAATTTTTTTTTCATCAAATTTTTTTTATCAAATTTTTTATTATCAATTTTTTTCTCACCAAAAAAATTTTTTTTTAATATTTTTTTTTCATAATTTTTTTTTACATCAAAAAATTTTTCTTTTCATTAAAAAAATTCATCAAAAACTTTGTTTCATCAAATTTTTTTTTTTTACCAAAAACTTTGGGTTCATTAAATTTTTTTAAATTAATTTTGTTTTTCGGAAAATAAAAAAAAACATTTTTTTACCAAAACTACTTTTTCACCAAGTCTATTTGTTTATCAAATGTACATAAAACAAGTGAGAGTGTTATATTCTTTGGTGCCGAATCTTTTATACTCTCCAAAATGTAAAAACACTTTTTTGCACTTATTTTTGCACTCACTTACGAAATGTACAGCTCTTTTGGTTTTTCAATGGGTCCTCGACTGATATTTTAATTTGTTTTGCATGGAATAGCAAAGTGATATAACATTATTTTTTCTAAAAAAACATTGCTTTGGCAAGTACACCCAAATTATCATGATTTAATGTTTTGGGCAAGAGCACAAAATTCGCAGGCATTTTTAAGTGTAGGCTTGGCAAAAAATAGCAAAAAATCTGGTTTTTTGGAAATTGTTAACAAACAAATTGGGAATTGGGGGATTTCGTTCAACAAATCTTTATATATGGCTTCGTTTAAACATTTCCTTTAGCAAGACATATAAAAATTTAAAATTCTATTATAATATGATCAAAAGCAAACATTTTATGGCATTTTAAAGATTTTTTTTTTAAGCAAGCATTTAAAGTTTTTGTATACTTACGTTATACTTTAGCGGCCCTGGTGGTACCCGTATTAGACATGTGGGGTCCAGCATGCAAACTTAAGCTTGAAATAACCGGAAGGAATTTTACTGCAATCGGTTAAATACTTACTAAATAACCGAATTATTTCCAAAAATGTTCGAAAATAAACCACTGTGCATTGTTGATTATGTCTATAGCTCAAATTTGACGTCACTATTGATCGTTGCTTTTCAAAAAAAATGTTAACATAAAATAGTTTGTGTTAATAATAGAGCATTACCGGTGTTATGCATGTTTGCGGTGTGTAATCAGTGATTCCAGATGAATTTTTTAAACTTCTCTGCTTTAAAAATAATTTCCTTTTTATGTTATACGGAGTTCACACTTGCTGTTTTGAAGTGTTCAAGAGTGAGATGTTTAAAAAAGTCTTTGTTCTGTATCTTTTACGTTTTTATTCTGTTACTGGTGTTTTTTTGAACAACTTGTTTAAGGTCGCAAGTGTGAACGTCATATTAGAGAACATTTTTTTGATATTTTTTTTTTTGCGTAAAAAGTTTTTATATTATTGATCCATGATTTCTGAGATATTTAAGCAATATTAAAGATTTGGTGATAAAAAAATCATGGTAAAAAAAATATAAGAAATAAATTCTGCTGAAAAAAGTTTTGGTGAAACAAATTTTGCATGAAAAAAATGTTTGATGAAATAAAAATTTTTGGAACAAAATGTTTGATAAAAACAATTTATATGAAGAAAAAAATATTTCTTATAAAAAAAAAAATTGTCAAAAAAATGTTTGATGAAAAAAAAAATATGCTAGGTTTTATTCACCAGCTGGTGAATATTATATTGTGCTATTTTTGTGAATTATTATCCTAATCTATGTTACAAACATTCTCAAAAAATGATATCATTAATTTGTATTTCTTTTATCCGTTAGCATATTTAATAAGGTCGAGCAAATTTTCCTATTTTTCGAATTTAAAAATCGTCGGGGTCGTAAAAGTTCCCTTAAGGAGTCAATGTTTTTGAAAAGATCTGCCCTTAACTCGCCGCACGTCTTTAAATCAGATGACCAAGCAGTTTGGCATACGGCTCATATGTGTGCCACGGCACAGAGACATTCAAGGGAATTGCAAAACCGATGAGTTTGCAAGACTGGGAACTACATAACAGGTTCCAAAAGAATTGAAATGTGTTGGTATGCCTCTAGGATCTTGCAAGCAAAATCTATGGCTTTGTTCCGCGACGGAGACTAACCGGAAATAGGCACATGGATGGACGTGTGGGGCTATACGAAAATTTTGACATACTCTTAATCAGAAGATTACAACTGAGCTGCTATCGCTTCCATGATGAGGGATTCGACGGTGGTTGCTGTAATTACTGGACACGGTCTTTTAAGAAAGGACGCAGAGCGGTAAAATGTACCGTCAAGTGATTTTAAGCGAAGTTGCACGGATGAGGAGGAGTTGGAAACAATCTAACATTTTATATGCTTTTGCCCGTCACTTTCTGTTCAGATACCTGCTTCACTGAGATCTAGAAAGCTGCACGATCTTTCTAAGCAGCATGGGGGTATACTCACGTTGTCATTCCGTGTTTAACGCATCGAAATATCGGTCTAGGACCCCATAAAGTATGTGGGGCATTCCATGCCAAATCACTCACTTTTAGGCCCGACCCCCTTCGATTAATTTTATTTTTGGATATGTTTTAGTACGTATTAAATGCAACTTGTTGCCAAATTTTCAGCCTTTTATACCAAGGTGGTGTTGAGTAATCAATTTTTCAAAATGGCGATTTTTTCCAAAAAATGAAAAAATTTAAATTTTCAATCAATTTTGACCAGTAAAAAATATAGATATATTAAAAAAAGATGGACAACATTTTGTTGGTAGTTAAATGTAGTTTTAGAAAAAAAATATGAAAAATTATTCGAAGTAATTATCACTTGTTTTTTATCGTATAAAAATTAAAATCGACTTTTTGAAAAAGTCCGAAACCTTCGATTTTTTTTTAAAAATGTCAAAAAATTCTACTCTAAATTACGCAACTTTTAAGTCATAATTCGAGATGTGATCGTAATTCGTTCTATTTTTATTCAAATTTTGAAAATTGCACTTTTTTTTTTTTTGAGTCTGGTTTATTTTATATGGTGCACCAAAAAAAATAATTTGGTAAATATTGACCGTAACTTCCCCTAGATATATTAACTTGGGTGTAAAAATACGTCTCAGAAAATTTTAGGATGATCGGACATGGGTAAGGCGTGCCGCATCGGTTTTGAAGTTTGAAAATCGGATTACAAGGGAAAATATGAATTTTTTTCTGTTTTCTTAATTTTTTTGGTATTTTAAGTTAATTTTGAATTCAAATGGTTACAGAATTGAAATGTAGAGTAAAATGTCTCTCTATTAAGGTCATAAAAACCGAAATCGGTTTAAAATCAGCCAAGTTATTACAACTTCCCCAGGCATCTAACGTGTGGCAGACAACTTAATTAATCAATACAATCCGATTTTTGAAATTCATTGAAATTTTCTACTCTAATAACATTTTTTTATTCTTCAAGTTCAAATGTTATTAGATGACAAGTATTTTTCATATTGTGTTTTGCTAACATTTTTTAAATCAGTGCTAAAAATGCCTGCATTTTCCACACCCTTTTGAAATCTCTATTTTAAAAAAAAAAATATTTTTTTTGTTTTAAAATTTGGAAAAGTCAAAAAAATATTACACTGAAACATGAATAATGAAAAAATGTTATTACAGTAGAAAATTTCAATAAATTTAAAAAAAGGGCCTCGTATTTTTTTAATCAAGTTGTATGGCACACGCTAGATGCCTGGGGAAGTTGTAATAACTTGGCTGATTTTCAACCGATTTTAGTTTTTAGTACCTTATTAGAAAGGCATTTTACTCCACATCATAATTCTGTAGTCATTTGAATTAAAACTTAACTTAAAATACCAAAGAAATTGCGAAAACAGAAAAAAATTCATATTTTTCCTTGTAATCCGTTTTTTAAACTTCAAGGACCATGCTAAGCGCCTTACACATGTCCGATCGTCCCAAATTTTTGTGAGACGTATATTTACCTCCAAATGAATATATTTAGGGTAAGTTAGGGTCAGTATCTACCATTTTTATTTTTTTGGAGCTCCATATAAAATAAATCAGAGCCAAAACAAAAAAGGTGCAATTTTAAAAATTAAAAAAAAAATAGAAAGAATTGTGATCACATCTCGAGTTATGGCTTAAAAGTTGCATAATTTAGAGTAGAATTCTTATAGTTTTTTACAAAAAAATCTAAGGTTTCGGACTTTTTCAAAAAGTCGATTTTAATTTTTAAACGTCAAAAAATAAGTGATAATTACTTCGAATAATTTTTTCACATTTTTTTTCTAAAACTACATTTAAATACCAACAAAACGTTGTCCAACTTTTTTTGAAATATCTATATTTTTTACTGGTCAAAATTGATTGAAAATTTAAATTTTTTAATTTTTTGGAAAAAATCGCCATTTTGAAAAATTGATTACTCAAGACCACCTTGGTATAAAAGGCTGAAAATTTGGCTGCATGTTGCATTTAATACGTACTAAAACATATCCAAAAATAAAATTAATCGAAGGGGGTCGGGCCTAAAAGTGAGTGATTTGGCATGGAATGCCCCATGTATATTATTGATCAGTGATCGATTCTAAGACATTCTAGCGATGTCCGTCCGTCCGTCTGTCCGTCTGTCTGTGGAAGACACGATACAGCCCAAAACAAAAGAACTAGACTCCTGAATTTTGGCACAAATATGTCTTATGATCATAGGCTGGTTAGGTTCGGAGATGGGCGAAATCGGACCAGGGCGAAAAAAGTTCCCCTTTGAGGAACTAAACCAACCTCGGAAAAACACCACATTTTTTCATGATTTTTTGTGTTTTTGTTTAACAAATGCAACATTTTTATGCTTCAAAAAGCTCAAAGTTCTGCATTTGGACCCGGGGGATTAGAAAATATCGTTTTTTCGGCCCGCCCCCTTTTTTGAGCGTGGATTAAAAACAAAATTAAAATAATGAAAAACTTGTATTTCTTTAGTGCGAAAAGCATACAAATTAATTTTTAAACATATATTTTGAGGGGAAATTTGTCCCCTCAATGACCACTGATGACGTCTAAAGAAAAATTTTCAAATTTAAAAATTTATTTTATTAAAGAAAATTTAAGAATTTTTCGATATTTTGAAAAATGTCTCTTAAAGAAATTTTCAGGTTCTAAAGCATTTTTCTGACAGCAAAAGACCCAGATTCTGACAAAATTTTCCAATATAGAAAAATTCTCAGATACTTAAGCAATTCTTCCACCAAAAACTTCCAATATTTAGAAAAATAATTCGTAATGAAAAATTCTTAGATTTAGTGACTTTTTCCCTATAAAAAAACTTCTTAGGTTTTGAAATTTAAAAATTAAAAAATTTTTCGTCTAGAAAAATTTCCAAATATTTTGTCTAGAAAAATTCTGGTATTTTTTTAAAAGATTTTTTTTTTTTATATTTTGAGACTTATATCTGTAGAAACATTCTAACATTCAGAAACATTTTTTCTTTAGAAAAAATTTAAGATTCTTACAAGGGAAGTATCTCAACCCTTATGAACCGATTTTCATGAAACTTGAAATGTATATAAAGAAGACAATTCTAAGGTTGAGGTGTCTCGGCATATCGGCCATAATGGGGATTTAGGGGTTCAAAACATGGGTCAAAAAACTATATGATGTATACATATAAGAAGAAAGTGTTTTTTAATGCCTACCCAACGGGGGCATAACCTTATAAAAATTTGGCTTTGTTAAATATTTTTTTCGTGGATATGTGTGAATTTTGCGGAGTATTTATATGATATGATATCCATGTCAATATGAAATAATTATTATTAAATTTAAGTCGACACATATTTTTGCTCTAGACGATAGGTCCACCTTTTTTTCATAAGGGAACAACGAAATTTTTAAGCGCTGATATGGCTAGGGTTGCCAGATACCGAAAGTCAAATAACTGGAAAATGGAAAATTTTCAGCTCGATTTTAAGAAAATAACTGGATTTATACATATTTTTTTTAGAATAATTAAAAAAAATCAATTTTTTTTATTTTGGAAAACTTTTCAAATATAATATCAATTAAATGGCTGTCTCTATTAGCCACGTCATAATGTGCCTTTTTAAGCATTTCCATTACTTTTTCGAGCATCTCGAAATGTTAAGCTCGTATTCGTTTCAAATAACCCCAGTAAAATAAGTCCGGGTTGGTCAAATCTGTAAATTCAGATGGCCCGTTTAAATTCCCTGGAAGTGTGATGCCAAAAAACCGCGATAATAAATGACCCTTATTTGCAGATTTGACCCCTCCTAACTTATTTTGTTGAAGTTATTTAAAAAGTAAAGTGTACGAAGCAATCCTCAGATCATCGACGTGCTCAAGGAAAACATTTGTGCCGAAAACAACGGTAGACTGCCCGAGATGTTCAAAAAAGTAACGAAAAAGGAGTGAAAATGTATCAAAAAGAGTACATTTTGCTGTAGTCAAAAGGGGCATTTATGTTTTATTCATGATTTATGTTTTATTCAATAAGTAGTCAAAAAAAATTTAAAATATATTTAATAAAAAAGGGGTAAAATATAAGATTATTTTTTAACTGGAAAAATTATATTATACCTGGAAACTGGACCAGACCCACAATAACTGGAAAATCCAGGCCATTCTAGGCCGTCTGGCAACCCTAGATATGGCCGATAAGCCGCGACATCCCAACCTCAAAATCGTCTCTTTTATATTTATTTTAAATTTTAGTCAAATCGGTTCATATGGGATGAGATACTTCCCTTGTAAGACATTTTTCAAAGAAGAATTTTTATATTTCTTTTTTTATAGGAAACTTTTAGAGAAAAATTCGAACATTTTTTTATGGAAAAATTCTCACTTTTTTTCTAAAAACATGCTTAAATTTTTCATACAGAAAAATTCTTAAATTTTTTCATATAAAAAAATTCTTACATTCCGAGACATTTTGCATTTAGAAAAATTTTAAGATTCTTTGACATTTTTCATAGCAAAAAACTCTCAGATTGGCCGCTGTTCCAAAAAAAGTAATACACATAAAAAATGTGAAAATAAAAATTTCCGAATTTTTTTGGTGTTCTAGATTTCACATCCGAATTTCTTTTTCGTTTTGTTTCACATAAATAAAATTTGGTGAAAGTAAAACGAAAGCACTTTTTTCCTTATAATTTTTTAAATTTTAATTATTCGATTTCAACTTCGAATGAAAACGTGATCAATAAAACACTAAACTTGATTTCATGTGATTCGAAAATTTTCATGTGAATTGAAAAGTTGTGAAAGACAGAACAGGCCTCTGTTCTTTTTTTCACTTTCTTTCGAATTCGGTTTGGGGGGGAATTTCTTTTTTTTTTTCCGTGGATCCGCGCCTGCTGTCGGACAGTGTTAGTATTATTGCTGACAATCCCGAAATCCCGTAATTTTTGTCATAAAATGAATCCCGAATTCCGGGATTTTTAAGCTCAAATCCCGGGATTATTGAAATATTAAAAATGTATGAGAATTTATTTTTAAATATACAACTTTGTTCAATTATTGTTACATTTACATGGGCTGAGCTGAGAATTCTACCCAGTATCCGATTTCTGTAACTATGCAAGAAGTTTTCGTATCGAAAAAAATAAAAAAAACGTTATAGTCATCCAGTATGTTACAGAGTGATTCAGAAAAAAGCTTTGAATTCTTTTTTTATTCGATGTTTTTAACACTAGCATCATTGCACTCACCCTGTAAAAACTAAATGACTACAATATTATTTATTTTTTCTCGATGCGAAAACTTTTCGCATAGTTACCGAAATTGGGCACAGGCTTGCTGAATCATAGTCCAACGCACTAATAATTAAGCCACCGTCACGGAGCCCTTTGACCAAAAATGCAAGGCTAATGTATTATATTATTACTTTTCTCCTTTAAATGGTTTTATTATTTTAAATTTTCTTTAAATTAGTTTTAAAATAATACAGTGCAACAACCAAAATCAGAATGGGATGAAAGCAAATGCAAATAAAAGTTGTCATTTTCCATAAAAAACACCTGAAGGCTTTTTTAGTTCATTGCTAATTATTTAATAATAATAATTACTTGAAAACTGCATAAGTGGCGTATACTTAGTTTTTTAATCGCCTTGAAATAACAATCAGAATATTAAGAATCATTTTTTAATAATTTCGTTGTAGCGAAATCGATCCAAGGGTTTTCGTGGGAAACAAACCCACGACTCCCTGCTTAATAGGCTAGCACGCTACCAACTAACCCACAGTAGCCCCCTTAATATGTACAATAAAATTGAAACATAAAGAGTCTACTATTTTTTTACTTTTATAATCAATGAAATTCAATCCCGAAAAATCCCGTGATTCCGAAAAATCCCGGGATTTTAAAAAACCGATCCCGTTTGACAGCCTTAGTTAGTATAATTATATTGAAAACTATATGAGATGCGTATACTTAATTTTATAATTGCCTTTAAATAACAATCATACGCAACGGTGCACATTGGTTTATTTAAATAACACAGTTCAACATAAAAATGCGTTTTGGATTCTGGTAAGTGGTTTAGGTAGAGTTTGTTGCGCTGATTCCAAATCTGCGACCCAAATATGTCTATCACATCAGGATTTTGAGTTATTCGCGGTTAAAGTGCCGAAAAAGGCCATTTTGGACCCTTTTTGAAAGCTTATAATATAAGATCATGACATGCGATTGACTTGGTATCAAGCTCATTCAAAAGTATGTAATTTTCTCTATAAGACAAGATAAAATGTTCTTGGAATTTAATTTTTTAAAATGGTAAAAAAATCATTTACAAAAAACCTTCCATTTTTTTAATATTTAGTTTATTTACACAGTGTTTTTTAACAAATTTCCATACAAATACATACGTAAATTTTAGATTTAAAGCACTTGTGGCTAATGATTTTTTCACGATTATAAAAAATTAAATTCCAAGAAAATTTGATTTTGTCTTAAAGAGAAAATTACGCACTTTCGAATGAGCTTAATATCAAGTCATTCGCATGTTAGAATCTTATTTTATAGGCCGTCAAAAATGGTCAAAATGGGTATTTTTTGACACTTTAACCGCGATTTTCTCAAAATTATGACGTGATAGAAAAATTTGATTGACCGTTTTGGACTCGGGAGACCAAAACCTATAAACTTTTTTTGGGTTCATTCAAAACGCAGCGACAAACCTCAGATTTGTAGAGCGGTGTAATTGGGCCATTTCAGAAAGTACTTGATCGATTGCAGCGACATTCTTACCGGTTATAGCTAACGTAATTTCGAGTTTAAGTTTGGACGCTGGACCCCACATGTCCTATAAGTGCACCACCTGAATCCCCTTAAGTAGGACATATTTAGTATACAAAAACTTAAATAGGAGGCATTCCACACCAAATGTCCCGCTACAGAAAAACATGTGTCCCGTAAATTTCTGAATTACTAAATTGTTATGAAATTTAAAGTTCAAATGCGATTTTCTCGAAAAAAAGATGAACGTGTTTCTGATTTTTTTTGTGTGGATGGACAAACATCTAAACTTTTAAAAAAATAAATAAAAAAAAAAAAAAGTTTCCGGATTTTTGATAAATTGACTTTTTTAAAAAATGGAAAATTTCAGAACGGGTTCTGAAAATTTTCCAAAAAAAAAAATTTAATCGATAGCCCATACAAAACTATATAAGAACGTAAATTTTTGACATTGTGGTGCATTCCGTTTTAATGTGATAAATATTTAATCAAGGCAACTCGCCACAAATTTGACAATTTTTCCAATATTTGACCACGCCTCCTAAGCCCAGTTTTTAAAAAATTTAAAAACCAAAAACGCAATTTTCTAAGTTCCATATAGGGCTATCTATATCACCTATTCAGAAGTTTACGGTACACATGTTTTTTTTCGCTGGACATTTGGTGTGGAATGCCTCATAGTTGAAAATCAAAAAATTCAAATGCGTTTAAAAAAAATCTAGCACTGAACAAAACTGAGTGTTTTGTTATGGAAAATGTCAAATTTCATTTGCTTTTGGTTTCATCTCATTCCGATTCGGAAAGTTCAATTTTGTTTAAGAAAAAATTTTAATTTTTGATTTATATCATTTTAATAAAAAATAGAATTATTTTTTTGTTTTTACAATTAAAATTAATAATCTTACTTATTATTGAAAAGTATTTCGATTGATAAAATGTCAATAAACTTGTACTAAATTGTAAACATGCATTTTAAATACATCAAAAATTAAACAGGAAAAAAGCAATAAACTCTGCTAAAAAACCTTTTTTTCAAGTTCAATTGCGATATAAATTCAAGCGGAGTATATAAATTACCAAAAATAAAAAGCGACAACAAATTATAATATTTTTTTTCCAAGTCGAGAAAATTGCAGCCGTAATTTTACGTGATTATTATGCTAAATAGTTAAATGTAGCAAAAAAAAATTTCACGTTGTTGAAAATCCCATATAAACAGAATTTTTTTAAAATTGTTCTATCCAATAAAATGTGTGAAAAAAACAGAACTAATTTAAAAAAATAAATTAAAATTTATTTATACAGAAGTAATCAAATTATTTCCACCTCAGTTGTTAACAAATTAATTAGTTTTTTTTTCTAATTTTTATTTAGCTAAAAAAATATACAACTGAATAATTCATTCAGTTTGTAGTTACATGCCTACTAAAGACGACCTTAACAGTTTTTTTTTTTGAAGGAAAACTTGTTGAAAACAAAAACAAAATAAAGTGTTAACTATAACAAAGTTTTGTCTGAAACTTGTTACAAAAATATATTAGGAAAATTTACTAAACCAATTAGAATATCAAAACAACAAAATCTAGTGTAAACATTAGGGTGGGCAATAAAAGGTACTTTTGATAAAAGGTACTTTTTATAAAAGGTACTTTTTATAAAAGGTACTTTTTATAAAAGGTACTTTTTATAAAAGGTACTTTTTATAAAAGGTACTTTTTATAAAAAGTACTTTTTATAAAAGGTACTTTTAATAAAAGGTACTTTTTATAAAAGGTACTTTTTATAAAAGATACTTTTTGTAAAAGGTACTTTTTATAATAGATACTTTTTATAAAAGGTACTTTTTATAAAAGCTACTTTTTATAAAAGGTACTTTTTATAAATGGTACTTTTTATAAAAGGTACTTTTTATAAAAGGTACTTTTTATAAAAGGCACTTTTTATAAAAGGTACTTTTTATGAAAGGTACTTTTTATAAAAGGTACTTTTTAAAAAAGTTACTTTTTATAAAAGGTACTTTTTATAAAAGATACTTTTTATTAAAGGTACTTTTTAAAAAGATACTTTTTAAAAAGGTATTTTTTATAAAAGGTACTTTTATAAAAGGTACTTTTATAAAAGGTACTTTTTATAAAAGGTACTTTTATAAAAGGTACTTTTTATAAAAGGTACTTTTTATAAAAGGTACTTTTTATAAAAGGTACTTTTTATAAAAAGTACTTTTTATAAAAGGTACATTTTATAAAAGGTACTTTTTATAAAAGGTACTTTTTATAAAAGGTACTTTTTATAAAAGGTACTTTTTATAAAAGGTACTTTTTATAAAAGGTACTTTTTATAAAAGGTACTTTTTATAAAAGGTACTTTTTATAAAAGGTACTTTTTATAAAAGGTACTTTTTATAAAAGGTACTTTTTATTAAAGGTACTTTTTATAAAAGGTACTTTTTACAAAAGGTACTTTTTATAAAAGGTACTTTTTATAAAAGGTACTTTTTATAAAAGGTACTTTTTATAAAAGGTACTTTTTATAAAAGGTACTTTTTATAAAAGGTACTTTTTATAAAAGGTACTTTTTATAAAAGGTACTTTTTATAAAAGGTACTTTTTATAAAAGGTAATTTTTATAAAAGGTATTTTAAAAAAGGTACTTTTTATAAAAGGTATTTTTTATAAAAGGTGCTTTTTATAAAAGCTACTTTTTATAAAAGGTACTTTTTATAAAAGGTACTTTTTATAGAAGGTACTTTTTATAAAAGGTTCTTTTTATAAAAGGTACTTTTTATAAAGGGTACTTTTTAAAAAATGATATTTTTAAAAAAGGGTCCTTTTAAAAAACGATATTTTTAAAAAAGGGTACATACAAAAAACGATATTTTTAAAAAAAGGTTATTTGACAAAAGGTATTACTTAACATTCCAAATTTCAGGTGTCTAGGAGAATAATATTAGGAAATACTTTTTTTTACCCCTTTTACGACTTTTACAAACAGAATTTTAGAAAGTACTTGTTCCAGAATGTTTTATTCCACTAAAGGATCCTACATTCCAAATATCAAGTGTCTAAAATCATTATTTTAGTATATATGGGGTATTCCATGTCAAATCGGACACTTTGAAAATTTTTTTTTTAGATTTTCCCAATTTGTTTACAGTTTTTAGTACCCTTCGAAAACTCCTTCGTTGTAAATTTTCAGATTTTTTTGATGACGCGTTCAAAAGATATCGAATTTTTAAAAATTGGTAGTTTGTTCCTTTACTCAAATTTCTTTTACTCATAACTTCTTCAATAATAGTCCAAATTTAATTTTTTTTTTCAAAATTTTTGTTTTTTACGTACTTTAAAAAATCTGAAAAATTCTTAAAAGCGATTTTTAAATTTTAAAATTTAAATCTCATTTTTGAAAATGTTTCTACTCTTCGATTTTTTTAAAATATTTTTTGGTGTAAACTTCTATCGATTCTACAACTTTTTTGTACAGGAGGATTGTTGGATAACGATTACACTGTGCTACAGTGAAAAAATACTTCTGATGTGACATTGTATATGTTGTTGGTCTTGTCGAGTAGATCACAAAAATGCCCATTAAACTTGCCAGACACCCTCAAATTTTAGTTATTGTCAAAAAACGTTTTTTTGGGACTTTTCTCACTAAACCTTGTGTAATTCAGAAAATTTTCAACCGATTTTAAATTTTTTAACTGTTTTTAATAGAAGAAGGATGGGGCTTTCCATGTGTGTGAATTGGTCTATACATTTAAGAAAGATGTTTATTGATTTTTTCAATAAAATCTAAATTTTTTGTTATATTTTGAAAATTTTTTGAGTTTATCAATTTTTTTCTGCTATCATAAGAGGTCATGTACAATATTTTTAAAGGTTTTTGGCGCACTGAATCCGAATCTGGCCTTTAAATTGCTCTATCTTGTCAGGTTTTTGAGATATTTAACACAAATTGATATATCAAAAACTTAATAAAATAGCGCAATTTAAAGGTCAAATTCGAACTCAGGGGGCCAAAAACCTTTAAAATAATGATACGCGACCTCTCAGTATTTTCGATTATTTTATTATTTTTTTTGCCTGGGTTGTCCGAACGTCAATTTCATGCAAAATCTTAATTTTCTTTTTTAGAAAAATTATCACAGCTCTGTCAATTGCTATCCAATTTTTTCGGCATAAAGCTCGTCGTATTCACAATTAAATTTTCTTTAAGAATACGTTTATCAATATAAATGTTGTTAAACGAACTATAGCAGAAAAAAATCGATAAACTCAAAAAATTTTCAAAAAATAACCAAAAAATTATATATTGTTGATAAAATCAATAAATATCTTTCTTATATGTATAGACCAATTCACATACATAAAAAGCCCTATCCTTCTTCTATCTAAAACAGTTTCAAAATTGAAACATTTTTAAGTTACTACTACAAATGTGTAAATTTCCAATAATTTTTTGGTAAAACTACACATTTTGTGTAAATTTACCGAATTTATAGTAGGAAACTGAAATCGTTTTAATTAGAGTGTACACGTGGTTTAGTGAGAAAAGTCGAAAAAAACGTTTTTTGACAATAACTTTAATATTTTAGGGTGTCTGGCAAGTTTGATGGGCATTTTTGTGATCTTTTCGACGAGACCTACAACCTTTAAAACCTCATTTTAAAAGTATATTCGATTTTGTGTTTTTTGTAGTACAGTGTTATTACTATTTTTTTAAATTTTTTGAAAAAAATTATTGTAATTTTACAATCCTAAAATCATATCTACTGCTCCAATGGTGCGTCATAGCGGGGTCATGTATAAGACCGACCCCCATTAATTTTTACGTTTTAACATTTCTTTGGAACAAACTAATACCCTATCTCCAATTTCTAAGGGGGCTCCCACACAAAACGGTATTTTTTTAAAATTTGCTCCAACCGCTCTAACTGCCCTAAGAGTGCCCTTAGAGCAATAAAGTATATGACCGACCTACAGTATTTTTTTAGTCCAAACATTTTCTCTCAACACGCCTACCCTCTATCTTTAACTATTAAGGCGGTCCCAATACAATTTTTTTTTATTTTTTGTAAATTTTATTTTATTTAATCAGCTTCTACCGGTCCAACGGTGCGTCCGAGAGGGGTCATTAGTGAGACCGACCCTCACGGATAATACTTTGTAATTATACAATTTTAAATGTATTTTGGTTTGAATAATACATTTCAACACACAAAGTATAACAATTTAAAATCCCCTTTAGACAGTATGACACCTTGCATCGAGTTTGGTAGGAAGTTCAGTGTAAACTCTACGAGAAGGGAAGACTGGTGCCATCCAGATGAACTTTTCAGAAATTACTCGGATATTTTCAATACAGACGGTTCTAGTACCTCAGTAGGTTCTGGATCAGGGTATTATTTGGATGACGAAACCAAATACTCTCATGCTATGGGCAAAATGGTAACAGTCTTTCAGACAGAAGTGTTTGTTATTTTGGAAGTAGCGAATTGGATAATTGAAAATAGATGGAGGGATAGGAGAATCAGTATCTGTAGTGACAGTCAAACTGCGCTCAGGGCACTGGATTCTCCAGTCACAACATCTAAAATTGTGCAAGAGTGTAGGCGCAGACTCAATGAGGTCTCATGTGAGAACAGGGTCTGTCTCTTGTGGGTTCCGGGTCATAGGGGAATATGGGGAAATGAGATTGCCGATTCTTTGGCAAACATTGGCTCCGATACGATTCCTCATAGTCCGGAGCCTCAGATTGGTATAGGCTTGACATGGATGATGCGCTGGATCAACTCTCACATGAAATCAATTTTTATGAAGAGATGGTCAAATGAGTTGACATGCAAGAATACTAAATGTTTTATAATATGACCGGACAGGAAAGTGACAAACTATTTACTCAGTCTGAGTAGAAGAGACTCTCGCAAACTTACTGGTCTAATTCCAGGACATAATGCCTGCGCTCGTCATATGACGAGATTGGGTGTCTTATCGGACCCTCTGTGTGCAGCTTGTCTTGAGGATGAGGACACAACAGAACACTACGTCTGTTGTTGCCCAGCCTACTCAAGAGCTAGACTGCGGATAATGGGATCTGATATTCTGTCAATGGACATGGTCCATAGACTGTCCTTGTATGACTTTCTCAGGTTTGTAAAAGCAACTAAGAAATTCTAGGCAAGCACCTTTCTCTCTCTTTGAACTTTCTCTCATCCTTTACTAAATCTTTATTTCCATCATCCTTTACTAAATCTTCCTTTCTTTAAACTTTCTCTCATCCTTTACTAAATCTTCCATTCCAGGGTACGGTACAATGGACTATTTTAAGTCTGAGTGCTATGGACTAGCCTAGCTTTCTTTTAGGCTTGTACAACCCACCTTCAACTCAACTCAACAATAAATGGACGTTTAAAAATACGCTTTTTTGATAATATTGACTTAAAGACAGTTTTTAACATTTTTGTACTTGGAAACCGTAAGTCGTACGAAAAAACTTATAAAAACAATATTGGAGATAAAGTTATGAGAATTATTTTTTTCCCCCGTAAAAAATTTCAACAAAAAATTTTGAAAACAATATTTGAATATTGTTTTTACCTGGGAAGGACACCATGGATTTCCAAAAGCAAAATTTTGTTATAAAGTGGAGAATGCCCTTTTAACGCTGTTAAAATTTCAGAGACGTGTTTTTTCGTATTGTTGAGCAATAAGTTTTCAAAGTTTGGTAGAAATTGGATTTATTTTCAAAATTTTTGCTTTAAATCATAGTTGGCTCTAAACATTTTTTTTTGTGCTTTTTTACACGGAAACCGTAAGTTGTACGAAAAAACGTTCTGTGACGATATTTTTAATAAAATTATGGAGATTTTAAATTTAGAAACAAACAAAAAAAATTCAAAAAACATTTTTAAAAAAATTTTTAAAACAATATTGGAATGTTGTTTTATCCTATCAATGACACCATGGATTTCCAAAACCAATTTTTTTTTATTAAAGTTTAGAATGTCCCTTTAACGCTGTTAAAATTTCAGGGAAGTTTTTTTCGTGTTGTCGAGCAATACATTTTTAAAGTTGGTAATAAGGTAAATTTTTGATTTTTTTCCAAAATTTAAAAAAAAAATAAAATATTTGGCGATTTAACAAACTTTAAAAATTAATTGCTCAACAATACGAAAAAACACCTCTCTGAAATTTTAACAGCGTTAAAAGGACATTTTAAACTTTAATACAAAATTTTGATTTTTGAAATCCATGGTGCCCTTCCCAGGAAAAAGGACATTCAAATATGGTTTTCAAAATTTTTTGTTGAAATTCAAAAAAAAAAAAAAGAATTTTGTTTCTAAATTTTAAATTTTCATAATTTTATATACAATATTGTTTTCATAAGTTTTTTCGTACAACTTACGGTTTCCGAGCACAAAAATGTTAAAAAAAACTATCTAAAAGTCAATATTGTCAAAAAAGCGCTTTTTAAACCGCCCATATCTTCTAAAGTATTGATCCAAAAAAAATGATTTTTAATCATTTACGAAGCTTTGTCAAATAACCAAAAATAAACAAAATCGGTCATCCGTAACTTAAATTTCCCATGGATTTGCTCATATACCCTCTATCACTAGAGTGGAGGGTATAAAAACGAGTCGAAGAAATTTAAAAAAATAATAACATTTTCGACAGATATAACAGCAAAATACATGGCGACTCGTTTTTCTCGTTTTCTTGGTTTCTTCTTTTCTACATAGAAAATTTCTTCGACTTGATGCTTGTAAATAATAAAATTTCCTAGACCAAAAAAACAGCGGATCAGAGCGGCACATTATTATTTAGTGATATTTCAGACTTTTTATACGAAATTTAAAATGAAACTAAAAAGATTAATTATATTTTTACAAAAATTTGCGTTTTTTAATATTATTTCGTGGTTTTAATTATGTATTACAATTTGAGGTTAGAGAAAATGTTTGTGCGAGAAAATCAGTTATAAAGTTGTGCACTCTTTAGTGGAAAAATTTTTTCTATCAAGAGTAATTACCGCTATTGTATTGTGTGTATAAAAATATTTTTCTTTGCCTATTTTCAAACCTTTTTCAAATTCAAACTTTAAAGTTTGAAATTTTTTTTTTTCAAAAATGTTTAAAATATTTGTGGCCACCCTATTATAAACTCAAAAAATTCACACTTCATATCTGCTATTCGTTCATGCTCTGTACTTCTAAAAAAATATTTCAAACTTTTAAAAACATTTGAGTTTGCTATTACTTTTAATATTATTTTTTATCAGGTTTTAATAATTTGTTATTAATTTGTGTGTTTTTTATTATTATTATTATTTTGACGTATTTTATTTTGTTAATTATTTACACAAAAAATTAATTCCTTACATTTGTATACACAAAAGTTTTGAGTCAAAGCGCGTGATTTATTTGGTGATTTTCTGTGTTATTTACATTAAATTAATTGTCATTTAATTTTGAATTATTGATTTTAGACATTTTATATCGAGGGCTTTTATACAAAACTTGCCATATGCAATATTTTCGAAAGAGAATTTTTGTTTACTAATTAAGTTGTCATCTATCAACTTAATTTTCAACTAAAGTATTATTTAAAAAAAAAATATTGTAAATAATAGTGCAAAAGAAGATGAATTACACAGTGCAACAAACAAAATCGGAATGGAATGAAACCAAAACATAAAGCAAATGAAATTTGACATATTCCATTACAAAACCCCAAAGGTTTTTTTTTTAGTTCAGCGCTAGAAGTTAGTGAACTTTTATTATAATAATAATAGTAATAATAATAATTGCTTGAAAACTGTATAAGTGGCGTATGATTAATATTGTAATTGCCTTTAAATAACAATCATACGCAACGGTGCACAGTGGTTTATTTTAATAATTTGGCTATTCAGGAAATAGGTACTGGACCCATTGCAGCAAAATTTATACCGGCTAAAGAAATTTCGAGCTTAAGGGAAGTTTAAAGTAAAAAAACAGTCTTAACGTGAGCAATTTTTAAACAGTTATAAAAATATAAATACGTAATATTTTTATACCCTCCACTCTAGTGATAGAGGGTATATATAAGTTTGTCATTCCGTTTGTAACACCTCGAAATATTGGTCTAGGACGCCATAAAGTAAATGGGGCATTCCATGTCAAATCGGACACTTTGAAAAAATGTTTTTTTGGTTTCTTAATTTGTTTACAGTTTTTAGTACCCTTCGAAAACTCCTTCGTTGTAAATTTTCAGATTTTAAAAATAAAAAAATCCCAAAAAATTCTTAAAAGCGCTCTAGTATGCGATTTTTAAGTTTTAAAATTTAAATCTCATTTTTGAAAATATTTGTACTCTTCGATTTTTTTGAAATTTTTTTGTGTAAAACATCTATGGATTCTACAAATTTTTTGCCCAAGAGGATCGTGGGATAACGATTATTATTTTTTTTTTTAATTTTTTTAAAAAAATTTATTGTAATTTTCCAATCTTAAAATCATTTTTACTGCTCCAATGGTGCCTCATAGAGGGGTCCTTTATAAGACCGACCCCCATTAATTTTTAGGTCTTAACATTTCTTTGGAACAAACTAATACCCTATCTCCAATTTCTAAGGGGGCTCCCACACAAAACGACATTTTTTAAAATTTGCTCCAACCGCTCTATTAGGGCAGATAGTGTACTTAGAGCAACAAAATGTATAACCGACCCATAATATTTTTTTAGTCCAAACATTTACTCTGAACACACCTACCCTCTATCTTTAACTCTTAAGGCGGTCCCCATACAATTTTTTTTATTTTTTGTAAATTCGTTTTATAAAATCAGCTTCTACCGGTCTAACGGTGCGTCCGAGAGGGGTCATTAGTGAGACCGACCCCCATTTATTTTCACCCTACAATATATCTTTAAAACATACCTACGCCACATCTCCACACCCTAAGTAGGCTCCCATACAAATAACAGTTGGAGCATATTTTATAAAAATGTAATTTGAATGGAAGCCTACTTGGGGGGTGTAGATAGGGCTGTGGTATGTTTAACAAAAATGTTGGAGGGTAAAAATAAATGGGGGTCGGTTTCACTAATGTCCCCTCTCGGACGCACCACTGGAGCGGTAGAAGCTGATTAAATAAAACAAATTTACAAAAAAAAATTGTATGGAGACCGCCTTAAAAATTAGAGATAGAGGGTAGGCGTGTTCAGAGAAAATGTTTGGACTTAAAAAAATATTGTGGGTCGGTCATACATTTGGTTGCTCTAAGGCAGTGGTGCCCAAAAAGAGAAACGATAATATTTTTTTTTGTTTTTTACGCTCTCTGTTGTTAGTTTTGTTGTTGTTCGGATTGTGTACGTGTATTTTTGTCGATCTTTAACAAGTGTTTGGGCACCATTGCTCTAAGGGCACCATTAGGGCAGTTAGAGTGGTTGGAGCAAATTTTTAAAAATGTCGTTTTGTGTGGGAGCCCCCTTAGAAATTGGAGATAGGGTATTAGTTTGTTCCAAAGAAATGTTAAGACGTAAAAATTAATGGAGGTCGGTCTTATGAAGGACCCCTCTATGAGGCACCATTGGAGCAGTAGAAATGATTTTAAGATTGGAAAATTACAAAAAAAAAATTTTAAAAAAATTTTAAAAAATAGTAATAATCGTTATCCCACGATCCTCCTGGGAAAAAAATTTGTAGAATCGATAGAAGTTTTACACAAAAAAAAATTCAAAAAAATCGAAGAGTACAAACAGTTTCAAAAATGAAATTTAAATTTTAAAACTTAAAAATCACATACTAGAGCGCTTTTAAGAATTTTTTGGGATTTTTTTTTTAAAAGTACGTAAAACAACAAAAATTTTGAAAAAAACAAAAATTGAAATTTGGACCATTATTGAAGAAGTTATGATTAAAAGAAGTTTGAGTAAAGGAACAAACTACCAATTTTTAAAAATTCGATATCTTTTGAACGGGTCATCAAAAAAATCTGAAAATTTACCACGAAGGAGTTTTCGAAGGGTACTAAAAACTGTAAACAAATTGGGAAAATCTAAAAAAAAAGTTTTTCAAAGTGTCCGATTTGACATGAAATGCCCAATATTCATGATCCTCGATCGATTTTAAGACGATCTAGCGATGTCCGTCCGTCTGTCTGTCTGTTGAAAACACGCTAACTTTTGAAAGACTTTACGGAGGCTCCTGAAGTTTGGCATATATGTTGGGCATTTACCTGGTCAGGTTGGTATTGAATCCAGCGAAATCGGTCCTGTGGTTCAAAAGTTATGAACAAAAGACTGAATTTCGGCAAGGGTTTTTCGTGCATTTATGAGATAAAAAACACGCTAACTTTCGAAAAACAATTCTGAGGATGCTGAAGCTTGGGATATATATTTGTCGTTCCCCTGGCCTGGTTCATTGAATTTCAGCCAGATAGGTCCAGTGGTTCAAAAGTTATTAGCAAAACCGTGAATTTCAGATTAGTTTCACCTTAAACTCATGAGTTAAAATCCCGTTAAACATGTTTTAACAACATTGGTAAGTAACAAAAATATTTTACAATGTATTTTTGTCACTCAAAAATATTTTTACACTAAAAAAAAACAAAACATTAAAAAAATGTTACACTCCAAAAATAAATTTAGTAAATTATTATTTTTTTTTTCAAAAATTACTTTAAAAAAAAAAAAAGGTTTTTTACACAAAATAAAATATTTCTAATCGAAAATGTTATTTTTTTCACATTACAAGATTTATATCACCTAAAAAGGGCATTGTGGAGGGTATTAATAGATTCGGCCAAGTCGAATTTAACTTTTCTACTTGTTATTTTCTAAATCACATACATTTTAGGCCTTCTCCAATTGATCAATCAACAAAGTAGTTTGGAAATTTAAAACCGATAAAAGTGAATGGCGGAAAATTAACAATAACTATTGTTGACTGATATTGTGAAATCAAAATATAAAATAGGTCTAAAATTGCAAAGTTGCTCCTGCTCTACTATTATTTAAAAATTAAAATGTCATTTTAATAATTAATTAAATTTTGCTAAATAAAGAAGTGAAGAAATAATATTGTTAAACAAAAAAAAAGTTTTTTTTAAAGCACATGAGTTGTCAAACCGAATATAATAAACGACTTTATATCTTTATATCGTTAAAATAAACAAAAAACTAATAAAAAAAGTTAAATTCGGTCTTGCCAAATGTATTGATGCCCTCCAAAATGTAAAAAAAAATTTTGAAAAAAAAAAAAATTTGACTGAAAAAAATTTCAGCATAAAACATTTTTTCGTAAAAGAAAAAAATTCCACTATTTTTTTCTTTTTGTAAAAAAAATTGGTTTGTGCTTGTTTAAATACTATTCGGTATCCAATTCTGTTAACATATGCCAACCAGCTGCTGAATTGAAGCATTTTGTATTTTTAGGTTATGTTGAATGTACCAAAATGTTCGAGGTGTTCTTACATTTTCGTTTATAACTTTTGAACCGCTGACCGATATTGCTTAAATGCAGTACCAAACGGTTCGGGACAACATCCGTGATCACCATTTCAACAGACAGACGCAGATCGCTAGAATGTCTTAAAATCGATCACTGTTCAATAATACACTTTAGGAAATCCCAGACCAATATTTCGATGAGTTACATACGGAATGATAAACTTATATATACCCTATACCACCAACAATAAGAGGAGGGTATAAAAAAATAAAATTATAAAAAAGTAGCAATAATATTTTTAAAACTATATCGCTAATAAATTAAAGATATCATATACTTTATGCCTAATAAATAAACTTCATTAAAATTGTTTAAAAATCTTTACGGCACTGGTTTTTTATCTTTTCTAATTTAAACACATTTGATAAAAATCAATAATATTTTATAGTAAAAATAAACTTGTTGCAATAAATTTGAAATTTTTAACAAATTGTGAACCAAATCTTCAGTGACCTGAATACTGAAGATTTGGTTCCTGAAAATGTCCCAAAAAATAAATATTAAACTGAAAATCTATTTTCAAAAATATGAAATTCGAAAATTAAAATTCGAATAAAATTCGAATTCGAATAAAAAAAATCATTTAAAATCATCGAAAATTAAAATTCGAATAAAATTCGAATTCGAATAAAAAAAATCATTTAAAATTTGTAAAAAAATTAGTTGAAATTCAAAAATTGCTATTAAAATTCGAAGAACAATTATAATTCAAAGATTCCAATAGGAATTCGAAAACGGTCAAATGAAGATAAAACAAGTAAGAGTGTTAAATTCGGCTGTGCCGAATCTTTTATTCCCTCCCAGCAAAAATTGGCATTACTAGTAATGGGTTTTGTAATCCGAAACAGATGTTAATAAGTAGCTACGAATTGAATGAAACACTAATTATTTTACATGGGCGTGAGACAAAAATAAGTAGTGAAGATAAATAAGTAGTTACTGACTCGGATTACTAATAAGGAGTAAAAACCCATTACCAATAAGAAGTAAAATAATAAGGTAATTAAAACTTTTAAAATTTAAATTGTTTTTTCTAAAACTTAAAAATTGCGTAATTTTTATTAAGTTTTTAAGTAATTTGTAAGTTAATTTAATTGTAAAGGTTAAAAACTGCAAGTGCAAGGAGATATTATTACTTAGAGGTGCATTTATAACATATTACTGAGAAGTAGTTACTTTTGGGCTTAACATAATGTTAATGGTAATGGGTACTCATTATAAATAATGTACTTGGTAATGATTACTTTTCACAATTCATTACCATGTTTTTGCTGGGCTCCAACATGTTTATTTTTTTTTTTTAGGGGGTAGTGGGGGAGTGAAAAGTGGCAATTGGGGGGGGGGGGGGGAATTTCCTTCGAATATATGTGTAAAAATTCATTCTTATGCTTTTTATTTTTATTTAAACAAAAATTTAATTCCACGCCCATAAAAGGGGGGCGGACAAAAAAAAAATACATTTTCTAATTCTCAGGGTCCAAATGCAGGACTTTGAACATCTTGCAGCATAAAAATGTTACATTTCTTAAACAAAAACACAAAAAATCATGTAAAAAAATTATATTTTTCAGAGGTTGGTTTTGTTCTTCAAGGGGGAACTTTTTTCCCTCTGGTCCGATTTTGCTCATTTACGAACTTAACCTGCCTAAGAGAATAAGACATATTCGTGCCAAATGTCGGGAATCTAGCTCTTTTATTTTGGATTGCATCGTGTTAACTACAGACGGAGGGACAGACGGACGGACGGACATCGCTTGAATGTCTTAGAATCGATCACTGATCATAAATATAAATACTTTATCTGGTTCTAGACCGATATTTTGATGCGTTACACACGGAATGACAAAGTGAGTATACCCCCATACTTGGAGGGTATAAAAACAAATAGAAAAGTTAAATTCGACTTGACCGAATCTATGAATACCCTACACAATGACCTTTTTAAAGGAAATGAAATTTTTTAACGTGAAAAAAGAACAATTTTGATTAGAAATATTTTACTTTGAGTTAAAAAACTATTTTTTTTTTTCATTTTTGGAAAAAAGAGAAAAATTACTTTTTTTGAGTGTTAATTTTATTTCGAGTGCAAATTTTTTTTAGTGAAAAAATATTCCGAGTGACAAAAATACTTAATTTTGTTTTTAAAGCCTATTTTTTTAAGCTCGGTTTTTTCAACTGGTGAATTTAAGGTGAACCCAATCTGAAATTCACGGTTTTGCTAATAACTTTTGAACCACTGAACCGTTTTGACTGAAATTCAATACGAACCACGCACGAACGACAAATATATATACCAAGCTTAAGCATCCTCAAAATTGTCTTTCGATAATTCTGATAATTCAAATATATATGCCAAGCTTCAGAACCCTCAGAATTATCTTTCGAAAGTTATCGTGTGTTTTATCTCGCAAATTCGCGAAAAACCCTTGCCGAAATTAACTCTTATGCTTTAACTATTGAACCACTGGACCGATTTCACTGGATTGCAATAACAACCTGACCAGGTAAATGCCCAAAATATATGCCAAACTTCAGGAGCCTCCATAAAGTCTTCTAAAGTTTAGCGTGTTTTCAACAGACGGACGGACATCGCTAGGTCGTCTTAAAGTCGATCGAGGATCATGAATACTTTATGGGGTCCTAGACCAATATTTCGAGGTGTTACAAACGGAATGACAAACTTATATATCTATCACTAGAGTAATTTGATTTTGTGTTGGCATCACTGATATATAGTGTTTTAAAAATTTTTGGCTCCCAAAAATTATTTTTAAATCTATTAATTAAATAAATAAATATAGACTTTTTTGTCATTTTTGACTTTTTAGAAGTGTTTTGAATCATTGTGAATTGAAGTTTTGATCAAGTGAGTAAATTAAATTCTGGTTTATTTTATTAAATTCGTAGTCAGCAAACTCTGATTGAAGGGAGGAGGTGTAAGGGGAATATATTTGTCTTTTTTTTTTTACACACACAGGCTTAACCGATATAAAAAAAGGAAACTTTTTGTTGTTTGTTTTTACACTGGAAGGTTTCCAAAAATACAGCAAGATTGTGGTATTTTTTTTTTTCTTTTTCTTTATAGTACCACTAATATATTGTTAATATTGTGTGTGTTTTATTTGTTATTTTTTTTCGTTTTTATTCTCGTATGTCCTCTTGCTCAATCTGTTTTGCTGTTTTAATGAATATCATGTATTTATTCTGATCAGCTGTTCCATGTAAATATATATAACAGGGCGAATCGGAGGTAATAATATTTATTTAGAGTGACTCATAATTGATCGATAATAGAACAGGGTGACTCACATAAAATTATACTATTTTTTTTTACACCGAGAGAAAAGTTAGTACAAGGGATTTTAATTATTGCTTTTAGTAGAGTTTAGAAGATAAATAAAATAACAGATAAATGATAAAAAATAATAAAGGATAAAAATTAATAAATAGGGAAAAGAGGGAAAAGAGGGGAAAGCAGACAAAAATAAATTTATTTAATTTAAATTTAAAATTTTTTTTTTTTTTTTTAATAATATGAAGTGGAAGATTTTTAAACGGGCTAGGGTATTTAGTTTTTGGCCTCATCTTATTTACTTTTCTCTTCTCTTCTAAGAATGAGTAACATCTCGGACTCAATCACCCTGAACGGCAGCAACGAATTAGGTGACATTGATGATTCATGCTCCCTTACATCATCTGTTGCGTCCGGTACATCTATTAAAAATGCCCGTAGAAATATAAGAGTCCTTAGCCGTAAGAGCAACCTTACAAGTAGTGAGAAGAGCCGGCTAGCGCGTGCTCTTACGATCGTTGAGGATAGTGAGAGATTTAATTCTACATTGAGGGCTAGCGATGATAGGTCCCTTGCGAGTGCCATGAATAAAATCCTTGTGAACGGTGAGGGTTTGAATAAAGCCGATTCAGGCTTTCGTACGGCTAAGCAAGCCCATCTATCTGTTGAAAGACAGAAAATGAAAATCGGAAAAGAAGATGATATTAAAAAGGCAAAATTGATCATAGAAGACTGGAACAGAAAAAATGTCGAACATAAAGAAGCGCAATATAGCAAGAATAAGGTAGTGGTTTCATCAGTCCAATCCGACCGTAATACTGCTACCTCGCCGACCAATTTCTCACATCGCGATAGTTCTAATCCAGTCCAACTTGGTTGCATGAGCCAACCCGTTCTGAGGTCAATGTCTGGACTGGCTGGAACCGTTGCGGGCACTATGGATATAGAGCATGCTGACACGATTGGCCAACCCGCCTTGAACTCAGCAAGCAATATACCCAATAAGTGCAGTGAGGAAACGATGAGCTTTTCAGTGAAGACAAGGCCAGGTGAAAGCATCAACAAGCTTCCTTCTCAAGAACCAGACCTGGAACCTCTTGGTGCTATCACTTCTGGAGATATGGAAATTGAGCGCTCTGACACGATTGGCCAACCCGCCTTGAAATCAGAGAACACAATTTTCATAAAGCCAAGCATGCCATTCACAGAGGAAAGTAATTTGTTGCACCCGGAGCGTATCGGCATCATCAAAGGCCCCCTGGCTAGTCAGATAGGCCAAACCGCCGTCAAGCTAGCAAAGAAACCAACTGATGATGCAGTAGGTACACCAGTTGAAGGAGATGTTGGCACGATTTGCCAATCCGCCTTGAACCCAACGCAATCTTCATCTGGTGAACCATGCAAAGGGACAATAAATTATAATTCGCATGAAAAACGAAATCGTACCTTGGATACGCAATCACCTGAGGTTAATATCCGAAAGAAAGTTAAAAACGGCATTGATAATAAAGACTGTATTCAAGTGGTTATAATGGATAAAGGTCAACCTGATGGTCGCATTGATCAAGAAAAATGGACAATATTAGAAAATCGTTTACAGCTATGTATCACAGAATGCATCAGGGAGGGAAATGCTTTACCCCCCTTCTTCGGACATATCCAAACTCGGGATGGATATAAACTGCTAAATTGCAAAAACGAGGAAACTCAAAACTGGCTCAATGAGACTTTAAAAAAATTAGCGGGCATTTGGGAATCTGCTGATCTATATACCAGACCAGCGGAAGATTTAAAAAAGAGGCCAAGGATACGGATTTTCGTGACAGGTCCTATCATACCGAGATCGAGATTAGTGGAGATGCTAAGGGCGCAAAATAGCCACCACTATCCTTCAGGAGACTGGGATATCGTTTTTATGGACAAGCCCACTCAGCACGGCCAGGCGGTGACTATTATGATAAATGAGAGCACCGAAAGATTACTAGAGAAGAACTCATACGCTATAAGTGTTGGGCTTAGTTGTGTCGTAGCTAGACCTGTTACTAGGAGGGTTGAAGACAGACCTCGGGTAAGTCATGGAACTTAAAATAGTTCAAATTAATCTCCATCACTGCATTGAGGCCTCGGCTAAATTAATCCTCCATTTAAACAGGTACAACATCGACGTGGCACTCATTCAGGAGCCGTGGATCACGAGGACCGGAATCAGCGGACTCGAACATAATGAATATAAAATGTTTTGTAATAAGAATAATAAAGATAAATTAAGAACTTGTGTTCTGATTAAGAAAAATTTAAAGTGTATTCAATTAAATCAATTTACCAATGGCGACCAGACTGTTATAAGACTTGACTTTGCGGGGCGCTCTACTATCATATCATCAGTATATTTTCCAAGTGATGATGAGAAAGATCCTCCGCCTGATATTACTAGAACTTTGGTACAGTACACCTCACTACAGAACACCGAAATTCTGATAGGATGCGATGCCAATGCACATCATGTCCTATGGGGAAGCACTAACACGAACAAAAGGGGAATAGGTGTCTTGGAATTTATTCTTGAGAATAACTTGACTTTAGGTAATGTAGGCTCGGATCCAACTTTTGAAACAAGAAATAGGAAGGAAGTTTTGGATCTGACACTTGCTAGCCAGAATGGTAATTTAGAGATAAGAAATTGGAGAGTATCTAACGAAACATCTTTCTCGGATCACAAATATTTGGAATTCAGCGTGAATATTAGAAATACTCAACAGGTATCTACTTTTCAAAACCCTAGGAGGATAAACTGGCACACTTTCGAAGGAAGTATACGCGAATCAAGTATATGGAACAGGAAAGAAATGAATAATATTAATGACATAGACAACACTGTAAAAGAATTCGAGAGCACACTCAAAAAAGCGTTTGGCAAATCCTGCCCGACGAGCAAAAATAGGGGTAAAAAACAACAGCCTTGGTGGAGTAACGAACTTAAAACATTGATGAAGAGTACAAGGAAGGCATTAAATGATGCAAGGAAACACGACACTGATGAACTATGGACAGAATATAAGACAATCAGAAAGGAATTCAAGAAACAAATAAGGAAATCCAAGAGGGAAGCTTTTACCAATATGCTAAATGATATTGAGACTATAAAGGATACTTCAAGACTCCGAAAGCTGATGTCGAAGCAGGAACATGTACCAGGAACTTTAAGGTCTATAAATGGTACCTGGACAAATTCGGCGAATGACACTCTTGAAACGTTATTCAAGACCCATTTCCCGGAATGCAACCTGGATCTTAGTCAATTAGACAAACCAAACGAGTCAATTCATATCTGGCAATCACACAATGTGGAATTCCTTACGGAGGATAAAATAGAATGGGCAATCGGTTCTTTTGGACCCTATAAATCTCCGGGTCTAGATGGCATTTATCCCATAATGCTACAGAAGCTAGTGGGAATCATTACGCCACTTCTGAAACTAATTTATACATCCTGCCTTAGGCTATCATATGTACCGAAAAGCTGGAGAGAAGTAAAAGTTGTCTTCATCCCCAAGGTTGGGAAGATACAACATAGTAGCGCCAAGGACTATAGGCCAATCAGTCTATCATCTTTCCTACTTAAGACACTAGAAAGAATTCTGGAAGACCACTTGAGGAAGAGTATGTGTGCAATGGAACTCTCGGGAAACCAGCACGCCTACACAAAGGGTAAATCAGTGGAAACCGCCCTCCATGAGTTGACGATGAATATTGAGGAAACCATTAACTATAGCGAATATACTCTGGCATGCTTTCTTGATATTGAAGGTGCATTTAATAATATAAAATCTGGGGCAATAGAGAAAGCTCTAGCCAATTCAGGTAATGACCCAATGGTGAATTACTGGATAATGAAAGTCCTCACAAACCGTATAATTGAAGCCGAAATAGGAGGGGAATCAATAAAGGCAATGGCGACTAGAGGTACTCCCCAAGGGGGTGTCATCTCACCGACACTGTGGATTCTGGTATTAAATGAGGCTTTATTGAAGCTGAAAAAATACGGAGTGAAGGTAGTAGCTTATGCCGACGACTTAGTAATTTTGGCAAGAGGGATATCCCTGGACACAATATCCGACATTATGGAGCATGCTCTCTCATCGCTTTATAAGTGGGCCTCGGCCTGTGGACTAGGAATAAATCCTCAGAAAACGGAAACGGTTCTCTTCACAAGGAGGAGAAAAATACCTGAATTTCGATTACCACATATTGGGGGAACGTGTCTGACACTGTCTGATAGTGCCAAGTTTCTTGGCATAATCTTTGATAGGAAATTGAACTGGCTCGAAAACCTAAAGGAGAGAGTGAAAAAGGCGTATGCAGCCATGTATACTTGTCAGAGAATTATTGGAAACACATGGGGTCTTAAACCAAGACTTATACACTGGATATTCACGGCAATTGTTAGACCAACACTGGCACATGGTGCAGTAGTGTGGTGGCCTATTGTAGGAAAGAGCACGCACGCCACGTACCTGAACAGGGTTAATAGAGTGGCCGCCTTAAGTATCACTGGAGCACGAAGGACAACATCCACACATGGTCTAAGTAGGATTCTGGACTTGCCATCTTTGGATCTTTACATCCAGGAATACGCACTTAGGACACAGCTGAGACTAAGTCAAAACTGCGCGCTGAAAGTTCGAGACTATGGACACACAAAACTCATACGAGACCATCGATATGATGACTGTGTGACTGATTATATGACTCCACATATCGTGTGGGATGCAGGTATAACAATTGAAATACCATCTAGAGTATTCTGGGAAAATCCACCTGTTGGGGAAAAGCACATTGCAATCTACACGGATGGATCAAAGATGCCACAGGGAACAGGTAGCGGTGTCTACTGTGAGAAACTGGGAATTGAACACAGTTCAAGGATACAGGACAGCTGTAATATTTTTCAGGCGGAACTGCATGCAGTGTCAGAGGCAGCCAGACTTATTTTAATGAGGCCGATCTACTCCAGTGAGATCATTATTTACATTGATAGTCAGGCGGCTTTAAAGGCACTATATAACAGGAATATTCGATCAAAGGTTGTCAGCCGTTGTCGCCAAGAGCTTATGGCTCTCATCGAACAACACTCTTTAAGACTGTGCTGGGTTCCAGGTCATCAGAATATTCCAGGAAACGAGAAAGCTGACGAGTTAGCTCGTATGGGAGCAGTTTTACCATTAAGTTCAATAACGACCGACGTGCATCCGGGCCTGGATGCAATTTATTCCGAAATACGGAGAACATTTGAACGACAGGAAGATTTGAAATGGGAAAGCAGCCAGGACTGTATCCAAACGAAGGCCTTGTGGACTCGCGGTGGAAAAAGTATCCAGAAAACACTACTTTATATGGAAAAATCAGACCTCAGGAAGTATGTGGGTTTAATTACAGGCCATACTGGCTTGAAAGCTTATTTGAAAAAGTTAAAATTGATAAGAGATGACTTGTGCAGATGGTGTGGGGACGAAGAGATAGTGGAAGATTCATTCCATTATCTTTGTCAGTGCCCTGCACTATCTCGCACTCGATTTAATTGTTTTGGCTTTTATTTCTTTCAGGAACTGGAGGAACTTAGAGATGTCAACCCATGGAAGATGCTTAAATATATTAGGCTAAGTAAACTCGATGAGACATATATGGAGACATAAATCATCATTTACCAGGAAGGCAGTAGTGAATTATGATTAATATGTAAAGCAGCCAACAACAAAAACCAACCCCCCCCCCCCTTTTCGAGGTATCACTTTGGATCAGGAACTGGTCTTGTGGACATTACGTCAACCTCTTAACCTAACCTAACCTAAAGGGTAGAAAAATTGTAGAAAAAACCGCCATTTGTTATATCCTTAGGCTGACCATACGTACTGATTTGATCAGTACATGTACTGATTTTTGATCACGTGTACTGATCAAAAGACGTTGTACTGATTTGTACTGATTTTTTGAAATATGTACTGATTGCACTGATTTTTGATTATTTCAACATAAAAAATAATTTTCTTCGAAAATTTTATACAAAAACTTGAATTTCCATAATATATGTAAGTCATCGGAGTAGTTTTTTATAACTTAAGTATGACAAAGAGATACTTTGAGTTAAATAAATTCTAAAAAGTTCAGAGATCGTGAATCAAGATGTTCATTAACGCAAAAATGTATCTGAGCATGAGGTTATTTTGATCCTTTAAATATGAAAAGGTTTATATGAAAAGACGCCCATAATCTTTGAGGTTTTCTAAACAAAAAGTTCACGGGATGATGGATTTTTTATATATTTAGAAAGATAATGTAACTGCAACAATTCAAATGACTCTGAGATGTTCGATGAGTAATGTCTTCAGAATTTATTGGACAAATCACTCAGAACATCAGCCGCTATTTAAAAAACATGTGCTTTTTATCTGGGAAGTTTTATAAAAGTCAGAGTTATCAAAACTTATGGAAAAAAAGTCCTCAGAATTTGAGGGATTTTCTTAAACTCAAAACCTGTAGGTTTTTGTTTGTTATAATTTCTGCACTAAAATGATCAACATTATAATTAAGTTGTTTGAAGTCAGTTAAATTTTTTGCAAAATAACTACAACAGTTTATGACAGTTGTTTTTAAACCCTTGTTTTTAAACAGCTCTTTTCAAACAGTTGTTTTTACTGAAATACTAATTGCCCCAAATTTGCTAGTTTAACCGAATTGTTTTGAGTGTTGAAAAAATTATCAGTGTTTAGAACAGAGCTTTTAGAGAGGTATTTCACGAAAATATAAACGTAAAAACTTAGGCGTACTGATTTGAGTTCAGAAAAAAATGGTCACCCTATATATCCTCCACTCTAGTGATAGAGGGTATATATAAGTTTGTCATTCCGTTTGTAACACCTCGAAATATTGGTCTAAGACCCCATAAAGTATATATATTCATGATCCTCGATCGGTTTTAAGACGATCTAACGATGTCCGTCCGTCCGTCTGTCTGTTGAAAACATAGTAACTTTTGAAAGACTTTATGGAGACTCCTGAAGTTTGGCACATATGTTGGGCATCAGGTTGGCATTGCAATCCAGCGAAATCAAACAATCAAAAGTTATATCAAAACACTGAATTTCGGTAAAATTTATTCCGAAATTCAGTCTAAGGATGCTGAAGCTTGGCAGATATACTTCTCGTTCCCCTGGCCTGGTTTGTATTGAATTACAACCAAATCGGTCCAGTGCACATTGGTTCCAAATCAAAATCTAGCTGGACAAAAGTCCAAAAATTAGTGTCCTTAAAATTGGGAATTAATAGTGCTAGGGGCAAGCTAAGGGTGTGTTCTGATCGAACTAATAACCATTTCTTGGAATTAGGTCTTTAACTTTGTTAAATATGCGAATGAAATAACATTTTTGGTATCCAATATTTAAAAAAAAAAAAATATATCTATAAGTGTTCAACTAATAACATCATATTATCCATGTTACATCAATGGTTTCAAAACGGTTTATGTACAAGAAAGCTACAGATTTATACTTATTCTGTACATTAATAAGAAATTTATTATTGATATTCTTCTTACATTTTTTGTATTTTGAAGTATGGTCAATAATAACAATATTTTTGAGGACTTATGAAACTTCCGCAGCTTGCCAAAACCGAATCCAGGCATATCATGTCGAATTACTACATACAACTTATAGGTAATTTATTACTGAACGTTGGCATGCAGACATTTCTTGCAGGTTTTTGCAAGTTTAAAATTAATCACAGTTTTTATGAAAATAGATTTTCGCCTAAAATTTTTTTTCTAAATAAAGTATCGAATTTTTGTAAGTTTTTGATAACTTTTAAGTATTATAATTATGCTTAGCTTAAAAAAAGCACTAAATGTGATGTTTCCTATAAAACCGCGGCCAATTACACACTTCGACTAAATTCAAAAATGTCCGTCCGTCTGTCCGTCCGTCTGTAGAGGACACGATAAAGTCCAAAATAAAAGAGCTAGACTTCCGAAGTTTGCCACAAATATGTCTTATATTCCTAGGCAGGTTAAGTTCGGAAATGGATAAAATCGGACCAAGGGGAAAAAAGTTCCCCCTTGGAGAACTAAACCAACCAAAGAAAAATCGCAATTTTTGCAGGGTTTTTTGAACTTTTGCTAAGCAAATGCAACATTCTTCTCTCAGATGAAGTTCGAAATAGCAAAGGGAAGGTGCTCCCTAACGTCTCCCACTACCCCCCCCCCAAAAAAAAGTCGCCCCTGGATTTTTTTTTACATTTTGGAGGGTATAAAAGATTCGGCACAGCCGAATATAACACTCTCACTGGTTTTTTATTTTTTTTACATTTTGGAGGGTATAAAAGATTCGGCATAGCCGAATTTAACACTCTCACTTGCTTTTTTCAATTACACTTCTCGACAAAAAATTTTTTTTTTTTTTAGAGATTACAAAACTTTCAAAAAATAAGTTTTTGCATTTCATATTTCTGTTCTGCATATAAACCATTTTTGTCATTAATGAATTTCTGAAATTAGAAAAAAAAATAAAAAGTTGTCGATTAGTGTAATCGACTTAGAAAAATTTAAACATGTTTTTTGAACTCAGCGACCCCAAAAACATATAAAACGGTGATAAAATAATTTTGTCCAGCTAGATTTGGACTTGGAACCACTGTGCAGTGGTTCCAAAGTTATTAGCAAAACCGTGAATTTCAGATTAGTTTCACCATAAATTCACGTGTTGAAAGCCCATTAAATATGTTTTAAAAACATTGGTAAGTCAAAAAAATATTTTACAACGTATTTTTGTGACTCAGAAATATTTTTACACTAAAACCAAAAAAAAAATACACTCGAAAAAAATTTTACACTCAAAAAAATTTTACACTAAAAAAAAATTTAGTATTTTTTTTTTTTTTTTTTTCAAAAAATACTAAAAAAAAGTTGTTTTACACAAAATAAAATATTTCTAATCAAAAATTTTATTTTTTTCACGTTAAAAAATTTACTATCACTTATAAAGGGCATTTTGGAGGGTATTCATAAATTCGGCCATGTCGAATTTAACTTTTCTACTAGGCGCTACGGGTTTTTTGAATCTGATTGGCCTCAAATTCGTACAACATAGCCCAATAAAATGTTTCGTTCCAAATAATTGGTTTCTAAACGCATTATATTTTCCTGCAATCGACTCTACTAAAAATTTCAGAATCGATTTTTTTTGAAACTGTCATGAAATCTTTTGCAAAAGAAATCTGTAGCAAAAAAAATTTTGGAGGAAAATTTTTAGGCCTAAAAGAATACAAATTTGCCCGGACTTTCAAATTTGGAAGAGATTTTTTTGCCCCGCAATATTTTTTATAACAAACGTGGTAATACAATATCAAATCTATTTTTAGATTTACAAAACCAAGTTTAACTGTCATCCCTACAATTAGCTCTTAAAAATTTCTGAATACATTTTGACAACTTTATTTACAAAAAATTAAACAAAATTTGTAATTGTGGCAAAGAAATAATATTTTTTAATGTTTTATTTATTTTAAGGAAGTAACAACATCTGTCTGGAAATGCAAAAATTTAGTATTTTTTTTTTTTTTTTTTTCAAAAAATACTAAAAAAAAGTTGTTTTACACAAAATAAAATATTTCTAATCAAAAATTTTATTTTTTTCACGTTAAAAAATTTACTATCACTTATAAAGGGCATTTTGGAGGGTATTCATAAATTCGGCCATGTCGAATTTAACTTTTCTACTAGGCGCTACGGGTTTTTTGAATCTGATTGGCCTCAAATTCGTACAACATAGCCCAATAAAATGTTTCGTTCCAAATAATTGGTTTCTAAACGCATTATATTTTCCTGCAATCGACTCTACTAAAAATTTCAGAATCGATTTTTTTTGAAACTGTCATGAAATCTTTTGCAAAAGAAATCTGTAGCAAAAAAAATTTTGGAGGAAAATTTTTAGGCCTAAAAGAATACAAATTTGCCCGGACTTTCAAATTTGGAAGAGATTTTTTTGCCTTACAAAAATTTGCCCCGCAATATTTTTTATAACAAACGTGGTAATACAATATCAAATCTATTTTTAGATTTACAAAACCAAGTTTAACTGTCATCCCTACAATTAGCTCTTAAAAATTTCTGAATACATTTTGACAACTTTATTTACAAAAAATTAAACAAAATTTGTAATTGTGGCAAAGAAATAATATTTTTTAATGTTTTATTTATTTTAAGGAAGTAACAACATCTGTCTGGAAATGCAAAAATTTAGTATTTTTTTTTTTTTTTTTTTCAAAAAATACTAAAAAAAAGTTGTTTTACACAAAATAAAATATTTCTAATCAAAAATTTTATTTTTTTCACGTTAAAAAATTTACTATCACTTATAAAGGGCATTTTGGAGGGTATTCATAAATTCGGCCATGTCGAATTTAACTTTTCTACTAGGCGCTACGGGTTTTTTGAATCTGATTGGCCTCAAATTCGTACAACATAGCCCAATAAAATGTTTCGTTCCAAATAATTGGTTTCTAAACGCATTATATTTTCCTGCAATCGACTCTACTAAAAATTTCAGAATCGATTTTTTTTGAAACTGTCATGAAATCTTTTGCAAAAGAAATCTGTAGCAAAAAAAATTTTGGAGGAAAATTTTTAGGCCTAAAAGAATACAAATTTGCCCGGACTTTCAAATTTGGAAGAGATTTTTTTGCCTTACAAAAATTTGCCCCGCAATATTTTTTATAACAAACGTGGTAATACAATATCAAATCTATTTTTAGATTTACAAAACCAAGTTTAACTGTCATCCCTACAATTAGCTCTTAAAAATTTCTGAATACATTTTGACAACTTTATTTACAAAAAATTAAACAAAATTTGTAATTGTGGCAAAGAAATAATATTTTTTAATGTTTTATTTATTTTAAGGAAGTAACAACATCTGTCTGGAAATGCAATTGTTGTATCACTTAAGTCAAAAATAATTTTTTTAGTACATTTTTGTTGTTTCCAACATTTTGGGTAAAACAAGTTTTTGTTTAAGCCTGACAATCAAACCGTTTTTGGTTACGTGTGTAGTGCATTTTTGGGGTATGTGTCGCATACAAACTAATTGGGAAATTTATTGTTTTTGTGATTTTTGTATTTGCTTTGTTTTGGGCAAATAATTAAGTTTCCTGATTTAAAAAAAAAAACGTAAAATTTGTAAATTACGATTTCATTATCTCTTGTTTAAACGTGACTAAGAACAAACAGATGTGATATTTTTTTTTTTAACATTTTACAATATTGATCATAATTTGATAAAAAAAATCTGGTTTAAATTTTTCTTCCTTAAAGTATTTTTTTTTTGTATTTTTAAAACCTTTTCTTTTTGCAGTGGTTATTTAAAAAAAAATATTTTGAAATAATTTAAATTTTGTTGACAAAAACCCCCATTTATTTTAAAAATATTAAGACTTTTGTTTACCTATTTGTTGGCTAAAAGCCTTTATTTTATCACCCTTGTGCTAAAAATTTCATTGAAACATATAAACCACATGATGATACACATATGATAACGGGCCGATTTACAGTTGTCACTGGATTTTACTAAGATTCTGAGACATTTTTTCTATAGAAAATTACTCAGATTCTGAGAGAGTTTTTCTATAGAAAAAGTCTCAGATTCTGAGAGAGTTTTTCTATAGAAAAAGTCTCAGATTCTGAGAGAGTTTTTCTATAGAAAAAGTCTCAGATTCTGAGAGAGTTTTTCTATAGAAAAAGTCTCAGATTCTGAGACAGTTTTTCTATAGAAAAAGTCTCAGATTCTGAGACAGTTTTTCTATAGAAAAAGTCTCAGATTCTGAGACAGTTTTTCTATAGAAAAAGTCTCAGATTCTGAGACAGTTTTTCTATAGAAAAAGTCTCAGATTCTGAGACAGTTTTTCTATAGAAAAAGTCTCAGATTCTGAGACAGTTTTTCTATAGAAAAAGTCTCAGATTCTGAGACAGTTTTTCTATAGAAAAAGTCTCAGATTCTGAGACAGTTTTTCTATAGAAAAAGTCTCAGATTCTGAGACAGTTTTTCTATAGAAAAAGTCTCAGATTCTGAGACAGTTTTTTTCACCAGGTGGTGAATTTTTATTTATTCACCGGAAGGTGAATTTGTTATCCAAGTTACAATCCTTTTTGTTTTTAAGAAAATGCAACCAGTAATTCTCATTTTCCTGCTTCGCTATTAAAGTTAGACACCATCCTTAAGCATTATCATGTTAAAGAAAAAAAATTCATGAAAATCGGAGGGTGATGCTAGAGAGTCTTCCCTTGTTAGCTATGATATCTAAGTTAATAAATCAATATTGAAACATGATATATTTAGTTTAGTTAAACGCAAACTAATACTCGAGCATTCAAATCTATTCGAAATAATACAATAATTCATAAAAACGTCGCGGCCAATTATGACTAGTCAAAATATCAAAACAAAAAAAAAAATCCATAAAGTCCATGAGTACGCTCCCCAGCACTCGTATACGCATCTACCACAAATGAGGTAATTTTTTTATTTTAATGATATTAAGTAATTTGTATAAATACAAAAGAGTTTGTATTTTGTTAATGAAAATTGGTAAATTGGCATTGATAAGGCTAAATTATAATACCGTTTGCTAGTTGTAGATAATACACTGAACAAAAACTATAAAATGGATTATCGACTGGTTATGGGAACGCGGACCATACCAGTTTGTATCAGGTTGGTTGGATACCATTTTATATCCTCTCTCGATATTTAGTGTAAGACGCGAATACATGTAAAATCGTATATGAAAAGAGCAATACACTTAATTTACCATTTTATAGAAAATGACAGATTGATTTTGGTGTCAATCAAATCCTCTTATTATATTTTCTCTATGGACCATACTTTACCATTTTTTTTTCTTTCTTCTCTTTTGGATCTACAGTTGATAAGTTTTGATTGCATTAAAACGCCGAAACATCACTATGTAATAAAAACTACCGCGAAAACTTTTCAGGGACCAAGCCATGGGGGATGGACTGTGACAAGTAAAGGTGGAAAGTTCTTGATTGCCACTCACTTGGGAGTGGCCAAGGATGATTCCTTTGCTACACAGTCAAAGCAGCTCACTACCTCCAGTCTACACTAGGTATTCCCCTGGCAATGGCTTTGGAACACCCGTTCAAAGGCTAGCTAGAGTGAGAAGGCGGCTAAGTAACCTGAATTGTCGAAAGGTCAGTAGGAAGAATTTCTGAAACTTAGTTTCTGTAAAGTATCCTGATGGCTCGTAAAGGGCGTCTCAGGAAGTAGAAGAAACGCGGATAATCTCTGCCTTTGAAAAACTTTACAAATTGCCTGCCTGGAGGTTGCTGGCAGCCCCAGCACCAGGATCGTATGCGGAAGCCTAATAAGCTACCATATTTTAAATAACACTTATTAATGAAACCTCATTATTTGGGGCCCTATGCTCCTTATAGGAGCTTCGGGAACATATATATAAGCCATGTCAGGCTTCACGACCACATTACTCTCGAGAAAAATGTATTCATATTTTGTACGTTTGAGGTCCATGATTCAAACTTAAGCTGAATACTTCTGCTCAATCAGCCGTTATTAGAAGGCTAATTTCACTAGTTTACAAAATAAAAAATTCTGCGCAAGTAACGTGACTATTATAGCCCTGTTGTCCCATAACCGTATATCCGCTTACCCATACACATTTTAAATTATCCACGCTTATTTTTAGCGTGTATAATTATCGGCGTTAATTTTAAGCTTCGATAAAAAGTAAAGCCAAGTTCACATTTTTAATGAAATAGCATAGACACAACCCTTTTTCTTGTTATATCATAGATATAAAACTTTTTTTTTTCAGTGATGCCAAGTACATTTTGTTAAACGTGGATGCGTTTTCGGTAAAACGGTTAATGTTTACATATATACGGTTATGCGAAAACAAGACTTATATTTTTTATCTGCTATAGACCACTAAATTCAAAAAAATTATTAAAATTTTTTTTCACGGATTCAGTAATTTAATTTTTTTTTTAGGTTGGTTTTTTGATTATTCTCCTTATATCTTGCGTTTTATATATCCGATCTACTCGAAATAAAAACCATGTTAAAAAAAATCATATTTGCAACAAATCGTACAATCATTGTTTTTCAATCATTTCATTAGATTACGTGGAACTAACATACATATGACAAAAATACGTTTTTTGAATAAGAAAATCAAAATTCGGATGATCAGCAAAAATAGAAATCGTGACAAATATTTTGTTTTTATTGTTTCTCTTATGAGCCTGAATCTGAGCATAGATAAAAAAGTAAAAGTCTGTTTGATGATAATCTATGGGTTATCACCAAAGTTATGACAAATTTTATGAAAAGCACACAAAAAAAAACTAAGGTATGGGTTAATATGTATATGTTTATGTACCACAGAGTACATAAATACAAGCATATTAAAAAATTGTTATGATATATAAAATTCAAATGCGATTTTCTCGAACAAAACGACGAACATGTTTCTGAATTTTTTGTGTGGATGGACAAACATCTAAAATTTAAAAAAAAAAAATTAAAAAAAAAGTGGCCGGATTTTTGATAAATTTACTTTTTTAAAAAATGGAAAATTTCAGAACTGGTTCTGAAAATTTTTAATCGATAGCCAATACAAAACTATATAATAAGAATGTAAATTTTTGAGATTGTGGTGCATTCCGTTTTAATGTGATAAATATGTAATCAAGGCAACTCGCCACAAATTTTACCATTTTTCCAATATTTGACCACGCCTCCTAAGCAAAAGCAAATTTGAAAAACCAAAAACGCAATTTTCTTAGTTCCATATAGGGAAATCCGAACAACCTATTCAGAAATTTACGGGACACATGTTTTTCTGTAGCGGGACATTTGGTGTGGAATGCCTCATATACAAACTTCCAAGACAAAGTCGAGGTGTTTTCGTGATCACTATCTGTCCGTCTGTCTGTGGAAAACAAGATGCAGTCTAAACCAAAGGAGCTGTAAATTTGATAACTGAGAAATCAGATAAATTCGGCTGTGCCGAATCCGTTATACCCTCCAACATGTTAAAAAAATACAGGGGCGTTTCTTTTTTGGGAGGGGGCTTTGGTTGAGGCTGTGTGGGACACCTCCCCCTCTAAAACATTTTTTTACTAATTTATTCATTATACTTTTTGTACTAAAGTTATACAATTTTGTAGTTTTTTAAACTATTTTTATATATCCACGCCCTAAAAAGGGGGTGGGCAAAAAAAATGTTCCAGTTGCCCTGGTCCTGGTACGGGACTTTAAACTTCTTCTTACATAAAAATGTTACACTTGTTTAACAAAAATATAAAAAAACACACGTAAACAAAATCTTGTTTTTCAGAGGTTGGTTTAGTTCCTCAAGGGGGAACTTTTTCCCCCAGGTTCGATTTTGCCCATTTACGAACTCAACCTGCCTACACTCAAAAAAAAACTGGTAAAACACCTTGTAAAATGACTTGTAATTCCGTTCTACCAATATTTAACAATTTTTCTTGTTTTTTAACAAAATATCTTGTACTTTCCTCAAACGAGAACTACAGACTGTAGTTCTCGTTTATTATTTATTTATTATTATTTATTTTTGTAATTGTATTCTACCATTTTGAAAGGTTATTTTACAAAAAAACCCGTAATTTTACAACAAAGTTTTTATTACAAGGATTCTAGTTGATTTACAAAAAAAAAACTGTTATTTTACAAAAATTATGTTATACGAGGATTTATGTTGTTTAACAAAAACAAAATTTTTTGTAAATTTTATATTTTTTTTTAAACATTTTCCAAGTCCCGGACAAAATTTTTTTTATTGAAAAATATTTAAAAAAAAAAATTTTAAAAAATTTATTACGAGGATTCTAGTTAATTTACAAAAAAACAGTTATTTTACAAAAATGATTTTATTACGAGGATTTCTGTTGTTTAACAAAAAAATTTTTTTTTTTGTAAATTTACCATTTTGGTTTGTAAATTTACCATTTTTTTTAAACATATTTACCATTTTTTCTTGTAAGTTTACCAATTTTTTTTTTATTTTTCCGGTTTTAAAACAATATTTTTACCAATAAAATTGGTTATTTTACCAATTTTTGGCGCATTCAATTCATTTTACGAGAATTTTACCTACCTCCTATTTTACGAGGTAACTTTACAAGGTTTTTTTTTTTGAGTGTAGGAGCATAAGACATATTCGCGCCATACTTCAGGAGGCTAGCTCTTTTATTTTGGACGGCATCTTGCCACCTACGGACAGACGGACATTCACAGAATGTCTTAAAATCGACCATGGATGAATAATATATACTTAATTGGGTCCCCGATCGATATTTCGATGCGTTACAAACGGAATGACAAAGTAAGTATACCCCCATACTGTGGTTGGAGGGTATGAAATGGGAAAAAAGATAAGGAAAGAAGAGTAAAGGAGTGGGGAAAAAATAAAGTGAAAAAGAAAATGAAATAATCTGAGATTTTTTTCTATGGGTGATCTTAAAATTTTTCTAAAGTAAAAATGCCTCGGAATTTTTCTGTAGGAAAACCCTTGGAATTTTTCTATGGGAAATATCCTAAAATTTTTCTATTGGAAACTACTGAGAATTTTTCTATAGGAAAAAATGGAGATTTTGTCAATACACTCAAAAAATAAAACTTGTAAAGTTACCAAAAAATCTCTTGATTTTACGAGGGTATTCTCGTAAAATAGGAGGTAGGTAAAATTCTCGTAAAATTACGAGGATTTCCTCGTCTTTTTGAATGCGCCAAAAATTGGTAAAATAACCAATTTTATTGGTAAAAATATTGTTTTAAAACCGGAAAAATAAAAAAAATGGTAAACTTACAAGAAACAAGTAAGAGTGTTAAATTCGGCTGTGCCGAATCTTTTATACCCTCCAACATGCAAATAAATAAAAAAAAAATGCAGGGGCGTCTTCTTTTTTTTTTGGGGGGGGGGGTCGGTAGTGGTAATTAAGGGGCACAATTCCTCTCGAATAAGTGTTAAAAAAAATAATTCTTACACTCAAAAAAAAAAGTTTGTAAATTTACAAGTAAAAGGTCTTGTAATTCTATTTTACTAATATTTTTGTCTTTTTACAAAAATTGTTGTATATTTAATAAAACGAAAACTACAGTTTGCTTTGTAATTTTACTATTATATGTTGGTAAATTTATTTTACAAATTTTTTAGGTAAATTTACAAAAAAGTGAATTATTTTACAAATTAAAAAAATATTACAAGGTGTTTAGTTTTTTTACACAAGAAAACTGTAATTGTACAACATAATTTTACTTGGTGTTATTTAGTCTTTTTACCAAAAAAAATGTTTTATTACAAACATTTTTTTTTAAGATCGTTTACAAGGTTTTCAGTTTGAAATGTATGTATTGAAAAGTACAAAATTCCAATACAATTTTGTAAAACTTATTTTATTACTAGAATTAATGTTGTTTTACAAAAAAAAAATTATTATTCAACAATAGGACATGCAAAAATTTTCTAAGTTCAGATTTTTTTTTGCGTTTTGGAGTAAAAAATTTAGTTAAAAATAGTTTTTTATAAATAATTTTTACACCATTTTTTTGGTAATTTGCGTTAAGTAAAACACCATAATTTTTATGTGTTTCTACTATATAATTGTTCTAGTTTTTTTTTTTGTATTTTTACCATTTTTTTTGGTGATTTTACCATATTTTTTTGGTATTTTTTTTTTAAATTTGGTACCTAAAATGTCAATTGAAAGCTGCCAATTATGAAAAATCAAACTTTTATTATTTTAACTGGTACTTAAACATCCAATCTACAATATCCAATTTTTTTCCGATTTTTTAAAAATACTTGTGAAAATAATTAAAAATTCAAAAAAAAATTCTCATATATTCTACTTAAGAAAAACGAAATGTCGAAAAAAAATAAAAAAGTGCAGTGTTATACATTAAAAAGTTTGTTAAAAGTGCTCAAGTGAAAAAAAATCTTTTCAGGTTGTTGAAGTGCTACTCCAGCTGCCGAAGAAGGAAAAATAAGATGCACCAATGGAAAAAACCTTTAAATTTACAAAACCAATATGTAAATATACCAATTTTTTTGTAAATTTACAAAACAAATATGAAAATTTAAAAAACAAAATTGTATACTTACGAAAAAAGTTGTAATTTTACAAAAATGAAATAGAAAATACAAAAACAATATTGTAAATTTACAAATTTTATGGTTAAACTACTGTTTTTACGTTAAAAAAATAAGGAAAAATGGTACATATACAATAAAAATTGTAAATTTACCACTTTTTATTGTAAATATACAAGTTTTTTGCATAAAAAACAGTAGTTTAACCAAATAATTTGTTAATCTACAATTTCTTTTTTTCATTTTCTATTTTTCCTTGTAAAAGAACAACCTTTTTCTGTAAGTTTCAATTTTGTTTTGTAAATTTACCAAATTTTTTGCAAATTTACGAAAAAAAATTTCACCTCAAAGATGATATTTTACAAAAAAAATTGTAAATTTACATTTTCTTTTGTTAAATCAATTTACAAATTATCCCCGTAATTTTACGGGGATTCTTGCTAGTACATATTTTACAAAACCTGCCCCGTAAAATCACGGGGATTTTATGTCATTTTACAAACTTTTTTTTTTGAGTGTATATTTTTGCACTAAAGAAATACAAATTTATCATTATATAAAAAAAAAAAAATTTATTCCACGCCCATAAAAGGGGGGGCCGGCCCTTAAAGCGATATTTTCTAATTCTGTGGGTCCAAATGCAGGACCTTGAACTTCTTGTAGCATAAAAATGTTGGATTTGTTAAACAAAAACACAAAAAATCTTGTAAAAATATGATATTTTTCAGAGGTTGGTTAAGTTATTCAAGGGGGAACTTTTTCCCCCCTGGTCCAATTTTGCCCATCTCCGAACTTAACCAGCCTATGAACATAAGACATATATGTGCCAAATTTCAGGAGTCTATCACTTTTATTTTGGACTGTATCGTGTCTTCCACAGACGGACAGACGGACGGACGGACGGACGGACAGACGGATATCGCTAGAATGTCTTAGAATCGATCACTGATCAATAATATATATACTTTATGGGGTCCTAGACCGATATTTCGATGCGTTACACACGGAATGACAAAGTGAGTATACCCCCATACTGTAGTTGGAGGGTATAAAAATGGTAAATATGTTTAAAAAAATGGTAAATTTACAAACCAAAATGGTAAATTTACAAAAAAAAAAAATTTTGTTAAACAACATATATCCTCGTAATAAAATCATTTTTGTAAAATAACTGTTTTTTTTTTTTGTAAATTAACTAGAATCCTCTTAATAAATTTTTTAAAATTTTGTCAATTTTTTTTTTTAATATTTTTCAATAAAAAAAAAATTGTGCCGGACAAAAATTTTTGAAAAATTAAATAAAAAATTGAAAATTTACAAAAAAAAATTGTTTTTTTTTGTTTAACAACATAAATCCTCGTGTAACATAATTTTTGTAAAATAAAAGTTTTTTTTTTGTAAATCAACTAGAATCCTCGTTATAAAAACTTTGTTGTAAAATTACAGTTTTTTTTATAAAATAACCTTTCAAAATGGTAGAATACAATTACGATAATAAATTTGTAAAATTACCAATAAAACTGTACTTCTAGTTTGAGCAAAGTACAAGATTTTTTGTTAAAAAACAAGGAAAATTGCTAAATATTGGCAGAACGGGATTACAAGGCATTTTACTAGGCGTTTTACCAGTTTTTTTTAGTGTAAAAAAAAACTAAGAATTTTTCTATAAAAAAAATCTGACAATTGAAGGATGAACCTTTTTGAACTTTATGAATTCTAGAAGATTTTCTGTAGCAAAATGCATCAGAACCTCAAAATTTTTCTATTGGGATAATGTGTAAGAATCATAAACTTTTCTTTAATTAAATGGGCCTGAGAATTTATTGAGGAGAGATTTTTCAAAATATCAAACATTTTCTTAATTTTAAAGTTTAAGAACATTTTCTAAGGAATAAATTTTAAAAATTTGGACTTGTTTCATAGGAAAATCGAAAAAAACAAGAGCTGAACACCAAAAAACCATAACTAATGATTTAAATCCGACCTTAGGTTCCCAGCAAAAAAAAATTCAAATTTATTAGAGTGTAATCACTTTATTTCCACTTAATACTAATTTTTAATTGTTTTTGATAATTTTAATTGTTATCAGTTTACAAGTGCTACTCCTCAAATTAAAATTATATTATATTAAAATTATATTAAATTCTATATAATTTAATTACAAATTTAAAGAAGCAATTCACCATAATGATATCTTTACAGTGTACTAATTATAATTAAACACTTGGTAAACTCTAATTTTCAATGGATTTGAAGAATAGTGGCTACGGTTAGATAAAGAAATCACAGCAAATATAATTTGACAATAGTACTAAATAAATTTAGTCTTATCGTCACTAAACCAAAGTAAAAAAAAAGTAGTTATTTAACACTTGTTCTTACTATTACAAATTGTTTAACAAATCAATTAATTTGCCAACAAAAAAAAAATAATTAAATCGACTAACATTTCAGAATTTGATATCAGACAAAAAAAAACACTTGAAAAATAAATTTTAGAATGAAAAGTATTTAGTTGGTAGAGGGTAAATATAAGTTTGCCATACCGTTTGTAACTCGTCAAAATATCAGTCTGGGATCTCATAAAGTATTGATCAAAAATCAATTCTAAGATATGACAGAAACTTAACATATTTACTTGTTGTTGCACTGAGCAGTTTGGTATTGAATTCGGGCAATATCGGTTCAGCACTTCAAAAGTTATGAACGAAAATGTAAGGGCACTTTGAAAATTTTGGTACATTCCACATAACCTAAAAATACAAAATGCTTTAGTTGGGCTGCTGGTTGAATTTGTGGACAAAATTGGACACCAAATGGTACTTAAACAAGTTCAAACATATTTTTTTCCAAAAAAAAAATTTCGTAGATTTTTTTTTTCACGAAAAATTTGTTTTCCGCCAAATTTCTTTTTTCTATTTATTTTTGTAAAAAATCTTTTTTACATTGTGTAGGGTACAAAAACATTCGTCAAGGCCGTATTTACCTTTTCTTACTTGTTATTATTGTTTTATATTCTGTGGTGTTAGAATAATTAAAAGTATCAATGACTTCATTTACCTGCTTTAAAAATAATCACACATTTTCCACATTTTTTTAATTGCCATCACCCTCTCATATCTGACAAGATTATTAAATATTATAAATTTTTTTATAATACAAACTCGCATAAAAATTGTTTATTTTGACTATGATGGAGCTTAAGGAAAGTACGAGTATTTAGTTTAAATTCGATAGCAAAAATAATATTAAGTATTATATCAAATGTTAATTTTAGGAAATTTTGTCATAATTTTCATTAAATGACGTTAAATAATATCAATAACATTGTTAATAGAATATATTTTATTAAATTTTTGTTGATAAGTTTATTAAAATATTGCTATAAATTATATCGAGGGCCTATATTCAAAACCCTCTATCTTCCATTTTCACGAAAATGACTTTTAGTTGGAAAAATATTCAGTAAAACGGCCCTCATCTATAGTGTAAAATTCAGATCAAAAATATTTTTTTTTTCTATTTTATTTGCATTTTTGGTTTTCTCTATCTTTTACACAATTAATTTTTCTGAATGCAAAACCCTCTATCTTTCCAAATAATTAATTTATCAATATTTTTTTTTTTTTAATAATTTCATCATGCATTGCATGTTTTCATACCAAGTTTTGCATGCTGAACATGAATTTGTCAACAAAATTCCAGAACCACGATTTTGGTCCACTGATGCAAATTTTTTCTGAAAATTCTTGTTTGACTTTTTTTAAAAATATGGCTCAAAATTTTAATGTCTTGTGTATATTATGAAACAAAAATTTGTATCTTAAAAATCCCGACGCTGATTAGCATCTTTGGATCAAAATCGCGTTTTGATTTTTTACTATCTTTTACATAACATACTTAATAGTTTGTCAACTTTTGAGGTGAATTCGGTTGAAAAATAATTTTTGTTTTAAAAATCAGCACCTGTGGACCAAAACCGCGATTTCGGAATTTTTTATAAGCCGTTATCATTAGTAAATCACGTTAAAAATTTACCGACGTCGTAAATGAAATCATAATAATTAATTTTTATTCAAATTCAAAACCCTCTATCTATGTGATCATTTTCATTCATATACTTAATATTTTTGAGAAACAAAACCCTCTATCTATCATAAAATCCCCAATAGTGCAAAATTTTAAAAACTAAAAAAAATTTAAAACTAAACAGTTTTTAGGCTCTCCTGAAGAGTTATGTTTTTTTAGATGGAGGATTTTTAAGTATAGGCCCTCGATATAGTGTATGACTAATGATAAAATCAGACAAACCTTTTGTGTAGCAATGAATCCTTTTGGTGGAAATGGACGTTTGAAAAGTTATGGGGAATTTGCGCCGAATTTCAGAACCCTACGACGATTGAAAGGGTATGCTAATTGATCATATGTGTTTGCAACCGCCGAAGAAATCAAAAAATTTTATTTTTTTTTGCAATCCTAAAAGTAACTACATGGAATGGTAGTCTACCAAGATCACATACGCCCATTGTATCTTAAGATTATTTACAAATATATTAAATAGAAATTATAAAAAGCGAAACCTCCATTTCACCATCATTACTTGAAAACTATTTGGACCATTAAGTTTCAATAAAGTTCATTTGAAAATAAAAATACCTTCAATATCCTCTGTCAACAAATATGAATGGATGCATTAAAATTTATAATCATTTTTGTTGATTGCTTTTTCGAATCTAAAAGGTCCTTTTTGTCCTATGTTGTTTTGTGCCCTTGTTACGCTACCATTCCATACTCTCAAAAGAAATTCTCTGTCCAGTTAGCAGAACAATCTGCTACACAGAAAGAATTGGAAACGAAAGTCAATCAACAAAAACGCGGATTCAATTAATTTTTTAATTGAAACTCTTCCGATGAAGAAAATTGTTATATCAATCATCAAATTGTAGGTGATTACTTGATATTTTTTTTTTCAATTAATCACTTTTTCGATTTTGATCAAAAATTTGATCAATTTTTTATTTAAAATCAATTAAAATAATGATTGATTTAACAAATGAATTTTAAGCATATGATAAAATTATGAAGAAATTCATATTTTTTGCCGACAATAAAAAATAGTTAAGCCATTGTATAAAGTATATTTTTGAATTAATGTATTCAAATAAATTGAAGCGAAAAAAATGGTATGTTGAAAATTTGTAATATGATAGTTAAAGAAAATAATAAAAATGTTGATCAAAACAATAATTGGCTCATTTAAATTTTGTTGATCAATAGATTTAATTGAAATTTTTTAGCCAATAATTTTTTGTGTGTACAAATACACCCATTTTGAGCCATATGAGAATCTGCTGATTTTAGCAGACACGGTCTGCTGTAAATCTGTTATGATTATCTTCACTAACATTGTCTACACTCCGATTGCCCTGCCCATTTGATATGTAATCGAGGTACATAATCTAAGATTTACCGGTTTTTTATCGGTTATCGTAAAGATTAAAGGAATGGGAGTAGAGTCGAATATGTATTAATATTTAAGTTTGATCATTAACGATTTGTCATTAAAATTTAACAAATTCCGAAACACGTATCGATTAAGTCTTCCAAAAAATGACCAACACAAATAAATTTACAACAGAAAAATAATTTTCTTGAAAATTATTCTATGAGAATATCATAGTTTTAATTAGTAATGAAAATAATGACCTCGAGCTAGAATAACCTACCCGAGTAAAAAAGATTATATATGTTTATATTTAATTATATAAAGACATCATATATATTCATATAGAATTTGATGCGAAAAATGAGTCGATAAAACCATATAAAGTTGCATTAAATTTGATATAATTTGATGTGATTTTAATATAATTTTATATGATTTGATGCGAAAATTGGCCCCTTTTTTAGAACAATTTATGCAATTATATATAATTAAATAAAAAAAAATCCAAAAAAACCCAAAAAAAATTATATTAAATTATATATAAAGAACTTAGATTTTTTTTCATAAATTTTGCATTATATATAATAACATATAAAATTTTTAAAACAAATGTTTAAGGTTTAGGTTTGGAACTTAAAAAAAAAAAAAAAAATTCTGGACTTAGAAAAATTTTCAAAAGTTATATCAAATTATATATAAAGGACTTAGATTTTTTTTTAATTTTACTCATATAAGATTACATATGATTCAGAAAAAAGTTGGATAAAGTTTTATATAAAATGTCTTCAAATATTTTGTTATATTAAATTATATAAAAAAAACAGACAGAATTTTATATTTCATATGTAATTATATAAACTAACTTTAATCATATGTTATTATGTATAACTTAACATTTTCTTTTATATAATTTTATATAAGAAAAAAATACGAAGTGCAAATATATATAATCTTATATGATAGCAAAACAATTTACGTATAAATTTATGAAATAATATATGTTTATATAAAAATAAGTAAAATTATATATAATCTTTTTTACTCGGGTACTCAAAATTTAAACAATTAATTATATGAATTAACTACTTAATTATTATTTAATTTAAAAACAATTAAAATGTTAACTAAAATAAAGCTTAAAATTTAATTAAACAATTAATTATATTAATTAAAAATTTAATTGATATTAAAATAAAAAACAATTAAAATTTAAATTAATATAAAATATACGATATTATTTTCTGTGAAATGATTTTTTAGCATGATAATGTTTTTAGGCTGGTGTATAATTTTAAAGATGATACAGGACGCCACCTCAGTTTGACTATATAAGCTACCGACTAACAAAAAAGATAATAAGAATAACTGTTTTTATTTTTTTAAAACCAAAAAGTTTGTAACTTCGATTTGTAACTTGTATAATAATTCACCTGATGGTGAATAAAACCGTTTTTCACCAGCAGTAAAATAATAAAATAATTATTTTTCAACAAAAAATTTTTTTTTTTCATAAAATTTTTGTTTTCATCAAATTTTTTTTGCATCAATTTTTTAACTAATTTTTTATTACACAAAATTGTTTTTCATCAATTTTTTTTACAATAAAATTTTTTGTGTTTTTTTGTTCATCAAAATTTTTTTTCATCAACATTTTTTTTCATCAAAAAAAATTTTTTTTTTAATTTTTTGTTTCGATTTTTTATTTAATTTTAAATTTTAATTTAATTTTTTTTTTTTTCATCAAAAAATATTTTTTTCTTCATCAAAAACTTTTTTTACCAACATTTTTTTTTCACCAAAAATTTTGTTTTCATCAAATTTTTTTTTCATAATTTTGTTTATTGTGAAGAAAAAAACATTTTTTTTATCAAAACTACTTTTTCTGTTAATTTAATGGTTTTAAATTTGAAAATTATCTTATTTGAGTAAAAAACAAGTAGAAAACAAGTTCAACTTTGCCGAATCTGTGAATACCCTCCACAATGCACTTTTTAAGTGATAGTCAATTTTCTAACGTGTAAAAAATAACAATTTTGATAAGAAATATTTTATTTTGTTTAAAAAAACTTTTTTTTAGTAATTTAAAAATAAACAAGTGAGAGTGTTAAATTCGGCTGTGCCGAATCTTTTATACCCCCCAAAATGTAAAAAAAAAATAAAAACAAGTAAGAAAGTTAAAGTCGGTCAATACCGACCATATGATACCCTACACCAGTGTTTTCCGGAAAATGGGTCTCAAGTCCAAACATGGACCGATTGGATCTATCTTTTGTTAGATCTTTATTTAGTGTAGAAAACACACACAGATCAAATTTTTGTGGAATTGGTTTAATTTTTTGCCTATAGACTGATTTAACTGAATATCGGTCGAAATTTTGATATGGGGAACTAAGTCCAAAAATGGTCCAATTATATTCCAATTTGATTTGGTTAATAAAGTACACATTAACATCTAAATATAAAATTTTTATCAAATATTTCCATTTTTAGGAATTGTGAGGGAATTATGTGAATATCGGGAGGGTGGTTTGTATGACTACCAGAAGGACTGACCCGATTCCTTTGAAATTTAGAATGCTAATTCGTGCATACAAAATTTGATTACCTGTAAGATTTCAAAGCGATATCTATTAAAATACAGTTTTTAGATTCATTTAAGCCTAATCTAACGGGGGCGTTTGTATGGGGGCTATGTCTTAAAATGGACCGATTTTTTTCAATTTCAATTTCAATTCGTTCAATTCGGCTTCGTTCTTGGGCCAAAAGATACTTAAGTTTCAAATTTCAAGTCAATTGGTTGAAAATTGCGACCTGTATCGTGCTTAAACCGATAGATGGACAGACGGACGGACATCGCTAAATCGACTCTGTATACTTGAAGGTAAGAATAGGACCATTATTTTGGGTAGTTGCAAACATCAGCACAAACTCATTATACCCTGTACCACAGAGTGGTGTAGGGTATAAACAGCATGGAGCTGTATATTTACTAATTTATTTATTATGCTCTTTGCACTATAGTTATACCATTATAGCACTATTTTCATTTTTTTGTTTATCCACGCCCACAAAAGGGGGGGGGGGGCGGACTAAAATATGTGACATTTTCTTGTCCCCTGGATCGAACTAAAGATTTATGAACTTTTTCTGATATAAAAATGTTTTATTTACTTAGCAAAATTACAAAAAAAAAAAACCTGCGAAAAATTGCGTTTTCTTTGAGGTTGATTTAGTTCCTTAAGGGTTAATTTTTCCCCCTTATTTTGCCCATTTCCGAACTTAGCCAGCCCAAGACCATAAGACATATTTAAGCAAAATTTTAAGTGCCTAGCTCTTTTACTTTGGCCTGTATCGTCTTCAACAGACGGACGGACAGACGGACGGACAAATGGACTGATATACGGACATCGCTAGAATGTCTTACACTTAAAATATGTTGTAAGTAAATTCAACTGAAAAAACGTTTAAAACAATCGTTTTTCATTTAAAAAACGGACTACTTATATTTCATTTGAAATAACATATTTTTTCAGTTATTTTTAAACGTTAATAAATGACTAAACATTCCGTAAAAACAAATGATATTTCAGTTATTTTAACTGTTTACAATTTTTTATTTTGTGAAGTAATAATAACATTTTTTGAATAACAAACTACAAAAACCGTACTTCTGTAAAATTATACACTCTAAAAAACGCATGTAATCTTACTATTATAAATTGGGTAAATTTTTGTTGAAATTAATATTATCCGTTAATATTATCCGTTAATTCAAATATTTTACACACAAATGCGTACATAAAATTGTCGAACAACATACATACACACATGTTAAATAACTAAAACGCCAGATAAAAGTATAAGCTTCGGTAGCGTAGTGGCTAAGAAACGTACTTTCAAATCGGAAGGTGCCGGGTTCGATGCTGGCTGGCGCCGAATGTTTTTTTTTTAAATTGACCACATGTGTCAATTTACACATTCAGAGTAAAATTACCCAATTTATAGTAGGAGTCCAGTTTCCTACTATAAATTGGGTAAATTTCAACAAATTTTGATTAGAGTGTACGGTATAATCAGTAGCGCGTCCCGAATTCGGCTTTTTTTCGAATTTGAAAATGCTTGCCCCACCAAAAGATGGGGACTTAGGAGCCATTTACGGAAAAAATAACAAAAAAAGTTTTGGACAAAAAACCAGTTGGCTACCAGCGGCTAAAGATTGCAATCTCAGTGCATTTTGATTTTTTTTTTTGTTTTTTAAAAAAATTTATGCCAAAAGTTGCGCAATATAGAGTACATTCCGGGAAAAATATTAATAAAATTTCCATGGAGTAGTTTTGGTGCAGCGTTGCATTTTAAAGATGAAAAGTGTGTACTTAATTTTTTTTTTATTTTTTCTTTTAAGCTAAATTGGTCTCAAAAGCTGTGCAAAATAGAGCACATTCATTAAAACTGTGTCAAAGCAGGTTTTGAGACTAATTTAGCTTAAAAGAAAGAAAAAGTAAAAATTAAGTTCCCCTTTTCATCTTTGAGATGCAATGCTGCACCAAAATTACTCCATGGAAATTTTATTTATATTTTTTCTGGAATGTACTCTATATTGCCGAACTTTTGGCGTTAAATTTTTGGAAAACAAAAAAAAAAAAGTTTTTTTCAAAATGCACTAAGATTGCAATCTTTAGCTGCTGGTAGCCAACTGGTTTTTTGTCCAAACATTTTTTTTTGTTATTTTCCCGTAAAGGGGTCCTAAATACCCATCGTTTGAGGGGGCAAGCTAAAAAAATTTGAATTCGGGACGCGCTAATAATCAGTCACAAATAATTTAACCGATTAAAATATTTTTCCGTAAATTTTGTAGTTTATTTTTTTAACTACTGTATAAATAATTAAATATTTTAGATTCCTTGAAAAACAAACGATAAAACGTTTAAAAAAACTTTAACTAAAAACTTTTTGAATAACCGTAAATACCCAGCCAGAAAAATACGAACGGGAGAGAGCTGGCAAAGTACCTTTTATGTTCGCTTGTGTGCTGGGAAAGCATCACATTTTAGTACTTTCCCAGCGTCCAAAATGATAACCACGGTAAACGGTATGCCGTTGCTATTTTAAAGCGCTTTAAAAGCGCTTAAAAAACGAAAAATAAGGTACTATTATAGCACTTTTAGAACAAAAAATGGGACGTATCTAAATTGTATACATAAGTCCATAAGATACAACTTTTTTTGGTGTTTATTTGAATAAAGAAATTTGTTAAATTAGGATAAAAAATTTATTGACTCATTTGTTAGGATAAACAAATTTTGAACAAACTTTGAACAATTTGCCAAGTCCCGGAAAAAATTTGTTTGCAGTTTTCTTTGCGTTTTGGAATAAAAAATTTACTAAAAATGCTTTTAGGAAAAAATTTGGAAAAATTCCGAAAAAAAAGTGGTGTATTGAACCGAAACGGGTATGTATCCGGAGTTTAAGACACTTACTCACGAAAGAAACAGGTGTTTTTATATAAAAGGTGTCAAGTTTGTAATATGTAGGTCATTGTGTATAAGTGACATATCATGAGAACTATCAAGGACCGGCCACTTATCTTGCAGGGAAATAAAAAATATTCCAATTGTTATGAAAATTAATAAATTTTAATAAAAAAATTTATACTTTGAACGGAATTAAATAGAAAAACATTGGCAAAGCGCTTGGAAAGCACTTTTCGAATTCATACTACCTTATACACAAAAAATAAAGTGCTTTGCCGAGACTTTTTCTTTGGAACGGTTGGCAGTTTCTGCCTGGGTAGTTACCGTAAAACTTTTCTTGGTGTTGGTACTCATTGCCAGGAAAAGGTTTTGCTAGAGAACTTAGGAAGTGGATATTTTGGTCGATTTGGTTTTAAAGCTGTTAAAGCCGTGGTCTAGGTAACAGTTACGAATATGACACTATACTGGTGAGAGAAAGACGAGGGAACATTGCATCTAATAAGTCTTCACTCTCACGTTTCAAAATGGAGTGTTTACACACAAAAAAAAATAAATAATTAAAAAATTCGTAGATTTAATTAAAAAATTAATTAAATCCGGATCGCAAATCCGCAAATAAAATAAAAATATTTGTATGAGTTGATTAAAAATAAATGGATATTTAGTTAATTAAAAACTTAATACTATAAATTAAAAAAATTATTTAAAATTAAAAAAAAAAAAAATTTTTGATTATATAAATTAAAAATTTAATTAAAAAAAACTTAAAACAAATTAAAATTTTTATTGTATAAATTAAAAACAAATAAAAATAATTAATTTTTTAAAAAATAAATAATTTAAAAAAAAATTATTTTTTAAAATAAAAACCCAGGCAGAAAAATACGAACGGGAGAGCGCTGGCAAAATACCTTTTATGGTCGCTTGTGTGCTGGGAAAGCATCACAGTTTAGTACTCCCCCAGCGTCCAAAATGATAACCACGGTAAACGGTCTGCCGTTGCTATTTTAAAGCGCTTTGAAAGCGCTTTAAAAACAAAAAATATGGTACTATTATAGCACTTTTAGAACAAAAAATGGGACGTATCTAAATTGTATACATAAGTCCATAAGACACAACTTTTTTTGGTGTTTATTTGAATATTTATTAAAACAGGATAAAAAAAATTATTAACGCATTTATTAGGATAAAAAAATGTTGAAAAAACTTTGAACAAATTTCTAAGACCGGAAAAAGTTTGTTTGCATTGCGTTTTGGAATAAAAAATTAAATAAAAATGCTTTTAGGAAAAAATTTGGAAAAGTTCCGAAAAAAAGTGGTGTATTGAACTGAAACGGGTATGTATCCGGAGTTTAAGGGTAATGTATCCGGAGTTTAAGACACTTCCTCACGAAAGAGACAGGTGTTTTTACATAAAAGGTGTCAAGTTTGTAATATGTAGGTCATTGTGTATAAGTGACATATCATGTGAAATATCAAGGACCGGCCTTATCCTGCAAGGAAATAAAAAAATTCCAATTGTTATGCAAATTAATAAATTTTAATAAAATATTTATACTTTGAACGAATTTAAATAGAAAAACCTTGGCAAAGCGCTTGGAAAGCACTTTTTCGAATTCATACTACCTTCTACACAAAAAATAAAGTGCTTTACCGAGACTTTTTCTTTGGAACGGTTGGCAGTTTCTGCTTGGGAAGGTTTAAAAAATTTTTTTTTCAAACTTTACCAAATATATTTATGCCGTAAAGATATAGTCAGTGAGACAATTTTATAAAGTTAGCTATAAACCTTTTATATATATACACATAAAACTATAAACAAAATGAGAATTCAAAAATCTATATGAGAAATAAAAAACTTTACTTCTGTATTTGTTTTTGTAAGTAAAACAATGCAGGAAATAAACACATACTCGCACACACGGAAAACAAAAAAAATAAGTAAAGCTGAAAATTTAATTAAACAATTAATTATATTAATTAAATATTTAATTAATATTAAACTAAAAAAACAATTAAAATGTTAATTAAAAAAAAGTTAAAAATTTGTTTAACAATTAATTATATTAATTAAAAATTTAATTGATAATAAATTAAAAAACAATTAAAATTTTAATTAAAATAAAATATACGATATTATTTTCTGTGTAAGAAAAAAAAACCTTCTAAAAATAAAATTAAAATTTGTACTCGTAATATGAGACCTCTTACATTTGCAAAACAACCATGGGAACCCTGGTTATCATAACGTTGGAATAAGACTCAAAGGCATTAATTTTTAACGGACCCCTGACCAAACAGTGTGTATGCTAAAGATTGAACCAAGAACCTCCACGTTGCAGAGCTGATTTTTTTCAAAATATATTGTGATGAAATTTAAAAATATTTGGAGAAACATAAAAAAATATATTTTATTTTAAAAATAAATCTGCTACAACATTGACACATTAAGAAAATAAAATATTTCAGACATTAAATTTCTTTAACTCGGATTTAAACTAAAATTAAATTCGTAACAACCATCATTAAAACTACAAAAATTCCAAGTTTTTCCGTCGCAATAGCAGTATTGAAAAAAATATCATCATCATCTTCGGATGTGTCATCCGATAGTAATTTATTACAACCATCTTTACTACAAACGACACATTTCTCCATGGGAGCTCCATTATATAAAGATTGACAAGTTAAATCTTTATTGGCATTTATAAAGGTGGTGCAGCCACGATTTGTAACTACCGTATTATTAACTGGAAATACAAAATACGATTAGAGAAATAATAATTAATCGAAGTTATGTTATCTCAAGTAAATACCTTGATATTTAATCATATAACAAACAGGTTCATTTATCTTTAAAAGTGTAGAGCGAGCAGATATTGAATGAGGTTTAACTTGACGTTGTTCACCAGAACCCATAATATCATATTCCATATAATCATAGTCATCGGGTAGTTTGATGGGATTGGAAGAGCTCGAGGTAGATGGTGGAGTAGGAGCAGAAGGAATTAACGGAGATTCTGAAGAACTTAATTCCTGACTTCCAGTGGTCTTATTTGTAGATGTACTAGCTTCTGCTGGCTTTCTGGTAGTCTTAGTTGCAGTAGTTGTAGTATTTGCTTTTGTAGTCGTCTCAGTTTTACTAGGCAGTTTATTTTCTTCGGAATTACTTTGTGAAGCACTACCACTACTGCTGGTATTACTACTGCTGGCACTACTGCTGCTGCCATTACTACTGCTGTTACTTTCTTCTTTCTTTTTGTCTGAAGATTGATTACTAGTATCATCATGCGTCTCCAAACTATCATAAATATATTCTTCGGTGTCTTCAACCACCGGTTTTGCTGTAGTTTTATCTGTAGTATTTGCCAAAAGTGCTGGCAGTGTCATGGGTAGCATTGTCGTAGCAGTGGCAATTTCTCCACATATATGCAATTCCTTAAAATCTTCATATTCATTACAATCTTCACAAACATAACATTGGAGACCTTGAAATCAATAAGAAATTTTCGTTATAAAAGTTTATAATTTACAAATGAAGAAACTTTTGTTATCGATAACAAATTTTTTTTTCGAAGAGTTTGGTATCGTTAAAAAATTTTCTTTTAAACAGCTTTTTAAAAAATTTTGCTATCGAAAAAAAACTTTTCTATAGAAAATTTGTTATCGATGACAAATTTTCCTATAGAAATTTGTTATCGATGACAATATTTTCTATAAAAAATTTGTTATCGATAACAAACTTTTTTTATAGAAAATTTGTTATCGATGACAAACTTTTTTTATAGAAAATTTTTTATCGATGACAAACTTTTCTATAGAATATTTTTTATCGATAAAAAATTTTTTATAGAAAGGTTGTATGGTTGTAAGTGGCTGCTGACGTTTTACGTTATATAAAACTTTGTTATCTATATCAAATTTTTTATGGAAAAGTTAGTTATATATATCAAATTTTTTATAGAAAAGTTTGTTATCGATAACAATTTGTTTATAGAAAAGCTTGTTATCGATAACAAATTTTTTATAGAAAAGTTTCGTATCGATATCAAATTTTTTATAGAAAAGTTTGTTATCGATATCAAATTTTTTGTAGAAAAGTTTGTTATCGATATCAAATTTTTTAAAGATAACAAATTTTCTATAGAAAGTTTTGTTATCGATAACAACTTTTCTATAGAAAGTTTTGTAATCGATAACAAATTTTCTATACAAAACTTTTCAATAGAAAATTTTGCTATCGTTAACAAATTTTCTGTATTTATCGATATCAAACAAAAGTTCTATAGAAAAGTTCTTTTCTATAGAAAAGTTCTATAGAAAAGTTTGTTATTTTCTATAGAAAATTTGTTATCGATAACAAAATTTTCTATAGAAAATTTGATATTGATAACAAAGTTTTCTATAGAAAATTTGTTACCAATAACAAAGTTTTCTATAGAAAATTTGTTATCGATAACAAAGTTTTCTATAGAAAATTTGTTATCGATAACAACGTTTTCTATAGAAAATTTTTTATCGATAACAAAGTTTTCTATAGAAAATTTTTTATCGATAACAAAGTTTTCTATAGAAAATTTTTTATCGATAACAAAGTTTTCTATAGAGAATTTGTTATCGATAACAAAGTTTTCTATAGAGAATTTGTTATCGATAACAAAGTTTATATAAAAAGTTTTCTATAGAAAAGTTTGTTATCGATAACAAACTTTCAACAGTTGGTATCGATAACAAATTTTCTATAGAAAATAGAAAAGTTTGTTATCGATAACAAACTTTAGAAGATAGAAAATATTGTTATCGATAACAAATTTTCTACAGAAAATTATTTAAAGTTTGTTATCGATAACAAACTTTTCTAAAGAAAACTTTTCTATAGAAACTTCGTTATCGATAACAAATTCTCTATAGAAAACTTTGTTATCGATTAAAAATTATCTATCGAAAGCTTTGTTATCGATAAAAAATTTTCTATAGAAAACTTTGTTATCGATAACAAATTTTCTATAGAAAACTTTGTTATCGGTAACAAATTTTCTATAGAAAAGTTATCGATAACAAACTTTTCTATAGAAAATTTTCTATAGAAAAGTTTTTTTTTTATAGAAAATCAATAGCAAAGTTTTCTATATTTGTTATCGATAACAAAGTTTTCTATAGAAAATTTGTTATCGAGAACAAAGTTTTCTATAGAAAATTTGTTATCGAGAACAAAGTTTTCTATAGAAAATTTGTTATCGAGAACAAAGTTTTCTATAGAAAATTTGTTATCGAGAACAAAGTTTTCTATAGAAAATTTGTTATCGAGAACAAAGTTTTCTATCGAAAACTTTGTTATCGATAACAAATTTTCTATAGAAAACTTTCGATAACAAATTTTCTATAGAAAACTTTAGTATCGATAACAAATTTTCTATAGAAAACTTTGGTATCGATAACAAATTTTCTATAGAAAACTTTGCTACTGATTTTCTATAAAAAATTTGTTATCGATAACAAACTTTTCTGTAGAATCTAATTGATAATATATCCGTATTGGAAATCCTGGTTATCTCGCAGCTTTCGTTAAAGAGAATTTTAAGATTTTATACGCAACTGGAAAATAATTTGCCGATACAGTTGCAATTATACCGTTATATTAAGAGCCATAGAATCAATTAATTCCTACAACAACATCTACTATCGGCAACATCATTTATCAGATTTGAACAACAACAAGCTAACCCGCAATATCATTTAAAATAATCCCTGCAGCAACATCATTTAAAATAATCCCTGCAGCAACGTCATTTAAAATAAGTCCTGATACAACAGTTAAATAAACTGCAGTTCACGGATCTAAATTAAACAGCATCTTTAGTTAACCGTCAGTTGAGCTACTGAAAAATATATCTGCAGTTTGATATCTTGCCTGGTCCTTCATCTTATTTGAGTTGAATATCGTTAATACGAAACTTATCGGTTGCCAAAAACTTTTTATCTTATTCTAAAACGTTAATCGCGGGTTAACGTAAAACGTAGCTTGAATCTCGTTTTAATCCTCGTTTAACTTTTAACTTAACCTTAATTCTAATAATTTTTCAACTAACTTTGATCCTTGTTTAAATATTTAACTTACGTTAGTTACCCGGGGTTTAACTTTCAAATTAATTTTAATCCTAGTTTAACTATTGAATTTTTTTTTGTTCAACTTTTAACTTCAAAATAATCTTAGTTTAAATAATTACATGTAAACTATAAATAACTTTGATTTAATCATAGTTTTGCGTTGACTTAACGCCCTTGTGATCGCGGTTTATAATTTATTTCTTCATTAAATGTAGTTTATCTAAGTTATTGTAAACTTAAATCAACTAATCTCGAGTTAACTTTATAGTTAAAACCCTTTTATCTAACAAATTATATAGAACCATAACATAATTTCTTAACCAGTTACAACAATGCAGTGATCACTTCGTTGGAGTAAATCTATGTAAGTAAATATAATTTATTTCCTTAATTGATATATAACACCTTAATTTGTTAGATAACTTTGATTAGAACCCATATTACTTAACTTAAATTTTTTATCTTAACTAAAAGTTAGTCTTTTAACCAATTCGTTTCTTCATTTATATAATTTTTTTTATTCATATGACATCGTTATTTAAATCTTGTTAATAAACTGTATAATTTTATAAAAATGATCTGCTAAATTGTGATTCATTTGACGAAAGGTAGGGAAAATCAGGTAAACAGATATGGTAGAGTTCAACCCACTTAGGCGAGTATCAGGCTCATGGTTTTTCTTTTTATTTTATCCTTATTATTTTATTATTGTGTAACGGCCGAACAAGATCCCCCCCATTTTGCCCTGAGCACGGTCGTATCTATATAACGTTTGGCGTGTTCGTTACACCGTACAAATTTGAGGCCAATCGGATTAAATTAATTCGTTTCGCTCGGCGATCAAAATTTGAATTTTTGAAAATGTTAAAAAAATATCACTGTGCTGAACAAGAATATTAAATATAATAAAGGAAATAATGACCTCGAGCTAGAAAAAACCTACTCAAAATGTAATATTTTAAAAGTAGAATAAAACAATTTTTATTTCTTAGCTAGTCGAATAGCCTGTCCCTGCCAGGCGGAACAAAATTAGTTGTAAAATTAGCTAAAATGTTAAAAAACTCATTTTTTTCACTTAAAATTTTCCATATAATTCTCCGTACACAGTTTAAATATTAAATATGACTTCCTAAGGATATGATCCATTGTCAATACTTTAGCTTTACAATTTTCAGCTTCCTTAGTCATTAGGGGTTTCAGAAATAGTTTAAGGCTGTTATTCATAATACTTACAGTAGACTTATTGCAGTTTTTTTTTACTTTGAATATGCCTGCAATTTCTGTCAAATAAACCTACTTTAGTTATATTTCAGTTTTTATGAATAACCACCTAAATGTTTAAAAACTAAAATTCGCCGTCTTCCGCCATTCCCCTGTCTTGAAGGCCAAAAATCCGGCTACGTTACAGATTATGTATATAAACTGAACAAAATTCACAATGGATTTTTTTGTATCTCCGCCCTTTAACTGGATATCCAGGTCAGTGTTGATCTTTGCCTTAGTCCGTACCATATGCATCCCAATTTTTATCTTTCAAGGTCATAAGGTGTCTTCAAAATTAGGTAAGATGTAAAAACATAATTTTTCCACGCCCATTTCTTCTCCAAATTCTCCGTACATATTCTAAATTTTTTAAATCTGACTACTTTAGGATAAGCTCCATCGTTAGTTCTATACTCGTATCCACGCCCCTTTTCCATATTAATTCTCCGTCCACAGTCCAAAAATTTTAAGTCTGACTACTTTAGGATATGGTCCAGTGTCAGGACAATATGCTGCCCAATTTTCGGTTGCGTAGGTCATTAGGGCTTTAAAGTTAGTTAAAAAAAACATAATATTGCCTTGCCCCTTTTTCCTCTCAACACCCGTCTACATTGCAAAAATGTTAAATCGGGCTACTTTACACTCAAAAGAAAAACTCTGTAAAAAAATCTGTAAAACGACTTTCAATTTGAATTAGCAATCTTTTAGCAGATTGTTCTGCTGAGAAGGAAATTTTTACTAAAATCTCTGTCATTCCGTTTAAGAAAATAACAGACATTTTACTATGTTTATACTGATTTTGTTTGCTGAATTTCATTATTTTTTCAAAAAAAATTTTATATAAAAAAAAAAGCAGAACAGATTGTTCTGCTGAAATCAGCAGATTGCTCTGCTGAAATCAGCAGATTGTTCTGCAGAAATCAGCAGATTATTCTGCTCAAATCAGCAGATTGTTCTGCTAAAATCAGCAGATTTTTCTGCTAAAATCACCAGATATTTCTGCTAAAATCAGATTTCTTTGCTGTCGAACAACACACATGTTTAATAACTAAAACGCCAGATAAAAGTATAAGCTTCCGTAGCGTAGTGGTTAAGAAGTGTACTTTCAAATCGGAAGGTGGCGAGTTCGATGCTGGCTGGCGGCCTATGTTTTTTTTTTTCTTGTTATATTTATTCACCTCTTATGACAGATATTTAGCAAACCGTGTCTGCTAAAATCAGCAGATTTCTCATATGGCTCAAAATGGGTGTATTTTCAGCAGATTTTTCTGCTGATTGGACAGAGAATTTATTTTGAGTGTAGAATATGCTTCATAGTTAGGACTACATGTTAGTGATTTTCAGCTTCCTAATTCATTAGGGAAAAGCTTAAAAATACTCTAAAATGTTAAAAAAATAATAATTTTGCCAAGTCCCCTTTTTTCGTAATTCGCCGCCCACAGGCAAAAAATCCGGCTTCGTAAAAATCTGTCCCTGGTGTTTTATGCCAATTTTAAGCTTCTTAGTGAATTAATGAAATTCAAAAGGCGCTGGATACACAAATAATAAGAGAAACCAAAAAAAAAATAAAAAATTATATATACAGAAAATAAATGGGAATAAATTTACCACGCCCTTTGCCTTTCTTATTCTCCACCCATACACTTGATATCAAAACTCCAGGTTCGTGTTGATCTTCCCCATGATAGTAGGTTTCATACATGCCAATTTTCATCTTCCTAAGGCATTCGGGGTCAATAAATTAGTTAAAATATTAAAAAACCCAAGTTTTCACCTTTTATCTTTTAATTCTCCGTCCACAGTCGAGAAGTTTTAAATCCGATTACTTCAGGATATACCACATCGTTAGGACTATACGCTGTCCATTTTCCGCTTCCTTTGGGGGCTACAAAATAAGTTAAAATGTTTAAAAATCCCAATTTTGTCACTCCCTATTTTCCTTTCAATTCTAAGCCCACAGTCCAAAAATTTAAAATTCGACTACTTCAGGATATGCTTCAGCTTCCCAAGTCATTAGAAGACTTTAAAATAAGCAAAAATGTAAATTTTCATCTTCATAGGTCATTGGGCTTAAAATATTAAAAAACACAATTTTGCCACGCCCCATTTTTCTCTTAATTCTACTTCCACAGTCTAAAAAATATAAATCCGACTATTTCAGGGTATGCTTCATTGTTAGAACTAAATGCTATGCAATTTTCCGCTTCCTAAGTCATTTGGGGGCTTCAAAAGAATTAAAAATGGTTAAAAAATCCCAATTTTGCCACGCCACTTTTCCCCTCAATTCTCCGCCCACATTGCGAAAATTTTAAATTCGACTACTTGAGGGTATGCGCCATCGTTAGGACTATATTCTAGGAAATTTTCAGCTTCCTAAGTCATTAGGGGGCTTTAAATTAAGCAAAAATGTCAAAAAATTCAATTTTGCCACGCCAACTTTTCCGCTTATTTCTCCGCCCACAGGCAAAAAATCAAAAATCCGGCTACGTTAGGATCTTCCCCAGGTGTTTTACTATATGCATGCCAATTTTCAGCTTTGTAGCTCATTAGTGGGCTTCAAAAAGCTCTGGATAGACAAAAAAAGAGGAACACACAAATAGGGAAATTATATATATAGATAAAAATTAATCAGAATTTTTTAAAATTTAAAACTTTGAGCTCCGGATTAATTTAATTCGATCGACCTCAAATTTGAACTAAATAAGTTTTAGGCCTATGAGAATAAAAACGTGCCCGGAAGAAAAACTTTTTTGCCATACAAAAAAATGCCAAACTACAGTGCATAAACAAAACCTCTCTTTTATTTTATCTTAATTATCTTATCGTTTATAATTATTATTAATATTTTATTTTGCTTTCCAACAATATGTTTATACTTTTTATTTACACTTATTTATGGTGATATCTTCTCTTATCTCTTGTGGGTAGCGTATTCATATTGCTTTTTCTGTTTATTCGATATTAATTTCACCTGTACCTGACCTATTCACTAGAAGTTATTTTAGAAAATTTAAGCAAAACAAAAAAAAAAATATATGAACTTAGTACCTACTTGTACAAAATGGTGTCAATGTTAACTGATAACCTTTTCTAGATAAAATTTGTTATCTGAAATTTTTCGGAATACATTTATTTTATAATGTACTTACAATATTTCTTACAACATTTAAAAATAAAACAAGAAAATTTCTAAGAAAAGATGATGAAATTTTGATACGAGACATGGTCATCAACCTGTGCTAAGGCTTTGACACACCGACTAAGTCCGTTCTTGAGTCTTGGTGCTCACGCCCGATATTGGTGGAAAAAAAAATCTTAAGCCATCAAAGTTCAGGCACAGCCAGAGTAGGCTTTGTTTTAAATTAATTAACAATGCAATCAAGCAAAACTCTCCGATCGCAAAAAAACAATCGCTATTACGGGCGAAAGGAGTCAAAAGTAATTTCCTTTTAAATACCCGAGTAAAAAAGTTTTTATGTAATTATATATAATTTGATAAAATTATATCAGATTTATATAATTATAAAATTTTCCAAAAAGTTGGATAAAATTATATATAATTTGATAAAATTATATAAAATTATATCCAGGATTTGGTGGATATAATTACATAAAATTATATCAAATTATATATAATTTTATATAATTATATCCACCAAATCCTGGATATAATTATATATAATTATATCAAATTATATATAATTTTATACAATTTTTTGGAAAACCTTACCTATATATGGGGCATTCCATGTGAAATCGGACACTTTGAAAAAAAAAATTTTTGGATTTTCCCAATTTATTTACAGTTTTAAGTACCCTTCAAAAACCCCTTCGTGGTAAATTTTCAGATTTTTTTGATGTTTGTACTCTTCGATTTTTTTGAAATTTTGTTGTGTAAAACTTCTATCGATTCTACAAATTTTTTGCCCAGGAGAATCGTGGGATAACAATTATTACTATTTTTTAAAATTTTTTGAAAAAAAATTATTGTAATTTTCCAATCTTAAAATCATTTCTACTGCTCCAATGCACACAGGGCCAGCATGATCCAATTCCGGCCAAAAGTCTTTATCGTTGTTAGATCCGTCTGAAAATGTGCTTCTAGAGGAATTCGAGGTCGCTGATTTCAAAATTTAGCTTAAAATCAAAAAAATCAAAATGGCGGATCCAATATTGCGGACAATTTTTTTTTTTTAAATTGTCCGATTGAACTCAAATTTTGTTTTATGTGGGTCTTGGAGTTACTGAATAAGAATTATTACTCCGAATTTTGAAAAACAAAATGGCGGACTAAGTATGCTTCTTAAAGTTTAAAGAATGATCCAACTCCGGCCAAAAGTCTTTATCGTTGTTGGATCCGGCTGAAATTGTGCTTCTAGAGTATTTCGGGGTCGGTGATTTCAAAATTTAACTAAAAACTAAAAAAATCAAAATGGCGCATCCAATATGGCGGACACTTTTTTTTAATAATTGCCCGATTTAACTCAAATTTTGTTTTAAGGGGGTCTTGGAGTTACTGAATCAGAATTACTGGCGTAAATTTTGAAAAACAAAATGGCGGACTAAATATGCGTTGTAAAGTTTGTTACAAGTAATTAAACCACAGTTTTATTCCTTTTCTTTGTTGAAGCTAGCTGAAAGTGCGGCCTAGTGAATTTCCGGGTCTGTTATCTTAAAATCGAACTGATAAAATTCAATATGTTGGAAACAATATGGCGGCTAGATTTTTTAACTTTGTCTGATCCAATTAAAAATTAGTTTTAAGAGTATTAAGAGTGTCTGAAGTTAAATCTAGGCACATAATTTTTATATATATGTTTTTTTTATTTTTTTTATAAATATGGAAATGGTGTAAACGACTTACTTAGTTTCAGAAAAGCTTTTGGAAATGGTGAAGACAAATTATTCACTTTTTTCTTTATTTTGGAAATTCAATAAAACAAATTTTAATTTAATTGGAAATGGTGTAACTGATATTTTCCATAATTCTACAAAAAAAAACTAGAAATGTAGATAATTTTTTTTTCCACACTTAAGGCACTCTCTGACGATAAAACAACTAATCAAACCGTAAAACATTATTTTGGGTTAAACTATTTTTTTAAAAACAAATCTCGGACCACTGCATATATAGCTGTAATTTCGCCATTTATCATTTTGAGCAAGTTTGGGCAACTTTTTCCGAAAGATATGGATCCATTCTAAATCAAAAAAAATATAGACCGATTGTATCGAACTGAGGATCGCTGAGGATATTTTCGGCGCGAGGTAAATATCTAAAAAATTATAACTTTTTTCACAAAAAACGCGAATTGCTGCCACGCAAATGAATTATATTTGTCCATGTTATTTTCGTTACAAAGGCTTATATATAAGGTTGAACCACGCAAACAAAAGGTTAAACATTAGCAATAGAAGTTTGGAAAAAAAATTAAAAAAGTATCTCAACTTTTAAAATTTTTTTACCAACTTTTTTAACTTTGAAGACCTGTCAAAGGAAAGTGTGTAATTGCATCATAAAGATAAGTTCAAAAAACCTGCTTCTATATATGCCCAACAAACTGGTATACATTTTTTTGAGAATTTACAAATAAGGACTTTTGGCCGGAAATCGATCTGTCTGGCCCTCTGTGCAATGGTGCGTCATAGAGGGGTCCTTTATAAGACCGACCCCCATTAATTTTTACGTCTTAACATTTCTTTGGAACAAACTAATACCCTATCTCCAATTTCTAAGGGGGCTTCCACACAAAACGACATTTTTCAAAATTTGCTCTAACCGCTCTAAATGCCCTAATATTGCCCTTAGAGCAACAAAATTTATGACCGACCCACAATATTTTTTTAGTCCAAACATTTTCTCTGAACACACCTACCCTCAATCTGTAATTGTTAAGGCGGTCACCATACATTTTTTTTTATTTTTTGTAAATTTGTTTTATTTAATCAGCTTCTACCGGTCCAATGGTGCGTCCGAGAGGGGTCATTAGTGAGGCCGACCCCCGTTTATTTTTACCCTACAACATTTTTTTAAAACATACCTACGCCCTATCACCACTCCCTAAGTAGGCTCCCATACAAAATTACATTTTTATAAAATTTGCTTATTTGTTATATGTATGGGAGCCTACTTAGGAAGTGGAGATAAGGCGTAGGTATGTTCTAAAAAAATGTTGTAATGTAAAAATAAATGGGGGTCGGTCTCAGTAATGACCCCTCTCGGACGCACCATTGGACCAGAAGAAGCTGATTAAAAAAAACAAATTTACAAAAAATCAAAAAATTGTATGGGGACCCCCTTAACATTTAAAGATAAAGGGTAGGTGTGTTCAGAGAAAATGTTTGGACTAAAAAAATATTGTGGGTCGGTCATACATTTTGTTGCTCTAAGGCCAATATTAGAACTGTTAGAGCGGTTTGAGCAAATTTTAAAAAATGTCGTTTTGTGTGGGAGCCCCCTTTGAAATTGGAGATAGGGTATTAGTTTGTTCCAAAGAAATGTTAAGACATAAAAATTAATGCGGCCCGGTCTTATAAATTAACCCTCTATGACGCACCATTGGAGCAGTAGAAATGATTTTAAGATTGGAAAATTAAAAATTTTTTTCAAAAAATTTTAAAAAATAGTAATAATCGTTATCCCACTATCCTCCTGGGCAAAAAATTTGTAGAATCGATAGAAGTTTTACACAAAAAAAATTTCAAAAAAATCGAAGAGTACAAACATTTTAAAAAATGAGATTTAAGTTGAAAAACTTAAAAATCGTATACTAGAACGCTTTTAAGAATTTTTTGGGATTTTTTTTTAGAAAGTACGCAAAAAAACAAAAATTTTGAAAAAAAAAATTTGAAATTTTTAAAAATTCGATATCTTTTGAACAGGTCATCAAAAAAATCTGAAAATTTACCACGAAGGAGTTTTCGAAGGGTACTAAAAAGTGTAAACAAATTGGGAAAATCTAAAAAAAAAAAATTTAAAAGTGTCCGATTTGACATGGAATGCCCCATATACAATTTTATATAGTTATATATAATTTGATATAATTTTATTAAATTATATATAATTATATCAACAACTTTTTTCGATAATATTTTTTAAATTGTGGAGGTATCAATACACTCGGCAATGCCGAATTTAACTTTTTTACTTGTTTTTATTTTTTTTTTTTTTTAATTTTTCAAACGCCACGTGTTAATTTAATCCGATTGGCTTTAAATTTTTACCACATAAATTTGAGGCCGAGAAGAATAAAATGTTTTCCGATCATTGAAAATCGGTTTAACAATTTATTTGCTATCACTGGTCATTTAAGTATTACTGATAATTTTTTTTTAATTTTATACCTTCCACTATGAATTTAGAAGTTACTCCAATTACAAAATATATGACAATTAAACGTTTCGATAACATGTTCGTTATTAAGTTTTTTTTTTCGTTTTTATAAATTAAAAATTATTATTTAAAATTTTTATTTCTTTTTCCTTTAAAAAAAAATAACAATTTAACCGTTAAAAGTCTAAGATAGTACTGACTGGAAGTGTAAATATTTTTTCAAATCAAATTTTAATAATGGAATCTTTTTAGACAATTTAAAAAATAAAAATAAAAAAAAATTGATGAATATTATGTTAAAATTGCGAAAAAGAAGTGCAATTTCAACTGATAAAATCAGTTTGTTAACATTTCAATAACAGAGATAAAAACACAGAAAACAAAAAACATGAAGACAACTAAAATTAAAAATTCCATTTAAAACAGAAACACCAAAAAAATTTAAAAAACTTAAAAGGAAAAAGTATGCTGTTTCCGAATGATAAAGAAAATTTACATTTTGTTTAAGATTTTTTTTTTTTTGTTGGTTAGTCATCATATTAACCTTAAAAAGATACATAGATTTTTAAAAATTCGATTTACAATGGATGTTTTTTGTTGCTCGGGACAGAATTTCATTAGATATGAAATCGACATTGTTTCACGAAATAAGAATAGTGGAGTGGGTTTGGCAGGAGACTATGGGGAAACCTTCCCCCCAATTTATTACGGCTATAAAATCGTACATTGGTTCTATGAAAAATATCATCAGAAGTCAGCCAATGATTTTGAGTATTTACAAAAAAATATCGAACGTTATTAGAGTCCGACCAAATATTCGGTTTCGGTCTCGGTTACGGCAGAATAATGGAAATATGATTTTTTTTAAGATTATTAAAATAAATATTTTTTTTAATAAATACAACCATTCCCATGGTTTAAAAACATTAAAATCATAAGAATTTTTTCAAGCCAGGAAATTATTTAGTTTTTAAGTTTCGGTTTGGTTCGGTTTTGGCAGAATATTGATTTTTTGGCCGAATATTCGGTTCGGTTCGGCCGCGAAAAACTTGTTTCGGTTGTGTTACTTTGCGAGATTTTCCTCTGGTTGCGATGATTGCTAAGACGTCGAAAATAAACACCACAGTCGATAGGTCTCGGGTTCGAGTACCGGCCAGAGCAGCAATGGTTTTTTTAATGTTTTTTTTATTTTTACATTTATTCAGCTATTTTTATTATTGTAGCATAATTTTAACAATACGAATGAATATTCATTCAGCCAATAAATTGTTTAATAGATTCCTGAATTATGACTTTGGTTTTATGAAATTTGTTCATAGATATTATGAATAATAATTATTTTATTGTAAATGCTGAAGTAATTGATTTTTTTATTTTTTTTTTTTATTTAAATATCATTACTTAAAATAGTTTTTTGTATTCAATCCCAAAAAAGGGGGTTGGCAAAAAAAAATATTTTAATATTCTGGGTCCATGTGCAGGGCTTTGAACTCCACCTGACATTTTTTTTTATTTGCTTAACAAAAAAAACCTGGAAAAACATTTGTTTCTCAGTGGTTGGTTTCGTTCTTCAAGAGGAAATTTTCTTCCCCTGGACCGGTTTTTCCCATTTGCAAAACGATTAAAATCATAATCGTAATCGCGATTAATCGCACCAATTAATCGTAATTGTAATCGACAAAAAAATAATGCGATTACGATTAATCATTTTCTTTGAAATACACTGATTTTATAATGATTTTAAAATATAATATTTTGTCCTACGATTCATTTAACTTATTTTCAATTTCTCTTTCCTTTTTTCTTGTAAAAGTAATTTAAATTTAAAGTAAAATTTAAAATTTCATCTTAGTAACTCCACAATTTTGTTTTAAAAAAATGAAATCCAAAAGTATTTGGCTGGATTTGGTCAAAAATTTCGGGCATGAAGTTTTATTAAAAAACGAAATTTTTTCTCTGGTTGTAGACTGAAGACGCTCTTTCTAAATTCCCTTATAAATTTTCACACAATCAACTCTTCAGTGGAAATTGGCAGATATTCTGACACGAAATTCAAAAGATTATAATTTTCGAGACGTTTTTTTACCAAAGGATCCTTATGAAATCAAAAAATACGAAAAATGCCCTCCTGATTTTTTTTTTGTGTGAATAGACAAACATCTAAACTTAAAAAAAAATTTTTGCGGATTTTGACTTTTTAAAAAATTAAAACTTTCAGAACAGTTTCTGATAATTTTCCGAAATAAAAAATGTTAGTAGATAGCCCATAAAAAAATATACATGAATGTTAATTTTTGCGATTGTGGTGCATTTCGTAAATTTGATAAATATTCAATCATGAGAACTCGACACAATTTTTCCAATATTTAACCACGCCTCATTAGCCCAGTTCTTAACAAATTGAAAAACCAAAAACGCAATTTTCTTAGTTTTCTATAGGGCTATACATATTTGTAAAAGAGTTTATTTAAATTAACTATTGCAATTATATTTATTTAAAAAACTCGATTAATCGATAATCGCGATTAACGGCTATTTTTTAATCGTAATCGCGATTATGAAATATCTCGATTATTTGCAAACTCTGGTCGGTACGTCTGCGGATAGCACACTGCGGTCCAAATCAAAAGGGTTAGACTCCCGAAGTAGTTAATTGGACGAAATCGAACTAACTTAACTAACCTCTTAAAAGCTCCATCTTGGACCCAGAGTACTTAAAAACTCAACTTTTAAAACCGCCCCTTATATGGCCGTAAAAAAGTATTAAATAGTTTTACTCAAACAAAAATTTAGAATTTTTTTTTTTCAATGGAAATCAAAAATATTGCTAGAAATTTGATTTGAAAAAAAATTTATTGATGAATAAAAAGTTCTTGATAAAAAAAAAATGTTGATGAAATTTTAGCTTACTGAGGGGCGGCTAGCAACACTTTTAAAAGAAAATAAGAAAGAAAGAAAAACCAGTAAAAAAGTTAAATTCGGCTTTGCCGAATGTCTTGATACCCTCCACAATGTAATAAAAGATATTTTGCAAAAAAAAAATTAAAAAAAAAAAAAAATTACGCGGAAAAAATTTTTTGGTGAAAAAAAAATTACGCGGAAAAAATTTTTTGGTGAAAAAAAAATTACGCGGAAAAAAATTTTTGGTGAAAAAAAAATCCACGAATTTTTTTTTGTAAAAACATTGGTTTTTACTTATAAAAATTCCATTCTGTGTCCAATTCTGTTCTTATATGCCAACCAGCAGCCAATTTAAAGCATTTTGTATTTTTAGGTTATGTAGAATATACCAAAACTTTCGAGGTGTACTTACATTTTAGTTCATAACTTTTGAATCGCTGAACCGACTTAGGACTACTTTGGACAACAACAAGTAAATATGCTAAGTCTAACAAGGGATGTATCTCAACCCTTATGAACCGATTTGCATGAAACGAAGAATAGATATTAAAGAAACAATTATAAGGTTGGGGTCTCGGCTTATCGGCCATATCGGGGATTAAGGGGTTCAAAACATGGGTAAAAAAATGGCGAAAAAATCGATTTTTAGATTTTTCAGCCATTTCTTTCTAAGAAATTATATGAAGTTTACACATGCAAAGAAATGGGGGGTTATGGTACCGTTGGATAATGCCTATCCAACGGTACCATAACCACAGACTATATACAGACTCGACAGTAGAGTTTTATAAGAAAAAATGGGGAAAATTAAGCGATTTTAGGAGAAAACAGAGCGGTTTTTAGTCCGTTTTAAGCTAACATGGCAACACTTTCTACGACTTAGGAGTGAGTGAAACAACAAAAACCGATCTGGCATCCATTTTTCTTATGGCGCTTTATATTAGTTTTCACTTTCTAACCTAATTCGTAGAATAATTTTGAAAATATTAACCATATGGTTAAAGAATACTTTTTTGACACCTGTCACTTATGTCGAGTCTGTATTAGTGTGTGCCATAACCGTGTGACAGTTTGGCTTTGTTAAATACCTTTTTCATGAAAATGTGTAAATTTTGGGGGTTATTTATATGAAGACATAGACCTACGATGTCCATATGAATACGAAATAGTCTTTATTCAATTTAAGTTGACACGTATTTTTGCTCCAGCGGATATTCCTGTTAGTTCGGGAGTTATCGAAATTTTTCCGGAGGTCCACATTGTTTCATAAGGGGACAACGAAATTTTGAAACACTAATATAGCCTATAAGCCGAGACACCCCAACCTTAAAATCGTCTCTTTTATATATATTTTAAGTTTCAAGCCAATCGGTTCCTACGGGTTGAGATACCTTCCTTGTAAGTCATATCTGTTTAATGCTTTGGCCGTGATCACCATTTCCACAGACGGACAGACAGACGGACATCGCTAGAATGTCTTAAAATCGATCAGAATGACAAACTTATATAAACCCTCTATCACTAACAACGAAGGTCTTTCACAGGGTACCCACCGATTTTCATGAAACTTGAATATGAGAATGAAGGGGGAAAAATAAGAGTTACCTTTTTTTTAGCTGCCCAATCTCAAATTTAAAAAAGGGTTGCCACCTTATAAAAAATTAGGGCTTTCGGGAAAATCCGTATAAAAGCCGAACTAGTGGGAATTTCTTCAAACGAAAAAATACGGGTCAGCTTAATTCTGATAGAGATTATTATATATGATTTTTGCGGTCGAACGTACATATATACATCTCCATATAAACTACACTTGGACACAACCGAGACACCATTGGATAGGCCTTCAAAAAACCTGCCGACCTATATAAAATGTTTATATTGATTCTTTTGAGGAAATGTGAAAAATCCTCAAAAAACTAAAAAATTCCGTTTTTCCCCCTCCTCTTTGACCCGTTAAATGTGAGACTTGGCAGCTAAAAATAACAGGTAACTTTTATTTTTCTCCCCTCTTCCCCATATGCAAGTTCCAGGACAATCGGTGGGTGCCCTGTGGTCTTTCACAGGGCACTTTCCTTGCCAGAACCTATGAGGTTTTCTATGGGATAAATATTTCCAGATCTGGTAATTTAAAAATCACAATTTTTTTTCGGATTAAACATGTCTGAAATCTGATATTTTTATTGGAAAATTGTTGCAAAATCTAAGACTTTTACTATCAGAAAAATGCTTTAGTACCTAAGGTTTTTTCTTGAGCAGAAATTTTTCCAAACTTCAACATTTTTCTTCTAATTCTTTTCTATAGAAATAAGTTTCTAAAATTTGGAAAATAGAATAGAAAAAATCGTACTTAATATTAATACTAAAAATTTTAACTAATGATGCAAATCCGACCTGAGGTTCCCTATGGGAAAATTTTTTTGAGAAATCAAATACTCACACATCCATTTTTTATTTATATAGAAGATCATTTATTATTTTATTTAAGTAAACATAATTTAACGTTATTTTCATCATTTGCAAATATTTTTTATTAAATATTTTTTCATTTATTATTAAGAAATAAAAATACTCTAGCTCGAGGTCTTTTTTATTTAAATTACGCAATTATTTCAATATTAAAGCCCTGATGATGTTTTTCAAAAAAAAAATGAAATATCGGCTACAAATAAATAAATAAAAGGTATTAAATAAAAATAATTAAAAATGTCCTCGAGCTCGAGTATTTTCATTTCTTAATATTATTTAAATCATTCGAATAAAATTAAAAATTACATTTATTTTTCATTTATTGCTAACAATTTTATTGTTCTTATAATTGCTTTTAGGCTTTTATGATTTTTTGTTTGCTTTTTCTAACATTTATTTATTTTTTCAATGTCTAACATATTTTGTTTTTATTTGTCTAGGTAATTATTTATGCATGTAAATAAAAAAATTTAATTATATTTATTAGGGTGGCAGCTTTTTTTGAAAATGTCGAACATTGAGGAACCTTTATATATTTATTTATAATGTCAACCAGCTAATTATAAGAACTGGTTTACCACCCTTCAGAAAAAGTGTGTCTCTCGATTCGAAATCACCGAAGTCCCGAAATTTTTTTCTTAAAAATTTTCTAAGTTTTGAAAAGTTTTAAAATTTTTCTAAGTCCCGTTCACAAAACGGTTTGTCAATTTAAATTTAAATCATTAAAAATGCATTTAGGAATTAAAAAAAAATTTAAGTTCTTGTCGTGAATTTGGAGCAACTCTAGCTGGTTTGCGGTGGTTTTTGTGTGAGCTTTTGTGTTTGAGGTGGTTTTTGTGTGAGCTTTTTGTGATTTGAGATTCGGCCCTTTCTTGGGCGCCTCATTTCTTTTCTTTTAAAAATAAAATAATAAAGGTAAACTCTTCTTAAAATTGAACATTTACAATAATAGCTGTCACTCTAATATGCAATGTTTTTATTTTGGATGAAATTATGATTTTTTTATTATAATGAAATATATTTTTTGGTGTTTTCCATAATTTTTTATAAAAAAAAATTAAAAGGCATTAAGGTGAATAATTTATTATTAGTCGGCTTGATTTCAAAATTCAGTAGAACAAAAAATTATTTCACATTTAAAATTTAAACAAAAATTTAATAAATAAGAGAAAATAACGAACAAAATTGCATTTAACTGCAGACCGGATAAAAGCGCAAGTATTGAATCTAATTTTATCTGATTGTGTAAAACAATCCAATATTAAGATCCAATTATATCTCAAAATCAAAACGCAGTAATGGCGGTTTTTTTAAAGCAGAAAGTTAAGTCTGTGATCCGGTCTGTGCTTAAGTCTGTATATGGGGCATTCCATGTCAAATCGGACACTTTGACAAATTTTTTTTTAGATTTTCCCAATTTGTTTACAGTTTTTAGTTCTCTTCGAAAACTCCTTCTTGGTAAATTTTCAGATTTTTTTGATGACCCGTTCAAAAGATATCGAATTTTTAAAAATTTGTAGTTTGTTCCTTTACTCAAACTTCTTTTACTCATAACTTTTTCAATAATGGTCCAAATTTCAATTTTTTTTTCGCAATTTCTGTTTTTTTTACGTACTTTTTAAAAAAAAAATCCCAAAAAATTCTTAAAAGCGCTCTAGTATGCGATTTTTAAGTTTTAAAATTTAAATCTCATTTTTGAAAATGTTTGTACTCTTCGATTTTTTTGAAATTTTTTTGTGTAAAACTTCTATCGATTCTACAAAATGTTTGCCTAGGAGGATCGTGGGATAACGATTATTACTATTTTTTAAAATTTTTTTAAAAAATTTTATTGTAATTTTCCTATCTTAAAATCATTTCTACTGCTCCAATGGTGCGTCATAGAGGGGTCATTTATAAGACCGACCCCCATTAATTTTTACGTCTTAAAATTTATTTGCAACAAACTAATACCCTATCTCCAATTTATAATGGGGCTTCCACACAAAACGACACTTTTTTAAATTTGCTCCAACTGCTCTTACTGCCCGAATAGTGCCTTTAGAGTAACAAAATGTATGACCCATTTTGTATCAAAATGTATGCGATTGTTAAATTTTAAAATTTAAATCTCATTTTTGAAAATGTTTGCACTCTTCGATTTTTTTGAAATTTTTTTGTGTAAAACTTCTATCGATTCTACAAATTTTTTGCCCAGGAGGATCGTGGGATAACGATTATTACTATTTTATAAAATTTAAAAAAAAAAAAAAAAATTATTACCCGAGTAAAAAAGATTATATATGTTTATATTTAATTATATAAAGACATCATATATATTCATATAGAATTTGATGCGAAAAATGAGTCGATAAAACCATATAAAGTTGCATTAAATTTGATATAATTTGATGTGATTTTAATATAATTTTATATGATTTGATGCGAAAATTGGCCCCTTTTTTAGAAAAATTTATGCAATTATATATAATTAAATAAAAAAAAATCCAAAAAAAAAACCCAAAAAAAATTATATTAAATTATATATAAAGAACTTAGATTTTTTTTCCTAAATTTTGCATTATATATAATAACATATAAAATTTTTAAAACAAATGTTTAAGGTTTAGGTTTGGAACTTAAAAAAAAAAAAAAAATTCTGGACTTAGAAAAATTTTCAAAAGTTATATCAAATTATATATAAAGGACTTAGATTTTTTTTTTTTAATTTTACTCATATAAGATTACATATGATTCAGAAAAAAGTTGCATAAAGTTTTATATAAAATGTCTTCAAATATTTTGTTATATTAAATTATATAAAAAAACAGACAGAATTTTATATTTCATATGTAATTATATAAACTAACTTTAATCATATGTTATTATGTATAACTTAACATTTTCTTTTATATAATTTTATATAAGAAAAAAATACGAAGTGCAAATATATATAATCTTATATGATAGCAAAACAATTTACGTATAAATTTATCAAATAATATATGTTTATATAAAAATAAGTAAAATTATATATAATCTTTTTTACTCGGGTATAATTTTCCAATCTTAAAATCATTTCTACTGATCCAATGTTTGTTCCAAAAAAAATGTTACGTCTTAACATTTTTTTTGGAACAAACTAATACCCTATCTCTAATTTCTAAGGGGGCACCCACACAAAACGACATTTTTTTAAATTTGCTCCAACCGCTCTAACTGCCCTAATAGTGCCCTTAGAGCAACAAAATGTATGACCGACCCACAATATATTTTTAGTCCAAACATTTTCTCTGAACACACCTACCCCTATCCTTAACTAGTAAGGCGGTCCCCATACAATTTTTTTTAGTTTTTGTAAATTTGTTTTATTTAATCAGCTTCTAACGGTCCAATGGTGCGTCCGAGAGGGGTCATTAGTGAGACCGACTCCCATTTATTTATACCCTACAAAATTTTTTTAAAACACACCTACGCCCTATCTCCACTCCCTAAGTACGCTTCCATTCAAAATTTCATTTCATAAAATTTGCTCCAACTGTTATTTGTATGGGAGCCTACTTGGGGAGTGGAGATAGGGCGTAAGTATGTTTTATGAAAATGTTGAAGGGTTAAAATAAATGGGGGTCGGTCTCACTAATGACCCCTCTCGGACGCACCATTGGACCGGTAGAAGCTGATTAAATTAAACAAACTTACAAAAAAAAAAAAAAAATTGTATGGGGACCGCCTTAACTGTTAATGAGAGGGTAGGTGTGTTCAGAGAAAATGTTTGGACTAAAAAAATATTGTGGGTTGGTCATATATTTTGTTGCTCTAAGGGCACTATTAGGGCAGTTAGAGCGGTTGGAGCAAATTTTAAAAAAATGTTGTAGGGTTAAAATAAATGGCGGTCGGTCTCACTAATGACCCCTCTCGGACGCACCATTGGACCGGTAGAAGCTGATTAAATAAAACAAATTTACATAAAATAAAAAAAAAAATGTATGGGGACCGCCTTAACAGTTAAGGATAGAGGGTAGGTTAGTGTGGCCCATCAACATATGGAAAAATACCAAGTATAACTCACAACTGAACGTACCTCAAAATATGATAGATGGCATCGTAACGAACAATTTGCGCCAAATTTCAGCACCCTACAACGATTGGAAGGAGATGCTAACTCATCATAAATGTTTGCAACCTCCAAAGAAATCTTGAAATTTTTTTTATTGGAATCTTAAAAATAACCATATGAAATGCTAGCATAACAAGAGCACATAATTCACATGTGGCCATTTTGTCCTAAGTTTGTCCTTAAACAAAAAAAAAATACATATTAAAAAAAGCGGAACCCTGCATTTCTCTAAAACCGCTGTAACTCAAAAACTATGCGGACCATTAAGTTGCGATAAATTTCATTTGAAGGGTAATACAAATATCTTTAATTTGAGTATAATATCCAAAAAAAATTTTTTTGTTTTTTTCCTAATCGAAACTAAAATGTCCTTATTGTCCTTTGTAGGCAACCTTAGGGCAAAATGGCCATATGTGACTTATTTGCTCTTGTAGCGATACCATTCCATGTAGTAATTTTTAGGATTGCAAAATATTTTTTTTTTTAGATTTCTTCGGAGGTTGCAAACATATGTGATCAGTTAGCATCCCCTTCTAATCGTCGTAGGGTGCTGCAATTTGGCTTAAAATATAAGTTACGATACCATCTTTCATTTTTTAAGGTACGTTGACCTGTAGCGAAGCAAAAGTAATTTTGGGCCACCCTAGGGTAGGTGTGTTCAGAGAAAATGTTTGGACTAAAAAAATATTGTGGGTCGGTCATACATTTTGTTGCTCTAAGGGCACTGTTAGGGCAGTTAGAGCGGTTGGAGCAAATTTAAAAAAATGTCGTTTTGTGTGGGAGCCTCCTTAGAAATTAGAGATGGGGTATTAGTTTGTTCCAAAAAAATTTTATAACGTAAAATTTAATGGGGGTCGGTCTTGGAAATTACCCCTCTATGACGCACCATTGGAGCAGTAGAAATGATTTTAAGATTGGAAAATTACAATAAATTTTTTTAAAGAAATTTAAAAAAATAGTAATAATCGTTATCCCACGATCCTACTGGGCAAAAAATTTGTAGAATCGATAGAAGTTTTACACAAAAAAAATTTCAAAAAAATCGAAGAGTACAAACATTTACAAAAAGGAGATTTAAATTTTAAAACTTAAAAATCGCATACTAGAGCGCTTTTAAGAATTTTTTGGGTTTTTTTTTAAAAAGTACGTAAAAAAACAAAAATTTTGAAAAAAAAAGTTTGAAATTTGGACCATTATTAAAGAAGTTATGAGTAAAAGAAGTTTGAGTAAAGGAACAAACTACCAATTTTTAAAAATTCGATATCTTTTGAACGGGTCATCAAAAAAATTTAAAAATTTACCACAAAGGAGTTTTCGAAGGGTACTAAAAACTGTAAACAAATTGGGAAAATCTAAAAAAAAAAAATTCAAAGTGTCCAATTTGACATGGAATGCCCCATAAATTTTTGCTACTCCTGTAAAATTTTTGATTATAATTTTTGATTTTATTGTTATTAAAAAATCTCGAATCAGGCCGACTATTTTAAATTTAATTTTAGGATTGCTTTTTATTTATCTTAATTTGGTTACACGCAGAAAAGAAACATGATTGTGACAACCATAATGGAAGGGGAACATAGTATGATTGATAACTTTAACATAATATGATTGTAACGATCATATTATAAACTTTGCTGATCATAGTATGATAAAAAATTATCGGTCTTACCATAGAAACTTAATATATTTAAAATCAGCTTTTAATTTTATTTCCTTACAAAAAGTTTTTTTTTTTAAATCGACTTTCAAAAAATGTATTGAAAATTTGAAATTTAAAATAAAACTTTTGTTAAAATTGATTTTTTGTTTTCTTGTGGTAAGGGCCAATCATTTTATAATTGTTGAAAATCATAGTATGATTGTCACAATCATATATATAATAAAATGATCAATCATACTATGATCCCCCCCATTATAATTGATTTTGTTGTGCTATAATCATGTTCCAAACATGTTTTTTCTCTGCATGTATCCTTTTTCAAATAGCTTTTATTCAATAAATATAATTATTTATTTAAAAAAAAAATATGAAAATATTGACAATAATATTATTTTGCTAATAATTTTTACGGTTATTAACCTTATTTATATTATTTTTTTTTCTTCTCCATAATAATAATTTCACGATTATTTAATTAATTTTGTTTCATTAAAGCAAGTTTTTTGTTATTTTACAAATTATTTAATTGTTGTAATTCAAAAAGTTAGTGAACCTTAAAAAAATAACATAAACAAAGAAATTAAAATTTCCGTGTAAAATATGAAAATAAAATTAAAATGTTTATCGTTTTTTATGAGCATTAGAGAGGCAGTTCTTCTTTAACTTTTGATTTTACCAAGTGTCTGGGAAAATTTTTAATTCTACTAGACCTAAAAAATCAAGTGGTGCAATTTTGAGGCCAATCAGATTAAATTAACCTGCGGCGCCTGGCGCACAGAAAATAATATTGACAAAAACAATTTGAGTAATCATTTGTTAAATTTAAAAAAAAAAAAAAATATTAATTTTTTAATTGACGCAATTAAAAATTTACTCAAAAATTAAAAAAAAAAATGTTAGTAAATAATTTAATACAAATTTAATATTTTTTTATTTTGTTATTCTCTTGGTGTTTTGAATTCTCATTTAGTTTAATGTTTTTTGTATATGTATATGAAATTTTGAAATCATCTTTATAAAATTTTCCTATGTCTTTAAGACATAAATATATTTTATAAAGTTTGAAAAAAACCTTTTTTTATGAAAAAAATATGAAACTTTCTTAAATTTTTTAAAAAAATAAATCGATAAATTTTATGTGAATTTTTACTTGTCACAATTCAAAAGTTACTTAAAAAAATCGAAAAATGTTAAGTAAAGTTTTAATTGTGTCAATTAATAAGTTACTTACATTTTGTGGTAAGCATTTAATAATTTTTTATTAAAAGTTTACTCAATACTAGTAAATCGTTTACTGGTGCAAAATTGAGTAATTTTTTACTCAATGGTATTAAAAATTTACTCAAAATTTTTTTTATTTTTTTCTGTGCGATCAAAGTATTGGATTTAAAAAAAAAACTGTCTTGCAATACATCACATTTATTAATTGTGATGCGTTGAATATAAATATCAGAATATTTTAAAATCGGTCGGACAGTATTCGTCACAAAAAAATTTTTGAAATTTGCTAAAAATAAAATGTTTTCCTACAGAGAAGAAATTTTTTTAAAACCCCAAAACTTTGAACGAAGGTCGTCATGCGTTAAAATCGGATTTTGGTCAATTAATTTTAAATAAAAGTGTGTTTCAAGCTCTACAAAAGGGCTAAGAACAAATTGCTCGACCGAACGGAGAGAAAAAAAACATGTTTGGAAAATGTTTGCAGCACACCAAGTCACACATAATGTTGTGACAATCATACTATGATCATCAACAATTATAAAATGACAATTTTTTTATGATATTATGATCAACGAAGATCATTATACGATCGCAGTTATTTTTTATTTGTTAACGTTTCTTGAACATATTAAAAATCCACCATTTTTGTTAATTTTGTTTACAGTGTCAATTCGCGATATCTCGAAAACCGCTTGACCGATTTTAGAAATTTTTTTAATTTCGGCATATCAAAATTAATTAATATATCGCAAGATAATTTTTAAATTTGTTTTTTTTTTCAAAAATTGAAAATTTTGGTGACTCATAAACGGAACATGCTATAAGAATGTGGTTTGCAGTTTTGGAACTAGCAGGTCCATTTTATATAAAATCAAGGCCTAATTTTGGAAGAATCTGTTACAGAGTTGGAAGAATCTGTTACCAAAAGTGCGAAATTCTTGTTTTTTTTTTTAATTTTTAACAGCGAATATCTTAAAAACGGTACGTGCTAGAAAAAATTGTATGGCAGATTTGGCTTCAGGAGAGCAAAATCTGTAAGAAGCAGTTGAATATTTCACTGTGAGGTTATTGTTGTTGAATAGTGTTATTATGTAACTTCAACTCGAAGACAGGATCAGCAAGGATTTTCGTGTTAACGATTTTTAAAGTTCAAAATAAAGAGGAGTGAAATGCCATTAGCCAATTTTTTCACCATTTTAACACAACCTAAACTTGCTTGAAGAGGGGTGTGGACGATCAAAGTTTTGAATTTTTGGAAAAACTTCCACAAAATTATGGATTTTTCAAAAATGACAAAACAATATAAAAAAACCTTACGATACATAATTATACCCTACACCACTTTGTGGTACAGGGTATAATGAGTTTGTGCTGATGTTTGTAACTACCCGAAATATTGGTCCTAGACCTACCTTCAAGTATAAAAATCGACTCAGAATTACTTTTTGAGTCGATTTAGCGATGTCTGTCCGTCTGTCCGTCCGTCTGTCCATCTATCGGTTTAAGAACGATACAGGTCGCAATTTTCAATCAATTGACTTGAAATTTGAAACTTAAGCATCTTTTGGCCTAAGGACGAAGCCTATTGAAATTGGAGAAAATCGGTCCATGTTAAGACCTAGCCCCCATACAAACGCCCCCTTTCGATTCGGCTTAAATGACTCTAATAACCGTATTATAATAGATATCGCTTTGAAATTTAGTCCTTCTGGTAGTCCCCATACAAACCACCCTCCCGATATTCACATAATTCCCTCAAAATTCATGAAAATGAAAATATTTGACAAAAATTTAATTTTTATGTGTTAAACGTGTACTTTAGTAACCTTATCAAATCGGAATATAATTGGACCATTTTTGGACTTAGTCCCCCATATAAAAATTTCGACCGATATTCAGTTAAATCGGTCTATTAGCAAAAAAATAAACCAATTCCACTTAAATTTGATCTGTGTGTGTTTTCTACACTAAATAAAGATCTAACAAAAGACAGATCGAATCGGTCCATGTTTGGACTTGGGACCCATTTTCCGGAAAACACTGGTGTAGGGTATCATATGGTCGGTCTTGACCGACTATATCTTTCTTACTTGTTTTTATTAATTTTTTGCTTTGCTGCTTATGAACATCAAAAAATTTTTGAAATCGGTTTAGCGGTTTTCGAGATATCGCCGTTTAAAATTGACCAAAAAAAAATTTCCAAAAATGGCGGTTTTTTTTCCTACGTTAAAGAAATTTTTTTAAAATAAATTTCAAAATTCTTTTCCAGTGACTATTTTATAAAACTTGAAACAAACTTTTATGTAAACTTAGTTTGAGCCAAATCAAAATATACTATTAATCCACGACGCCCTTCGATCAAAGTTTAGAGATTTTGGTGAACATTTTCCAAAAAAGCAAAAGTTTTATCGAAGGGCGCCAAGGGGAAAAATAATCGGATTTGTCTCAAATTAATTTTAATTAAAAATTTGTCTCAAGCTCTATGAAAGGGTCATAGAAAAGAATTTTTGAGAGTTTTTTTTTTTTAATTTATTAAACGTAGGAAAAACCCTCCATTTTTTTGTCAATTTCAAATAGTGATACTTACTGGCTTAATTACGGGACACAATGCTTGTGCTCGTCACATGACGAGATTAAGTGTCTTATCAGACCCATTATGTGTGGTTTGTCTTGAGGATGATGACACAACTGAACACTACGTCTGTTGTTGTCCAGCGTTCTCAAGGGCTAGACTGCGGTTTTTGGGTTCTGATATTCTGTCAATGGACACGGTCCATGGACTTCCCTTGTCTGATTTTCTTAAGTTTGTAAAAGCAACTGAGAAATTCTGAACAAGCACTTTTTCTTTTGCTCTTTTTATACCCTCCACTCTAGTGATAGAGGGTATATATAAGTTTGTCATTCCGTTTGTAACACCTCGAAATATTGGTCTAGGACCCCATAAAGTATATATATTCATGATCCTCGATCGATTTTAAGACGATCTAGCGATGTCCGTCCGTCCGTCCGTCCGTCTGTCTGTTGAAAACACGCTAACTTTTGAAAGACTTTACGGAGGCTTCTGAAGTTTGGCATATATGTTGGGCATTTACCTGGTCAGGTTGGTATTGCAATCCAGCGAAATCGGTACAGTGGTTCAAAAGTTATGAGCAAAAGACTGAATTTCGGCAAGGGTTTTTCGTGAATTTTTGAGATAAAATGCACTATAACTTTCGAAAGCAATTCTGATGATGCTGAAGCTTAGCATATATATTTTGCGTTCCTCCAGCCTCGTTAGTATTGAATTTCAGCCAAATCGGTCTAGTGGTTCAAAAGTTATTAGCAAAACCGTGAATTTGAGATTAGCTTCACCTTAAATTCACGTGTTGAAACCCCGTTAAACCTGTTTTAAAAACATTGGTAAGTCACTAAATAATTTTACAACGTATTTTTGTCACTCAAAAATATTTTTATACCAAAACAAAAAAAAAAATACACTCGAAAAAAATTTTACACTCAAAAAAAATTTTACACTCAAAAAAAAAATAGTAAATTATTTTTTTTTTTTCAAAAATTACTAAAAAAAAAAATTTACACAAAATATAATATTTCTAATCAAAACAGTTATTTTTTTCACGTTAAAAAATTTACTATCACTTAAAATGGGCATTGTGGAGGGTATTCATAGATTCGGCCAAGTCGAATTAAACTTTTCTACTTGTTTTTTCTCCTTTTTCATTCTTTTTCTTCTAAACCTTTTCTCACCCTTACAGAACTTCTCTTTCCGGGGTACGGTACAATGGACTATTTCAAGTCTGAGCGCCATGGACTTGTCTAAAAAATTTCCTTATTTTAGGCTTGTACAACCCACCCTCAACTCAACTCAAATAGGGATATCTCGAAAACCGTTCGACCGATTTTATTGTTTATATATATTTGTGTTCAGCACATATGATGTTTCGCAAGAATTTTTTTTTTTAATTTTCAAGAATCCAAAACTATCATCGCCGGGCGCCACGGGTTAGTTTAACCCAATTGGCCTCAAATTTGTACCACAGGGAAATTTTAGGGAAAATCAAAAGTTGAAGAAAAAACGTCGGTCTATTTTGGAACATATATTAAAAGATCTTAACAGAATTAGTCCATATACGAATATATATAGTTACGGAGGTTTTACGGATCTGATTTAAGAAAATCTCATGAAAATTAAAAAAATTCGATAATTTATAAAAATTTTTGCTTCTTAATTTTTTTTTTTAATTTTTTGAATTACATTAAATTTTTATTTAAATTTTATATTCTAATAAATTTTCATAATTATATCAATAATTTTGCTTTTCAGGTGAATTGCTTAACATTTATTTTCAAGCTAAACATTGCTTTTTTTTCATACTACAATAAGGCCTATTTACACATGAGTTAATTATATTTATATTATTTAACATTATTATATACATCAAAAGAAAAACAAAATACATTAATTTACATATTCATACAATAGAAACTAAATATTAATAATAGAGTGCAACAACCAAAATCGGAATGGTATGAAATCAAAAGCAAATGCAATTTGGAATATTTCATAACAAAACCCCACATTTTTTTTTCTAGTTCAGAGCTAGATTTGATTTTACACGGATTTGAAGTTGGTGGACTTTTAATAATTAAAATAATAATTGCTGGAATTAAAATAAAAATTGCTGGAAATACAGGCGTATGCTTAATTTTGTAATTGCCTTTAAATAACAATTATACTCAACAGTGCACAGTGGTTTATTTTTACCAAAAGCAAATGAAAGTTGACATATTCCACAACAAAACCCCAAAGGTTTCTTTTTTAGTTTAGCGCTAGATTTTTTTACACGCATTTGAAGTTGGTGAACTTTTATTATAATAATAATTGCATTAAAACTGTATTTATGGCGTATGCTTATTTTTGTAATTGCCTTTAAATAACAATCATACGCAACGGTGCACAGTGGTTTATTTTTAATAATTTATAACTGGTATGAATTTCGTTGCAATCGATGCAGTACTTACTGAATTGCCGAATTATTAAAAATAGTCCACTGTGCACCGTTGCGTATGATTATTATTTAAAGGCAATTTCAAAATTTAGTATACGCCTCATACACAATTTCCAAGTAATTATAATTAATAAATTAGTTCACCAACTTCATATGTTTTTAAAAAAAATATAGCACTAAACTAAAAAAAATCTTTCAAATGCGTGTAAAAAAATTCTAGCACTAAACTTAAAAAAAGCCTTCAGAGCTTTGTTACGGAAAATGGCAACTTTCATTTGCTTTTGGATTCATCCCATTCCAATTTTGGTTGTTGCACTGTGTAATAGCTAATACACAAACTTTTTCAAGGGTTTATGGATTAATAATAAACAAAGAAACACCATTTAATTATTATAAAAAAAGAAAACCTTATTAAAATAAATCTGCAATAAGGGTCAATGTAAATAAATCACCATCCTAAGAGGATGTACAGACTTTGGTGGTCAAATGAATGCTGACATTTTGAGGCGTCTTAGCAGCAACAGTGGCCTTGAACAAAATGTGACCAGTTGTATATTATTTGATGTCAATCGGACTCTTTGAATTTTTTTTTTAAATTTTCCCAATTTGCTTACAGTTTTTAATACTCTTCGAAAACTCCTTCGTGGTAAATTTTCAGATTTTTTTGATGACCCGTTCAAAAGATATCGAATTTTTAAAAATTGGTAGTTTGTTCCTTTACTCAAACTTCTTTTACTCATAACTTCTTCAATAATGGTCCAAATTTCAAATTTTTTTTTTCAAAATTTTAGTTTTTTACGTTCTTTAAAAAAAAATCCCAAAAAATTCTTAAAAGCGCTCTAGTATGCTATTTTTAAGGTTTAACATTTAAATCTCATTTTTGAAAATGTTTGTACTCTTCGATATTTTTGAAATTTTTTTGTGTAAAACTTCTATTGATTCTACAAATGTTTTGCCCAGAAGGATCGTGGGATAACGATTATTACTATTTTTTTAAATTTTTTGAAAAAATTTTATTGTAATTTTCCAATCTTAAAATCTTTTCTACTGTTCCAATAGTGCGTCTTAGAGGGGTCATTTATAAGACCGACCCCCATTAATTTTTACGTCTTAACATTTCTTTGAAACAAACTAATACCCTATCTCCAATTTCTAAGGGGGCTCCCACACAAAACGACATTTTTTAAAATTTGCTCCAACCGATCTAACTGCCCTGCTAGTGCCATTAGAGCAACAAAATGTATGACAGACCCACAATATTTTTTTAGTCCAAACATTTTCTCTGAACACACGTACCCTCTATCTCTAATTGTTAAGACGGTCCCCATACATTTTTTTTTATTTTTTGTAAATTTGTTTTATTTAATCAGCTTCTACCGGTCTAATGGTGCGTCCGAGAGGGGTCATTAGTGCGACCGACTCCCATTTATTTTTACCCTACAACAATTTTTTAAAACATACCTACGCCATATCTCTACTCCCTAAGTAGGCTTCCATTCAAAATTACATTTTTTTTAAATTTGCTCCAACTGTTATTTGTATGGGAGCCTACTTAGAGAGTGGAGATAGGGCGTAGGTATGTTTTAAAAAAATGTTGTAGGGTTAAAATTAATGGGGGTCGGTCTCACTAATGACCCCTCTCGGGCGCACCATTGGACCGGTAGAAGCTGATTAAATAAAACAAATTTACAAAAAATAAAAAAAATTGTATGGGGACCGCCTTAACAATTAGAGATAGAGGGTAGGTGTGTTCAGAGAAAATACATTTTGTTGCTCTAAGGGCACTATTAGGGCAGTTAGAGTGGTTGGAGCAAATTTAAAAAAATGTCGTTTTGTGTGGGAGCCCCCTTAGAAATTGGAGATAAGGTATTAGTTTGTTCCAAAGAAATGTTAAGACGTAAAAATTAATGGGGGTCGGTCGTGGAAATGACCCCTCTATGACGCACCATTGGAGCAGTAGAAAAGATTTTATGATTGGAAAATTACAATAAAATTTTTTCAAAAAATTTTTAAAAATAGTAATAATCGTTATCCCACGATCCTCCTGGGCAAAAAATTTGTAGAATCGATAGAAGTTTTACACCAAAAAAATTCAAAAAAATCGAAGAGTACAAACATTTTCAAAAATGAGATTTAAATTTTAAAACTTTAAAATCGCAGACTAAAGCGCTTTTAAGAATTTTTTGGGATTTTTATACCCTCTAACTACAGTATGGGGGTATACTCACTTTGTCATTCCGTGTGTAACGCATCAAAATATCGGTCGGGGACCCCAAAAAGTATGTATATTATTGATCAGTGATCGATTCTAAGACATTCTAGCGATGTCCGTCCGTCTGTCCGTCCATCTGCAGTTAACACGATGCAGTCCAGAATAAAAAAGCTAGACCCCTCAAGTTTGGCATAAATATGTCTTATGCTCCTAGGCAGGTTAAGTTCGGAAATGGGCCAAATCGGACCAGGGGGAAAAAGTTCCCCCTTGAAGAACTGAACCAACCTCTTAAAAATGATAATTTTTTGAGGTTTTTTTGTATTTTTGTGAATCAAATGAGACATTTGTATGTTCGTAGAAGTTTATAGCCCTGCGCTTGGACCCAGGGGATTAAAACATGTCGCTTTTTTAGCCCCGCCCCCTTTTTAAGGGCGTGGATAAAAAAATAATTTAAATAATATTAAAACTATAATACTTTAGTGCACAAAGCAGGCAAAAATTAACTTGTAAACATATACCGTGAGGGCCAAGGAGTCACCCCAGCTCACCGACCCCTCCCCCTTCCTTGCCCCCCCCCCCCTTAAAACAACACCCCAGTCACCTTTTTTTTTTAATTTTTTTCGGCACAGCCGAATTTAACACTTTCACTTGTTTTTTTTAAAGTACGTAAAAAACAAAAATTTAAAAAAAAATAATTGAAATTTGGACCATTATTGAAGAAGTTATGAGTAAAAGAAGTTTGAGTAAAGGAACAAACTACTAATTTTTAACAATTCGATATCTTTTGAACGGGTCATCAAAAAAATCTGAAAATTTACCACGAAGGAGTTTTCGAAGGGTACTAGAAAATGTAAACAAATTGGGAAAATCTAAAAAAAAAAAAATTCAAAGTGTCCGATTTGACAGGGAATGCCGCAAATATAGACCGATTTTTTTTCAATTTCAATAGGCTTCGTCCTTGGGCCAAAAGAGGTTTAAGTTTCAAATTTCAAGTCAATTGATTAAAAATTGCGATCTGTATCCGTTTACATGGACAGACAGACGGACGGACCAATATTTCTGGTAGTTACAAACGTCAGCACAAACTCATTATACCCTGTACCACAGTGTGGTGTAGGGTATAAAAAATTAAAAAAAAAAATTTCGCGCAAAAAAATTCGCGAAAAATTTTTTTTTAAAAAGTACTTAAAAAAACAAAAATTTTGAAATAAAAAATTTGATATTTGGACCATTATTGAAGAAGTTATGAGTAAAAGAAGTTTGAGTAAAGGAACAAACTACCAATTTTAAAAAATTCGATATCTTTTGAATCAAAAAAATCTGAAAATTTACCACCAAGGAGTTTTCGAAGGGTACTAAAAACTCTAAACAAATTGGGAAAATCTAAAAAAAAAAGTTTTCAAAGTGTCCGATTTTTCACCGATTTGATAATGCCCCATATACAACTGGTCACCATTGGTTTAAGGATATTGTCAAACTGCCAAAAATTAGTTTGGTATCCCAAATTTGTACATTTTCTTAGAGGGCAATGCGGGGTCCTGTATACGGCTGTGAAAAAATATCGCAGCAGGTGAAGATATTTTCCATAATTTATTCTGTTTCTATGGGATTTTCCACTATATCTCCCAGTTTTGATTTATGTCTTGTGGAGGTTTAACACCGAAAGACTTTTAAATAACTAAAAGTATTTTTTTGTAAAATTTTGACGCTCCACCACCATGTTTGTTTTTCTCTGCCTGATTATTTTATTATGGAATTTCAGCAAATCATGTGAAAAAATCTTTAAATACAAACCTTCTCCACCCCACCCCCTACCTCTACTTAAAACATAGAAACATATTTATAAAAAAAATAATTAAATTGTGTTAACCATATATTTTACTCTCTAAAAAAAAAAAATTATATTCAGTTGCATCTACTCTTAACTTTGTTTAAAACTTTCACCACAGCCTTAAAATCATCTGTTGTACATGAACTATCATTAGGGCTGTCAAAAGGCATCCTCCGCCAACTAGGGTCATGGTTATAGATCTATGCATACTCGCAGCGCCATTGCACTTATCCCAATTACAAATGGAACAATGGAATTCATCTGAATCATTTTGTTGTTGTTCTGACTCACGTCGTTCGTTATTGTTATTATTGTTGTTATTATTTTCAGCCGACTTTGCTTTTTCGGCTGGTAGACCTAATTTAGTACGTAATATAGCACAGGCATTAGTAGCACCGGTATCAAGTTGACAAAATCGGGCGGTAACCATTTGCTTTGTATTGGCTGCGAATAAGAAGGAGAAATAATTGAATATTAAAATTTTAGTAAAGTATTATATTTGAGCTTCTAATTTTCTTAATATATAATAACAAGTTTTATTAAAGATTAATCTAGCTCGAGGTCACATTTTTGTTTGATATTTACAAGGATGATATAAATAGTGAATCTATGTCATGATTCTTAAGCAAAAATCGGAATTAGACGAAACCAAAAACAAGTAAGAAGTTATAGTTGGTCAAGATCGACCATATGATACCCTACACCAGTGTTTTTCGGAAAATGGGTCCTAAGTCCAAACATGGACCGATTGGATCTATCTTTTGTAAGATCTTTATTTAGTGTTGAAAACACACACAGATCAAATTTTAGTCGAATCGGTTTATTTTTTGCCAATTGACCGATTTAACTGAATATTGGTAGAAATTTTTATATGGGCGACTAAGTCCAAAAATGGTCCAATTATATTCCGATGTTGTTAGGTTATTAATGTACACGTTTAACACCTAAAAATAAAATTTTTATCAAACACCCGAGTAAAAAAAAAACTTTTTAGATCTAATTTGATCTCAAAATTGGCTGTATCAAGTTGGATCAAATATTGATCTAATTGTATTATTTTAGATACACAAATATTGTTAAGATTCATGTAAATAAATGTCTCCTTATTGTGACCCCAGGACGTTTTTGAATTTTGAGTTCCCCCCACCAGCGGTAAGGGCTCCTAATAAATATAAAACGTCGAACACGCAGCCACAACTCATCGGTTAATCCACAACACAGTGGATAACACAGGACAACCAGTCCATTGCACCAAATTAACATTTTGGTGACCCCAGGACGTTTTTTAAATTTTTGAGTTCCCCCCACCAGCGGTAAGGGCTCTTAATAAACATAAAACGTCGAACACGCAGCCACAGCTCATCGGTTAATCCACAACACAGTGGATAACACAGGACAACCAGTCCATTGAAGACACCAAATTAACAATTTTGATGACCCCAGGACGTTTTTTAAATTTTTGAGTTCCCCCCACCAGCGGTAAGGGCTCTTAATAAACATAAAACGTCGAACACGCAGCCACAGCTCATCGGTTAATCCACAACACAGTGGATAACACAGGACAACCAGTCCATTGAAGACACCAAATTAACATTTGGTGACCCCAGGACGTTTTTTGAAATTTTGAGTTCCCCCCACCAGCGGTAAGGGCTCCTAATAAACATAAAACGTCGAACACGCATCCACGCACATCAGGACATCAGTCCACACGACAGGCACCATAACATTGGTGACCATATCAACAAGGATATCCATCCAGGACATCCACGTACATCAGGACATCAGTCCACACAACAGGCACCATAACATTGGTGACCATATCAACAAGGATATCCATCCAGGACATCCACGTACAACAGGACAACCAGTCCATTGCACCAAACAAATACCAAATAAACATTTTGGTTCTTAACAAAATTAACATTTTGAAGACATTTGAAGCAGAACCAGCAGTTTAACTTACAAGATGACATCAATCGAAGATCTCGTTGAGCACCAAGATGGAACAGCTTCAGAAATAACAAAACTAATCTCCAATATTAGAAAAACGCCGAAGGATAGAAGAACCTTCGATTACTATCAAAAAAAGTCTGGTGAGTTAGCAGTCTTATGGCGGATGTTCGAAGAAACAGACAACAAAATTCGCCGAACAGCAACTGTTTCAGAAGATCACCCCTATTTGAAAAGTGAGCTATACACACAGATCGGGCAGCGGCACAGTGAAGCCATGGATGAGATGGAAGCAGCAATGAAAGCATTGAAGATATCAGTATCCCGGCCGTCAACACCTCCAGGCGAAACGGAGCAATACATCAGTAAAACTAAACCAACGCCAACCCGTCGAGAGATGCCGCCAGCGCCCGAACAGGTACAACCAGTTCATAATATGTTAAGAAGACAGAATGCTACAATATCCAATATCTTGGATACAATAGATGAGGTATTAGAGTGTACCACCCAGCACACGCGTCAATATCTAGACACGAAACTCAAACAAATTGAGTACAACATCAACACGATGCAGCAACTCCAGAACAAAATATGTGTTGAAGACGTTGATCAAAACATTGAAGAGTTCCTGGAAAAGCAGTCTGCCATCACAAATGGAATATTGAAAATTGAACAACTAAAAGTAAACTTGATTCCCGACCTCCAGAATTCTACAACGCAACAACTACCTCATCTACCAAAGGTAACGCTTCCCAAATTTGACGGAAATTACCTATCATGGCAGTCATTTTTCGACATGTTTAACGAAATGATTCACAAAAAAACTATGCCAGCCATTCAGAAGATGTGGTTCCTTAAAACTAATTTAACTGGAGAAGCAGCTAGACTCATACAGAATCTTTCGTTAACCGAATCTAATTACGAAACAGCATGGGATGTTCTCCAGACAAGATACAACAATCCCCGCATCTTAACTACAACGATCTTGGATAAGCTCACCGGTCAACCCAAGATGTCAGAGAACCCATCATCAGCAACTATCAAGTTGTTACACGACACCACACGTGAAACCTTGGCAGCACTTAACAACTTGAACATTGATACGTCTACTTGGGACCCAATCTTAATCAACATATTGGTAAAAAAACTGGACAAGGGAACACACATACTGTATGAGCAATCCTTAATATGCCCCAGAAAATTGCCATCGTTAAAGGAATTTCTGAGCTTTTTGGAAATAAGATTCCAGTCATTGGAAGCAATAGGCCAGAATAACAAATCATCAAGCAAAACCGTAACATCAACAACCATTTCTGAAGGAACCAACAGTAACTGCAAATTATGCAACCATGGCAATCATCCATTGTACTATTGCAAAAAGTTTCTACAATTATCAACTCCGGATCGATTAAAATGGGTGCAACAACATTCTTTATGTGTCAACTGCTTTAAAGGCAACCACACCGCAAAAACTTGCAACTCACGTAAATGTTATAAATGTGAAAAGAGACACAACACGTTACTGCATTTGGAAAGGCAGCAAACGCACAAATCAAACCAAGTTTCAAATCCAAGGCAGTCCTCGGAAACAAAACCAACAAACGGAAATGAAAAGGCATCAACATCCTCAACGTCAGCCACATCATCAACTGCCAACAATTTGTCACATCAAAATTATGTATTCCTAGCAACAGCAAGAGTAATTATAACGGCAAACAACGGCAATTCCGGTGAATTCAGGGCAATATTAGACTCTGGCTCACAAGTGAACATAGTCTCCCAGCGACTAGTCCAGCGTTTGTCCATCACCCCAACTGACGCAGTTCTTAACATTGACGGGATTGGAAATGCACAGAAAAGGGCTACCCACCGAGTTAACCTGAAAATGCAGTCCACAATCAACAATTTTTCAACAAGGTTGGAGGCATTTGTACTGCCACATATCATTCCTCCTCAACCAAATCGCCAAGTAGACACATCGTCATGGGCCATTCTGGAAAATATTCAACTGGCTGATCCAGAATTTCACCAACAAGGTAAAATTGATATTCTACTTGGGGCTGAATTCTATTTCAATCTTATGAAAGTCGGCCAAATCAAACTTTCCAAGGACCTCCCGATTTTGCAGAATACAACACTTGGGTGGATTGTTGGCGGATCAGTGAAACAAACTTCCGATTTTGACTCATCGTGTGCACTCACATGTGGAATATTTACTGATACAAATTCATTGGAAGAAGCTATAGAACAACTATGGAAATTGGACGAGATCGAAGCAACTGAAAAAAGTCTGTCGCCAACAGAAAAACAGTGTGAGTCACACTTTAATCAACATGTGCACACAAGGTCTGATGGTCGCTTCGTAGTCAGTCTTCCGTTCCGGGAAAACCCAACAGCATTGGGAGAATCCCACACAATGGCATACAACAGATTTATAAGCCTGGAACGCAGACTTCTGAAAAATAATGAAGTTCGACAGCAATACATTCGGTTCATGCGAGAATATGAAGAGCTTGGACACATGGAAAGGGTCAGCATCGACACATTATTAGACCCCAAGTACTTCATTCCTCATCATTGCGTAATGAAGCCTGACAGCACTACAACAAAACTGCGAGTAGTGTTCGACGCTTCAGCAAAAACATCGACTGGACATTCTCTAAATGACTTAATGTTCAATGGTCCAACAGTTCAAAGTGAGCTGTTTTCAATATTGCTCCGTTTTCGGCTCCCAAGGTTTGTTTTCACGACGGATATCGAAAAAATGTATAGACAGATATTAGTTCACCCAGAAGATCATCAATATCAATTAGTACTATGGAGAGAAAGTCCATCAGTACCCATCACATACTACAAGTTGAATACAGTTACCTACGGAACACGTGCAGCACCCTACTTGGCCACAAGATGTTTACAAAGAATTGCCGAAGAAAACAATGTCAATTATCCATTCGGATCTCAGATGTTAAGAGATAACTTCTACGTGGATGATGGTCTGGGAGGATCAGACAGTCTCAACACTGCAATTAATATGCAAAATGAACTTATGACGATTCTAAAACGTCATGGTTTCAATTTAAGAAAATGGTGTGCAAATCACCCACAGCTTTTAAAAAACATCCCACTCGGTGACCAGGAGGTAGATTTGGATTTCAATAGCGACAACGCCAACACAATAAAAACGCTAGGTTTGATGTGGCTGCCAAAGACTGATCATTTTTGCGTCAAGGTAAAATTGAATCAACTTCAAATAATATCAAAACGTACTGCAACGTCAGACCTCGCTAAGCTATTTGATCCTCTTGGGCTTTTAGCACCTGTTGTCGTCAATGCAAAGATGTTCATTCAACAGTTATGGCAAATTAAGTTAGACTGGGATGAACCATTACCTGAAGATCTTCGTGCAACTTGGATTAAATTCAGAAAAGATTTAGACAGTTTAAATAATCTAAACATTCCTCGACATATTTTTAAAGGGGAACTCCCAAAAGAAACGCAATTACACATATTTGCAGATGCGTCTGTAAAAGCTTTTGGGGCGGTTGCTTACATCCGAGCAGTTCTAAAGGATGGACGTGTTGTTGTGCAACTACTTTGCGCAAAGACAAGGGTTGCTCCATTAAAACAACAAACTTTGCCGCGCCTCGAGTTATGTGCTGCAGTCATAGCGGCACAACTTGCTCACAGGATCACAACAGATCTCAAGGTTAAAAATCAGCCTATGTTCTTATGGACTGACTCAGAAATTGTGCTTTCTTGGATAAATGCACAATCCTCCTTATACCATACATTCGTAGCTAATCGAGTAGCCAGAATTCAATCATTAACCTTGCCTAGTCAATGGCGTCATGTCGGATCAAAGGACAATCCGGCTGATATACTGTCCAGAGGTTTACCAGCATTAAAACTCTCCGAAAGTAATTTATGGTTCTATGGACCACTTTTTCTACATGGACGAGAAGAAATGTGGCCACCTAAATTTGCACAAAAACTCCAAATTCCTAGTGACATTGAGAAAAAGAAGACAACTTTAATTTCAGCAGTTATCGTGTCCAATGATGACTTTATCTACAGAATTCCACATAAGAATTCGTTCAAAAGGTTGCAAGAAATATTGGGGTATGTTCTTCGATTTGCCAGAAATTCAAGGATAAAAAAACATCAGCGTCCGACATTTAAATCATTAACTCCGGCGGAATTGGATGATTCTCTTTATATTATTATAAAAGCTATTCAGACTTCCGACTTCTCACCGGAATTCAACCAACTTCGAAAAAACAAAGAAGTTGACAAGAAAAGCTCTATCATCAGTTTGTCCCCATTCCTAGATGAAACAAACATCATACGAGTTGGAGGACGATTGGAGGCCTCAGCATTATCTTACGATGCAAAACATCCAATGCTGATTCCATATAATGATCCCCTCATAAAACTTTTATTTACGATGGTCCACGAGGAAAACAAACATTGTGGACCACAAGCACTGTTAAACGTAATCAGACAACGATTTTGGCCAATAAAGGGAAAAATAACAGCACGATCAACCGTTCAAAACTGTGTCAGATGTGCCAAGGCGCGACCACAACTATGTCAACAAATAATGGGCAATCTTCCAAAAACTAGAGTTACTCCAGCAAGGCCCTTCATTAACTCCGGGGTAGATTATTGCGGACCGTTTTGGATTCACTATCATGTCAGAGGCAAACGGCCAACAAAAGCATATATAGCTGTGTTTTGTTGTTTCTCTACAAAGGCTGTTCATCTTGAATTGGTGACCGATTTATCAACAGATGCCTTCATCGGAGCTTTAAAAAGATTTATCGGCCGTCGAGGACGTTGTCAAAACATATATTCTGATAACGCCACCAACTTCGTCGGTGCAAAAAATCAGTTATCTGAACTATGTGATAGCATTTACTCCAGCACAGCGCAAGAATCAATCATCTCCACCTCCAGCTCGAAGGGAATACATTTCCATTTTATTCCACCGAGAGCTCCACATTTTGGAGGTTTGTGGGAATCAGCTGTAAAATCTGCAAAACACTTGTTACTTCGGAGTGTCTCAAATGCAGTATTAACACAAGAAGAAATGGAAACAATCGTGGTGGAAATTGAGGCAATACTTAATTCTCGTCCACTAACACCCATATCAAACGACCCAAATAACTTTGAGGCATTAACTCCTGGTCACTTCCTTATTGGCGAACCACTTACGTCACAAGTAGATAGCAAAGCACAACCAATAAAGGCTTCAGGACTAGCTCATTGGAAGCTTGTATCCCATCTTAAACAAGAATTCTGGAAACGATGGTCTACCGAATACTTAAATCAACTTCAGCAACGTGTGAAATGGAACAAACAGACTGCTAACCTTAAGATTGGAGACATGGTGATCATCAAGGAAGATAACTTACCTATCATGTCATGGCCGCTGGCAAGAGTTGTTCAAATTCACCCGGGTGATGATGGAGTTGTAAGAGTTGTGGAAGTCAAAACCTCTAAGGGACTCTTCAAACGTCCAATACATCGACTAGCTCTTCTACCCATCGATCAAGAATCAGAAACAAGTATAGGTAATGATGACGAAACTAAAGGTATCAGTCTTATCAACTCTGAAGAACACACTGAAGACAATAAACAAGGTACCAGCCTCATCAACTCCGACGCAAATGAAGAACCCAAGGCTAAAAGAAAAAAAACGATATCAAGTCATATTTGTCTAACACTGCTCGCAATTCTGTTTCTATTACCAATAATAGCTGGAGCCCCAGTCGAAAATAAAAAATTTGGTACAAAAGTTGGTATTCATTTCGAACAAGTAGGCACAGCATCCATATCAACTACTGAGTGGAATCTGTTGGTGTACTACGATTTGGGATCTTACTGGTCAGAAACCACAATTCTTGTCAATGGGACGAAAACGTTACAAAACCTTTGTAGTATGATTACCTTTAATTCATCATGCCTCAGCATTATCGAACATTTTGAACACATGCAAGGCGAATTACAGTTGGAAAATCGACTACTACGAAGTAAAAGGGGAGCACTAGATATAGTCGGCAATGTTGCTCACTCGTTATTTGGTATATTGGACTCCGAATATGCCAACCAGATGTCCACTACAATACTAGAAGTCAAGGAAAATGAGTCATATTTATTAAAGTTACTCAAGAATCAAACATCAATTGTTGATTCAACAATTAACATTATGCGGCAGAGTCAAATTGCAGCTAATGCAAGGTTTGCAAAACTGGAGCAAGAAATCAATGGTTTCTTAGAAGAAATGCAGGACGTCAATCATGTACTACTCCAGATTCATCTTACTCAGTTATTTAATTCTGCCGTCTTGCAATTAACTTTAGTTGCAAATAATTTGGAAAAAATACAGTCATCAATCCTTGACACTCTCACGGACACACATCATGGAAAAATCAGTCCGATACTGCTTACCCCGGAACAATTGAAAAATGAGGTTACTCAGATTAAACTTCACACATCATCATCTGTTGATCTTCCTGCATCGGATCTGCTGGAACTATTCAAACTTATGAAGGTAAAGGGTGGATTCACACAGCAACACGCAGTTTTCAAAATAAGTATACCATTAGTCGAACGCGGCCAATTCAACATTTTCCATTTAATAGCAGTTCCAAACTTGATCAACAACACTATGTTAGCCATTAAACCATGCACTTCCTTTTTGGGCACAATGGAATCTCACAAACTATATATAATTCTTACAGAATCAGAATTAAACTCCTGTTATTCAATGAAACAGGACGTATTTATCTGCTCTAACATCCAAACTCGATACAATTATGGGTCCGAGGTATGTGCATGCGAAATAAATTTATTCAACAACAAAACCACACCAACTTGCACCTTAGACAGGACTACAACGAATATTCAATGGATACCTTTGAGAAAAAAAAATCAATGGATATACGCCACCTCGTCATCTTCACGGGCCACTGCAGTATGCAACAAGGAAATTATTCCCCTTACTCTAAGAGGTTCCGGCCTGCTAACACTTGAGCCAGAATGCATGCTTAAGCATGACTTCGCCACAATGAATGGACGACAAACAATATCCAGTATATTTAAATCATCGTACACGAGTCTTGGAAAAATCTCAGAGATGTCACCACAAAACTACATAACTCGTTTTCATAATAAATCAATGTCAACGAGAGTAGATGACGTTGCAGATGAATTAACAACGTTGCAAAGGTCTCTTGAAGAACAAAAAATCATTGATCTTCCCAACAAATTGAGAGTACATCAGCAGCACAGTCACGCAGTCGGTTACCTAGCACTCTTACTAAGCTTAATAGCAATCATCATAATGTTGCTTAAATATAGAACTTCTTGTAACAAAAAGGAGCCACCCACAACAATACCAATTGAAGATTCTACAGACAACATTGAACTACAGTCAATTGGATCAAGAAACAACAATGTGACACCTCTACCAACACCACGCAGATTCATCCGAGATATATAAACAAAATTAACAACTAGTTTTTCAATCCGAAGTTTATCCGATAGATGTCTAGCAACTGTGGGTCAAAAATTCAAGATAACAACGACAAATTCATTATTTTCTGAAATGTTATTTATATTATTTTTTTTTAAATATAGAAAAAACAAAAAAAATATATGAATATATATATTTTATTAGTTTGAGAAGCATCCACTTTTGTTGAACATTCGTTCAACGCCGGGGAGAATGTTAAGATTCATATAAATAAATGTCTCCTTATTGTAAAATAATAATGCTGACTTTGCAATGAACAATGCAATGAACCGATTTCATGGTCATACTGCAAAATGACATTTGATTCCTCTATTTGTTGACTTAAAAATAAGCCAAAATAAAACCCACGGTTAGTCATTTGCAATAACCTTGAAGTCATACATTTGCAATGTTTGCATTAATAAAATATTTATGTTTATATGTTTGTACATATTTAGTAATTAATTGATTAGTGCCATTATGGCAATTATGTTCCTTAGTTTTAAGTATAAATAGTGGTAAATAAATAATAAACAAATTAGTTAAGCAAAAACTCTTGTTTGACTCCTTTCTTTTGTTTCTTTTCAAGTAACAAGTGCTTGAAGTGAATTTAAATTAGAAAGCCCCAAAACAAAATAGTGCAGTACAAATTTATGCGTTTGTGCTGAGTTACACTATTTCTCAAATTAACAAATATAAATAACGATACAATTAGATCCGAATTTTGGTCACATCCAATTAAATCCACTTGATCTTATTTTATATAAATTAATATAGATTTATATAGTTATATAAAGTCAGATATATTTATGTATAGCCTCAGATAAGAAAATGGAGCCTCAATAAATCTTAGATAAAATTAGATCTGAACATATAAAAAGTCCTATATAATTTAATATCATTGTATCAAATTATATATCATTATATCAAAACTTTTTTACTAGGGCATTTCCATTTTTATGAATTTTGAGGGAATTATTTGAATATCGGGAGGGTGGTTTGTATGGGGACTACGAGAAGGACTGACCCGATTCCTTTGAAATTTAGAATGATGATTCGTGCATACAAAACTTGATTAGCTGTTAAATTTTAAAGCGATATCTGTTATAATACGGTTATTAGAGGCATTTAAGCCTAATCCAAAGGCGGCGATTGAATGGGGGCTAGGTCTTAACATGGACCAATGTTTTCCAATTTCAATAGGCTTCGTCCTTGGGCCAAAAGGTGCTTAAGTTTCAAATTTCAAGTCAATTAATTGAAAATTTCGACCTGTATTGTGCTTAAACCGATAGATGGACAGGCGGAATATTGAAAATTGACATATATAAAAAAGGCTTTTTTTAGTTCAACGCTAGATTTTTTTTTTACACTCATTTGAAGTTGGTGAACTTTAATTATAATTAAAAAATAATTGCTTGAAAACTCTATAAGTGACGTATGCTTAATTTTGTAATTGCCTTTAAATAATAACACTGTGCTAGTCGCAAAAATTAACAAGCTGGGCACTCTGCTGGTAAAGCTAATTCGGGTACGCTGAATTCAATGGCGCTAGCCGTTTTTCGAAGTTAGCGCTTGTTATCGCGATTCAAAATTGTAAAGCTTGGGTACTACAAAAATTAATTTTTTTATGCTTTTTGGATAATTTTTAAATATAAATTTAGAAAATGCATTGTTTTTCGCAAAAAAAAAAAAAAAATCCGCGAAAAAAAATTCCGCGAAAAAAAATTTTGTTCGAAAAATTTTGTGTCTGTAATGTATCGTATTCTACTCACTTTCATAAATTAATAGCAAAATAAAACAAGTAAGAAAATTATAGTCGGTCAAGACCGACCATATAATACCCTTCCCCAGAGTTTCCCGGAAAATGGGTCCGATTGACCGATTAGATATTTTTTTTTGTCAAATCTTTAATAAGTTTAAAAAACACTCACAAATCAAATTTGAGTGAAATAGGCTTCTATTTGTTGACATAAAACCGCTTTAACTGAATATCGGGCGAAATTTTCACAAGGGGCCTAAGTCCAAAACTGGTCCGATGATTATCAGATTTGATAAGGTTATTTAAGTACGTGTTTAACATACACAAACAAAATTTTAATTAAATATTTTCAATTTTCATGAAATTTAAGAGATTTATGTGAAAATCGGGAAGGTGGTTTGTATGGGGGCTACAAGAAGAACTGGTCCGATTTCTTTAAAATTCGGAATGGTGATTTGTGAAGACAAAACACGTTTACCTGACAAATTTTGAAAATATACCTATTATAACACGGTTATTATAGTCATTTAAGCCAAAACTAAAGAGGACCTTGGGGGCTAGGTCTAAATGGGGCATTCCATGTCAAATCGGACAATTTGAAAAAAAAAAATTTTTAGATTTTCCCAATTTGTTTACAGTTTTTAGTACCCTTCGAAAACTCCATCGTGGAAAATTTTCAGCTTTTTTTGATGACCCGTTCAAAAAATATCGAATTTTTAAAAAATTGGTAGTTTGTTCCTTTTCTCAAACTTCTTTTACTCATTACTTCTTCAATAATGGTCCAAATTTCAATATTTTTTTTAAAAATTTTTTTTTTTTACGTACTTAAAAAATCCCAAAAAAATCTTTAAAGCGCTCTAATATGAGATTTTTAAGTTTTAAATCTCATTTTTGAAAATGTTTATACTCTTCGATTTTTTTGAAATTTTTTGTGTGAAACTTCTATCGATTCTACAAATTTTTTGCCCAGGATGATAGTGGGATAACGATTATTACTATTTTTTTAAATTTTTTAAAAAAATTTTAAAAAATCATTTCTACTGCTCCAATGGTGCGTCATAGAGGGGTCATTTATAAGACCGACCCCCATTAATTTTTACGTCTTAACATTTCTTTAGAAAAAACTAATACCCTATCTCCAATTTCTAAGAGGGCTCCCACACAAAACGACATTTTTGAAAATTTGCTCCAACCGCTCTAACTGCCCTAATAGTGCCCTTAGAGCAATAAAATATATGACCGACCCACCATAATTTTTTTAGGCCAAACATTTTCTCTGAACACACCAACCCTCTATCTCTAATTGTTAAGGCGGTCCGCATACAATTTTTTTATTTTTTGTAAATTTGTTTTATTTAATCAGCTTCTAACGGTCCAATGGTGCGTCCGAGAGAGGTCATTCGTGAGACCGACTCCCATTTATTTTAACCCTACAGCATTGTTTTAAAACATATCTACGCCCTATCTCCATTCCCTAAGTAGGCTTCCATTCAAAATTACATTTTTATAAAATTTGCTCCAAGTGTTATTTGTATGGGAGCCTACTTTGGGAGTGGAGATAGGGCGTAGGTATGTTTTAAAAAAATGTGGTAGGGTTAAAATAAATGGGGGTCGGTCTCACTAATGACCCCTCCCGGACGCACCATTGGACCGGTAGAAGCTGAATTAATAAAACAAACTTACAAAAAATAAAAAAAATTGTATGCCTTAGCAGTTAAAAATAAAAATATTGTGGGTCGGTCATACATTTTGTTGCTCTAAGGGCACAATTAGGGCGGTTAGAGCGCTTGGAGCAAATTTTAAAAAATTTCGTTTTGTGTGGGTGCCCCCTTAGCAATTAGAGATAGGGTTTGTTCCAAAGAAATGTTAAGGCGTAAAAATTAATGGGGGTCGGTCTTGAAAATGCCCCTCTATGACGCACCGTTGGAGCAGTAGAAATGATTTTAAGATTGGAAAATTACATTAAATTTTTTTCAAAAATTTTTAAAACATAGTAATAATCGTTATTACACGATCCTCTTGGGCAAAAAATTTGTAGAATCGATAGAAGTTTTACACAAAAAAGATAAAAAAAAAAATCGAAGAGTACAAACATTTTCAAAAATGAGATTTAAATTTTAAAACTTAAAAATAGCATACTAGAGCGCTTTTAAGAATTTGTTGGTAATTTTTTTTATAAAGTACGTAAAAAAACAAAAATTTTGAAAAAAAAAAACATTGAAATTTGCACCATTATTGAAGAAGTTATGAGTAAAAGAAGTTTGAGTAAAGGAACAAACTACCAATTTTTAAAAATTCGAAATCTTTTGAACGGGTCATCAAAAAAATCTGAAAATTTACCACGAAGGAGTTTTCGAAGGGTACTAAAAACTTTAAACATATTGGGAAAATCTAAATTTAGAAAATGCATTGTTTTTTCGCAAACAAAAAAAATTTGCGCGAAAAAAAAAATTCCGCGAAATAAAATTTTGGGTCTGTAGTGTATCGTATTCTACACATTTTCATAAATTAATAGCAAAATAAAAAAAAAATTAAAAAAAAAATTTCGCGCAAAAAAATTTACGAAAATTTTTTTTTTTATATACCTAGTCAATAGAGTTTAGATGATACAAATTCAGAAATTGTCTTAATAATATACAAAAAAATTGTTTTTTTTTTACTTAAAAATAAAAAAAAGTAATCGCGAATATCGCTAATACATACGCTAAAAAAAAATGATATTACAATGGGATTTAGTGTACACGAACTAGCTTTATCAGATGGCTGTCGTAAATTTAAATCAAACTAAAAATATTTGTATTGAACCAATTTTTTCACGAAAATTAAGATTTTTCGCGAACAAAAAAGTTTTTCGCGAAAAAAATTCACGGTATTATGGTTTGTTGTGTTAGTTTAACAGACTTGAATGGTTTTAAATTTAACAAGTAAGAAAGTTATAGTCGGTCAAGACCGACAATGTGATACCCTACACCAATGTTTTCCGGAAAATGGGTCCCAAGTCCAAACATAGACCGATTGGAAATGTCTTTTGTTAGATCTTTATTTAGTGTAGAAAACACACACAGATCCAATTTTAGTGGAATTGGTTTATTTTTTTGTCAATAGACCGATTTAATTGAATATCGGTCGAAATTTTTATATTGGGGACTAAGTCCAAAAATGGTCCAATTATATTCCGATTTGATTAGGTTACTAAAGTACACGTTTAACACCAAAAAATAAAATTTTTATCAAACATTTCCATTTTTATGAATTTTTAGGGAATTATGTGAATATCGGGAGGGTGGTTTGTACGGGGACTACCAGAAGGACTGACCCGATTCCTTTGAAATTTGGAATGATGATTCGTGAATACAAAATTTGATTACCTGCGATTTCGAAGCGATATCTATTATAGTACTGTTTTTAGAGTCATTTAAGCCGAATCCAAAGGGGCGTTTTTATGGGGGCTAGGTCTTAACATGGACCGATTTTCTCCAATTTCAATAGGCTTCGTCCTTGCGCCAAAAGATGCTTAAGTTTAAAATCTCAAGTCAATTGATTGAAAATTGCAACCTGTATCGTGCTTAAACCGATAGATGGACTGACGGACGGACGGACGGACGGACATCGCTAAATCAACTTAAAAAGTAATTCTGAGTCTATCGGTATACTTAAAGGACCAATATTTCGGGTAGGTACAAACATCAGCACAAACTCATTATACCCTGTACCACAGTGTGGTGTAGGGTAAAAATATTTGTATTGAACCAATTTTTTCACGAAAATTAAGAAAAACTTTTTTGTTCGCGAAAAAAATTCACGGTATTATGGTTTGTTGTGTTAGTTTAACAGACTTGAATGGTTTTAAATTTAAAAATTATCGCAAAAGTTAAAAAAAGTGTCAAATTCGAGCACAGAGTAATACGCAACGGTGCACAGTGGTTTATTGTTAATAATTTGGCTCCACATGCCCAAAAAGGGCACCACCAGGGTCCCCTAAACTAGGACATGTTTAGTACACAAAAACTTTAAATGCTTTAAAATCACAAAATTTAAATGCGTGTAAAAAAAACTAGCGCTGAACTAAAAAAACCCCTTCAGGGTTTTGTTATGTAAAATGTCAACTTTCATTTACTTTTGGTTTCATCCCATTCCGATTCGGAAAGTTTGATTTTTGTATCACTGTGTAATTGGCTGGGTCTTGACAAATTGTTTTCTTTTTTAATATTGGTTTTTATTTTTTTTTTTTTTGCATTTTGGAGCACATAAAAAATTTGGCACAACCGAATTCAACCCTTTCATTTGATTTTAATGGTTCTTGTTAGATTCATGACTGCAATGGTTTATTATAAAGTTAATTAAATGTTAATCTCAATGTGTTATATATTGCTTCATTTACTTACGATCTCTGGCCACCACTTTTTGACAAGTCATTAGTGGACTTTTATGTACGCCCATATCGAAATATGCAATTTTATTTAATTCAAACAGCCATGTATCAATAGATTTCATTTTATCCAGTGTGCATTCCTGTAACGAAAGAAAAATTTTAAATTTTAGGGACCGGTTTTGCATTTGGGTCGGTGAAAATTTTTCTTTCAAACTTTAGAGTCCTATAATTGTAATAAAAAATATGATAACTAGCAACTTTTAGAGAAATATACACAATTTGGAATAAAATATTTTTTTGAAACCATTACATTCACCTCGCGGTGAATAAAACCGTTTTTCACCAGCTGGTGAATAAAAAGTAACACAATTATTTTTCAACAAAAAATTTTTTTTTTTTCATAAAATTTTTTTTTTTCATCATTTTTTTTTTTTTCATCAATTTTTTTTTCATCAATTTTTTTTTTCATCAAATATTTTCCATCAATTTTTTTTTTTATCAAATTTTTGTTTTTCATCAATTTTTTTTTTTCATCAAATTTTTTTTTCATCAAATTTTTTTTTCATCAAATTTTTTTTTTTCATCAATTTTTTTTTCATAATTTTTTTTTCATCAAAATTTTTTTTTTTTTTATCATAATTTTTTTTTTCATCAATTTTTTTGTTTTTCATCAAATTTTTTTTCATTAATTTTTTTTCATAATTTTTTTTTTTTTTTCATTTAAATTTTTTTTTCATAATTTTTTTTTAATATATTTTTGTTCATCAATTGTTTTTATAAAATTTTTTATTATCAATTTTTTTCTCACCAAAAAAAAATTTTTTTTCATATTTTTTTTTCAACAGTTTTTTTTTGCATCAAAAAATTTTTCTTTTCATCAAAAAAATTCATCAAAAACTTTTTTTTGCAAATTTTTTTTTTCACCAAAAATTTTAGGTCCATTAAATTTTTTTTTACATAATTTTGTTTTTCGTGAAAAAAATATTTTTTTTTTACCAAAACTACTTTTTCACCAAGTCTAAGCTTTTCGCATACAAATTTTCCATTTGTTTATCATATGTACATAAAACAAGTGAGAGTGTTATATTCTTTGGTGCCGAATTTTTTTTATACTCTCCGAAATGTAAAAACACTTTTTTTGCACTCATTTACAAAATGTACAGCTCCTTTGGTTTTTAAATGGGGTTCTCGACTGATATTTCAATTCATTCTGCATGGAATAGCAAAGTAATATAACATTATTTTTTCTGAAAAGAACTTTGCTTTGGCAAGCACACCCAAATCTTCCGCAAAACATTGTCATGATTTAATGGTTTGGGCAAGAGTACAAAATTCGCAACCATTTTTATACTCTCCAACCACAGTATGGGGGTATACTCACTTTGTCATTCCGTGTGTAACGCATCGAAATATCGGTCTAGGACCCCATAAAGTATATATTTTATTGATCAGTGATCGATTCTAAGACATTCTAGCTATGTCCGTCCGTCCGTCTGTAGAGGACACGATACAGACCAAAATAAAAGAGCTAGACTTCCGAAGTTTGGCACGAACATGTCTTATATTCCTAGGCAGGTTAAGTTCGGAAATGGGCAAAATCGGACCAAGGGGAAAAAAGTTCCCCCTTAGAGAACAAAACCAACCTAAGAAAAACCAAATTTTTTGCAGGGTTTTTTTTACTTTTTCTAAGCAAATGCAACTTTCTTATCTCAGAAGAAGTTCAAAATCGCAAGGGGAAGGTGCCTCCTAACGCAGGCATTTTTAATTTGTAAGCTAGTGTAATGGGCCTTCCTGAATTAATCCCCGGTTTACGTATCTTTCAACCCACTGTGAAATATTGTAACTCCTCTCTATTTTTGTTTTATATAGAAAACATATTTTTAACTTTAAAATAAAAAAAAAACTTCATGTTTATTGTGAACTTCTGTCATATCAATTGAAGCATGAGAATAAAATTTGGCAACTGAAAAGGTCATTATCGTTGCTTGTGAAAAAAAAAGAAAACTAGAATATTGAAAAAAAAAACTTTACTAAATTTAGAATTTCTATGAATGTAATAGAAAGAAGTCATAACTTACTTAGGCAAACAGAAAAAAAAAATATTTAAAGCCGGCCATGAACGACTACAAAATGGTATAATTTTACAAATTCCACTGAATGGCGGGAGGAATAAAAAAATATTTTGCAACTTAATCAGACATTTTTTACTGATTTAAGTTCTAAAAATTCACATTATATACAGCGCTATGGGTTATTTTTTTGTAAATCCTTGTTGGTACGGGGTTTCCAAATGTCAGAAACCATTTTCAGACGATTTTATTATTTTTTTAATTCCCGTAAAAAACTCGATTTGATGTGATCTAGTCTGTTTGCACGCAGAGAAGAAACATGATTGTGACAACCAAAATGAAGGGGGGTCATAATATGATTGATAACTTTATCATAATATGATTACACCAGGGGCGTATCCAGGATTTTATTTCGGTGGGGGCCCAACATTTTTTTTCAATATTTTTTTTACAAAAAATTTACATTAAGCCTTGTGAATTGTATCAGATGCTGATACATTTTTACAAAGAAGGTTATCAGAATCTGAAATTTTTTAAAAAGAAAAGTTTAAGATTTTATAACAATTTCCAGTTTAGACAGTTTTTGGTATAGAAAAAGTCAAAGACTCTAAATCATATTTCCAATGGAAAACGTTTCTCGGAAAGAGTCACTTTAGAAAATGATTCTGTAAACATATTTATAAAATACTTTTCCAAAAGAAAAGACTCCGGTTGTAAGATATTTTTCCATAATCTGAGATATTTTTAGTTTTTCTCAGACTCTGAAACATTCTACACAAAAAGTTTTAGATTCTGAGAAAATCTTTGCACTTTCTATAAGAAAAATGATTCACATTCCGAGACCTTTTTAAAAAGAAAACAGTATAAAAAAGCTTTAGATTCTAAAACATATTTCTTAACGAAAAACTCTCGGATTCTGAGAAAATTTTCCTATAGAAAATATCTAAGATTATTAGACATTTTTCCTATAGAAAAAGTCTCAGATTCATAGACATTTTTCCCTTTAGAAAAAGTTTCTAATTGTGAGACATTTTTCCTATAGAAAATCTAAGATTCTTATCAAAAAGGTCTCAGATTCTTCGACATGTTTCTTACAGAAAAACTCTCAGATTCTTCAACATTTTCCCTATAGAAAATGTCTCAGATTCTTAGACATTTTTTCTACAGAAAATTTCATAGATTCTGAGACATTTTTCCAATAGAAAAGTCTTAGATGCTTAAACACTTTTCTATAGAACAAGTCTCAGAATCTGAGACATTTTGCATATAGGAAATTGTCAGATTCTGAAACATTTTTCATATAGAAAACGCCCCAGATTCTGAAAATTATTTCCATAGAAAAATACTCAGATTCTGAGACATTATTTTTATAGAAAAAGAGATTTTTACAATAGAAAAAGTCCCAGATTTTGAGCATTTTTCTATATAAAAAGTCTCAGCTTGTGTATCTGATAAATTTTTCCTTTATACAAAATCTACGATTTTGAGATAATTTTCCTTAAGAAGAATTCGTTGATTCTGAAACATTTTTCGTAAAAAAAGTCTAACATTTTTCATATAGAAAAGCTTCAGATTCTAAGAATTTTTTTATAGAAAAAATCTTAGATTTTGAGACTTTTTTCAGAATCAGAGATATTATTCCTAAAGAAAGTTCTCAGATTCTGAGACATTTTTCCTATAGAAAAAGTCTTAGATTCTGCGAAAAACGCTAATATTTTAAGGCATTATTGCTATAAAAAAAGTCTTAGATTCAGAGACATTTTTTTTAAGAAATGGTCTCGTTCTGAGAAATTTTTCTAAAAGACAAAGTCGCATTTTAAGATTTGACTACACAGGGGGGGGGGCCCCTGGCCCCCCCCCTGTGTACGCCACTGGATTACACTACTCTATACTGTTTTTTCACAGACATTTTGAATACATTTTCCAAAGTATTTTGGCCTCCCAAACACGAATCTGTCATCAGAAAAGTTGTATCGCAACGCCTTCTCGAGATATAGGCATTTGCATTTCTTTTGGACCAAGCCCTCGAAACCAAAACAATTTTTAATATTGGAAAAGTGTATGTTAAAGTTGTTCATATTTTTTTTATAGGAATTCCCAATACAACTACCTAAGTTTTGCAAGAAATCCAGACTCGTTGCGATCTGGGATACCATCAGGACATTAAAAGGATTCTCAAAATGTCTTTTTTCGGTTTTATCCTTAAGTTCCCGAATTTTGCAAGAAATTTCCTGTTCAAAGCAGATATGTAAAGTAGGCACTCCAAAAAAGAGAACCGGGTGTTAAAATCCAAAATGTATTGATTATATCCAGAAATATTTGCAAAAGAAAAAAAAAATCGGTTTTGAGGGCTTGGTCCACCACAAATTTAAAGGGCCTATATCTCCAGAAGGCAATTTGGCACAATTTTTCTGATCTCAGATTCGTATTTAGGAAGCAAAAATACTTTAGGAAAAGTGTTTTAAATTTTTTTTTTTTTAATTTCACCAAAAAAAAATCCATAAAAAATGTGTGAAAAAAACTATCCAAATTTTGTTCATAATATTGATTTCTTTTGCAAATATTTCTGGATATCCTAAATGGATTTTGAATTTTAGCTCCAGGTTCTCTTTATTGGAATATCTTCGTTAAATATCAGCTTTTATCAGAAAATTTCTTGCAAAATTCGGATACTTATAAGGATAAAACAAAAAAAAGGACATTTTGAACTTTCTTATAATGTCCTGATGGTATCCTTGATAGTATCAAGACCGGATTTCTTGCAAAAGTTTGGTGATTTTATTGGGAACTCGAATAAATTTAAATAAAAATAAATTTAATGTACACTTTTCCATTACACCGTCCGACAAAAATGAAAAAAAGTCGTTTAACACGAACTGGATAATATACGTTTGAAACTAGAGACTAAATGGAGTAAAACTCCATTTACAGTTTTTCATTTCGTGATCTTGTTTCTTTTTAAATGGACTTCAATGTTTTAGATCAGCGGTTACCAACCTATGGTACGCGTACCACTAGGGGGTACGCGAAACTGTCCGCGGGGGTACGCAAAATTTTAGTAATTTGGACATTCGTTTTAGATAAACCTTTCGATGCTGGTTCCGCACCTGGCTTCCAAAGTTTTCCATAACGTCAGGTTTTTAAGAAAGTTGAGGTCAAAGTTCATAAAAAACGTATTTTTGTGCAATTAAGAGAGCATTTTTTGCGATATTTTGAGATCTAACCACTAGTTTTCGATTAACGTTTCGATGCTGATTCCGAATATGGTTCCCAAATTTTACTATGATGTCAGCTTTTGAGAAATGTATATAAAAGTTCTCAAAAAACGTGTTTTTGGGCATTTTTGAGAGGGTTTGTGATAGAGTGGAAATTTTGGTACCATTTTGTTAACCTCAAAATGTCCTTTCATTGTATATACGAGGGTGTTTCATTCGAAAAGTCACGGAATTGTGGATCTGCCCTTGTATTAAAAAAAAAAAAAAAAAAAAAAAAAAAACATTTAAAAAAAAATTAAAAAACATTATATTTCCGCCCTCTGTGATGTGTTTTTGAAACTTTTTTTAAGAGTTCAAAAAACGTCCGTTGTTTAAATTTTTGGTGTAGAATTGACTGTTGAAATCAGATTTGCAATATTTTCAGCTGTTTTTGCTCTGCAGAAAAATGAGCTCAAAATCCGCGTTTTCAGATGCATTGAACCACCCCAAGGAGCGAAAATTTTTCCAAAAAAATACCACCATTATTTTGATCTCCCCTAAATCCTTCAAAAAAAAAAATGATAATACCCGCAGATATAACATTTCAAAATTAACTCTAATATTTATATGAGCAGTAAGGGTTCAAGTTGACAAAATGCAGAAGAAAAATTTAATTTCTAAAAATTATAGACATTTCTGGTATTTCACATACCGGTTTTAAGCACCCCAGTTAGTGTTATCATCAGTAGGATTTTAAATGTCAGTTTGTCTTGTTAATGAAAACAGTTTTTTATATATGTGAATATTTACAGTTTCAACAGAATAAATTTTGACAGTTTCCAACACTACAATTCTATTTCTAGCAATCTCAACCTAACTTCATACTTTCTTTCAACTTTTTTGTCTCTTACATTATCTCGTAAGGGTTTTTTTTAACGAAAACAAAAAACTCGTTAGGGGGTACGCGGCTGAAAAAATTTAAAATTGGGGGTACGCGAGTCAAAAAGGTTGGTAACCGCCAGTGGCGAAATGATTTCACAAATTTCAGGATTTGGTATCAAATAACAAGTACAATATTAAAAAACTTCCTAAAAAAAATCGAAAAACATTAAGAATCTAAAATTTTTTAAAGAAAAATGTTTTGAAACTGAAAATTTTCCTGTTAAAAAAATCCAAAAATCTGAAAATTTTTTCTTAGAATTTGAAACTTTTCAACTTAAGATTCTAATGAAAAAATAAACCTGAAGTTTTATGCACACAAAAAATGGACACAATTGTAAGTAAAATGTAGTCAAATCTTAAAATGCGACTTTGTCTTTCAGAAAAATGCCTCAGAATTTAAAACTTTCTATAAGAAAAATGTTTAGGAATAATGTCTAAAATATTGGCCTTTTTCTCAGAATCTAAGACTTTTTCTATAGGAAAAATGTCTCAGATTCTAAGACTTTTTCTATAAAAAATTCTCAGAATCTGAGGCTTTTTTTATATGCAAAATTTTTCAGAATCTGAGAACTTTCAGTAGGAATAATGTCTCTGAATCTAAATCATGTCTCAAAATCTGAGATTTATTCTATAAAAAAATTCTTAGAATCTGAGGCTTTTCTATATGAAAAATGTTTTAGAATCTAAAAACCTTCTATAGGAATAATTTCTCTGAATTTTTCTTACAACCTAGGAAAATGTCTCAGAATCTTATAATTTTTTTACGAAAAATGTCTCAGAATCAACGAATTTTTCTTAAGGAAAGTTATCTCAAAATGCCTCAGAGACACACAAGTCTCAGAGACACATGCTAAAACTTTTTGTATAAAAAAATTCTCAAAATCTGATACTTTTTCTATTTCAAAATATCTTTTTCTATAAGAATAATGTTTTAGCATCTGAGTATTTTTCTATATAAAAATATTTCAGAATCTCACAATTTCCTATAGGCAAAATGTCTCAGAATTTGAGACTTTTTCTATAGGAAAAGTGTTTAAGCATCTTTTTCGATAGGAAAAATGTCTTAGAATCTAAGAAATTTTCTGTAGAAAAAATGTCTGAGAATCTGAGACGTTTTCTGTAGAAAAAATGTCGATGAATCTGAGACTTTTTCTATAAGAAAAATGTCTCAGAATCTAAGAAATTTTCTGTAGAAAAAATTTCTGAGAATCTGAGACATTTTCTATAGAAAAAATGTCGAAGATTCTAAGACTTTTTCTATAGAAAAAATGTCTCAGAATTAGAAACTTTTTCTCTAGGAAAAATGTCTGAGAATCTGAAATGTCTACACTCAAAAAAAAAATATTATAAAACTAGCAAAAAAAATGGTTAAAATTAGCAAAAAAATCTGTAGTTTTGGACGTTGCAAAAATTTTGGTAATATTAGCAAAACCATTTTGCTAATCAAAAAATTAGGAAAAAAATGGTAAAATTACAAGAATACCATTTTATTTTTGTAAAAAATCAACCTTGTAAAATAATCAAAAAATATGGTAAAATTACCAAAAAAAAATGGTAAAATTGAAATAGATAAAAAAATTTGTAATTTGGTAAAAAAAACTGTTTTATTTAGTAATTTTTTTTCTCTGATTAGTAGTTGATTTAAAATTTGGTGAATATACTAAAAAAATGTTTGCCTCTTTTTGAGCACCACGTTCTTTAAATGTAGTAATAGCAGCATCAACTATTACTTCAGTTGTTGGATGGTTTCTTCGGCTTGATGGTGGCAGCATCTTCTTTTGCCTTCTTCTCAGCAGCTGTAGTTGCAGTAACTGGACTTCCAACAACATCAAAATCCAAAATGATTTTTTTTCACTTAAACACTTTAAACAAAAAACTTAAAGAACAACACTTCACTTTTTTTATTTTTTTGCGTCATTTTTTTTAGCTTAAGTAGAACAAATGAGAATTGCGTAGTAGTCTACACAAGAAATTTCTTACATTTTCAGGTAAAATTTGTAAAAAATTAACAATTTTTTTTCGAATTTTTAATTTTTTTCACATGTATTTAAAAAAAAAATAAAAAAAAAACTTTTGGATATTAAAGATTAGATGTCTAACTATGTGTTAACATTTTAAAAAAAATAATTTTTCAAAATTATAAACTTTTTATTAACAATTTAGGTGGCAAATTTTAAAAAATTTTCATATAAAATTAGCAAAAAATTTGGTAAAATTAGCAAAAAATATGGTAAAAAATACTAAAAATTGTGTAGCCTATTTTTGAGCGCACATGCAGTTGATGGATGGCTACTTTGCTATGGTGTTGGCAGCATCATCAATCTGCAATGAGTTTTTTTTTCACACTAGAACACTTTAAACCTTTTTTTTTTCTTAAAACTAAGAAAAAAAAAAATAAAAAGTATTACCATTTCTTTAAGGAAAATACTAATATTTTTGCTAAAATTATAGTAAAATAAAAAAAAGAACTAGCAAGAAAATATAGTAAAAGTACCACAAAATTTTTGTATTTTACCAATAGTAAATTGCCAAAAAAAACTGTAAAAGTTAAATTTTTACAATTTTTTTTGCTAAAGTTTGGTTGAAGTAAATTACAACACCTTTTACTAATATTTTGACTAAGTTATTTTTTTGAGTGTAAGAATCTTAGACTTTTTCTAAGGAAAATTTTCTCAGAATCCGAGAGTTTTTCTTTAGGAAAAATGTTTTAGAATCTAAAACTTTTTTTATACTGTTGTCGTTTTAAAAAGGTATAAAAATCTGAATTATTTTTTTTATAGAAAAAGCGAAGATTTTCTCAGAATCTAAAACTCTTTGTGTAGAATGTTTCAGAATCTGAGAAAATGCGCTAGACTAGAAATATCCCAGATTCTGGGAAAATATCTTACAATCGGAGCATTTTCTTTTAGAAAAATATTTTATGAATATGTTTATAGAATCATTTTCTAAAGTGACTTTTTTCCGAGAAACGTTTTCCATTAGAAATATGATTTAGAGTCTTTGACTTTTTCTATAACAAAAACTGGCTTAACTGAAAATTGCCATAAAATCTTAGACTTTTCTTTGAAAAAAAAAAGTCAGATTCTGATAATCTTCTTTGTTAAAATGTATCAGCATCTAATACAATTCACAATTTAAAAAAAGGATTAAGTCTCTCAAAATTTTAAAATATAAAAAAATTTTAATTTTTTTTCCCCCCAAAAGTTTTAAACTTACACAAAAATGAAGAATCTGATTGTGCTACATTCAGTTCAGGGAAAGATGGAGAAAAATTCTTAAACATGTGCTGTTATGTAAATTTTTTGTAAAAATTTTTTTTAAAAAAATGTTGGGCCCCCACCGAAATAAAATCCTGGATACGCCCCTGGTAACCGCTGTTTTAGATGATTAAATTTCATAATTTTTTTTTTAATATTTGTACTTGTCTATGATCCAACTATTGATAGCAAATGAGGATCTCCCCTAATTTTCCTATTTTATTATTTTTACATATCATTAAAAAGGAGGTAAGTTACGTCCATTTAGAAATGTTTCCTTTAAAATCAAAATTTTCAACAAAATATTTTTATAAAATTTTCAAATGACTTTATTCACATTCTTTTAACCTGATATGGCAAAATATAAAAATGGAAAAGATAGGGGAGATCCTCCTCTTTCATCTGCTGTCACCAGTGTCATCCTAGGATAATAATATAATAATATATAGTAATAATAATTTGATCCAATGATCAGTTTTTATTTATTTTTCCAATTTAATTACACATAATTTTTAATAATTTAAACCTAAACGAGAACTGGTAACAATAACCGTCGTCTCGTTGTAGCGAAATTGACCAAGGGTTTTTGTGGGAATCGAACCCACGACCCCCTGTTTCATAGGCTAGCACGCTACCAACTAACTTACAGGGCCTAATCCTCCTAGGACAATTACAAATATTTCAAAAATATTTTACAAAATTTTTGCTTTAAAACTTTAAAGTCCTTTTAAAACGAAACATGATCACGAAGTGAAAAACTGTGAATGCAGTTTTACTACATTTTATCTCTACTTTCAGATGTATATCATCCAGTTCATGTTTTATGTTGGCTGTCGGACGGTGTTATTAAACAAATAAGAAACTTATAGTAGGTGAAGACCGACCATATGATACCCTACACCAGTGTTTTCCGGAAAATGTGTCCAAGTCCAAACATTGACCGATTAGATCTATCTTTTGTTAGATCTTTATTTAGTGTAGAAAAAACACACAGATCAAATTTTAGTGGAATTGGTTAATTTTTTACCAATAGATCGATTTAACGGAATATCGGTCGAAATTTTTACATGGGGGATTTAGTGCAAAAATGATCCAAATATATTCAGATTTGATTAGGTTACCAAAGTACACGTTTTACACCTACAAATAAAATTTTGATCAAATAGTTCTATTTTTATGAATTTTGAGGAAATTATGTGAATATCGGGACGGTGCACAGTGCCACATTTGGCCAATCTAGCACGACAAAAATATAAAAAAATTTCCCCGAACTTTATGATTTGTTTGTATGTATTATAAAACATTCCTAATAACACTGAAATACTCATATAAAACTATAATTCTATTCGTTATTAAGATGTGGGTGCATAAAGTTGCATCTTGTAAAATCCTGAAAGTAGTGTTCATTATTTCGCATTAATTAAGTCGATTTAAAAATGTTGTAACTTTTTAACAAAAATAGATATTTATACACTCTTTTTTGGTAATTTTAAAGGATAAAAGTCATATCTTTTCTTCTTTTTTTAAAATTTGTTTTCTATTTTTTATTAAATTTTTAACATAGGGCCATTCCAGAAAATTTAGCTCAAATTTTAGTCATTTTTGGAAATGGTGTCTCAGATTAATTTGAACATTGACACATAGATAGCCCTTATAAATATGATATATGTACCATATATCGTTTTTTTACATTTGGTGTATTTAACGAATTATGGCGGGTCAAAGATTGACTTTTTAAGCAAAAGTAAGAAAAATACATCACGTTTAAAGAGCTGTAACTTCTTAACCAATGACCCGATTTTCACAAATTTAGGCTCATGTGAAAGCTGGGGTTCTTCTTTTAGAAAATATTTTTAAAATAACACAGTTTTTTTTGCAGAAATGATGCAAAAATGCAAAAACATTTTTTCTTTTCGAATATTTAAAAAAACACATCTTCGATTTTTTTTTAAAAAATTCTGCTGAAAAATAAAAATGTTTTGTATAACATATTCAAAATTCAGAGTGGGATCTCCATGGGATCAAAAAATATTCTGTTTTAAGTACGATGTTCTCATATTTTTCCCTTAGAAAATTTAAATTTCTATGTTTTTCAAAATTTTAATAGTATAATTTTCTTTGAAAATTTAAATTTTTATATTGAAGAAATATAAAATTTTAATTTTCTAAGGTAAAATTTAAAAACTTCGTACTAAAACCAGAATATTTTTTGATCCCATTGGGATCCCACTCTGAATTTTGGATATGTTGTACAAAACAGTATTGTTTATCACCAAACTTTTTTTTAAAAAAATCGAAGATGTGTTTTTTTAAATATTCGCAAAAAAAAAATGTTTTTGAATTTTTGCTACACTTCCTAAAAAAAACTGTATGCTTTTGAAAACATTTCCTAAAAGAAGAAGAATTAAGCTTTCATATGAGCCATAACTTGTGATAATCGGATTACTAGTTAAAAAGTTAGAGCACGTTAAACGTCATGTATTTTTCTGACTTTTGCTAAAAAAGTCGAACTTTGACCCGCGATAATTTGAAAACTACAGCAAATTTTTAAAATCCAAAAATGAAACATATCTCATATAAACGTGGATATATATGAGCCAAATTCTCAGTGGCGTCCAAAGGCATGTTTCCGAACAGTGGGGCGAAAATTTTTGGAATTACCCCATAATAAAAATTTTTGAAAAGAAAATTATATATTTTTTTTTTGATGGAATAGAACTTTTGTGTTTGGTATCTATTGGTCGCCGGACTTTTCCAGATATATTGACCAATATCCATAGTACTTATTTCAACGGCTAACTTTTGCGACCGTCTGCGACGCCGACTACAGTGGGGCGATATGTAAACCTTGTTTTTACATATTTTTTAAACATATTTTTAAAAGGTGGGCGTGGCAGTTGTCTGACCGCCCCCTTTTTTTTTGATATTATTTCTACAGTCATTGAGAGTATATACATATACCAAGCTTAAAGAAATTACAACCACAATTAAAAATTTTTTAATAAGTGGTCGTGGCCGTTAACTGGCCTCCCATATTTTTCATAATTTTGTTTTTAAAGTCAAAACGAACATTTACACCGAATTTCCAGTCAATATAAATAAAATTGAATTTTTGTCGTCCTAGATTGGCCAAATGTGTCACTGTGCACCGGTTTCAAACACCCCTGTTAGTGTTTTCATCAGTAGGTTAAATGTCGGTTTGTCTTGTTAATGAAAACTGTTTTTTATAGATGTGAATATTTATAGTTTCTACAGAATAAATTTTAACAGTTTCCAACACTACAATTCTATTTCTAGCAATCTCAACCTCACTTCATACTTTCTATCAACTTTTTTGTCTCTAACATTAATTCGCAAGGTTTACCAACATGATCTGGAATTGAGTTTTTATGTATTTGCCTGCCAACATTAGAGAACAAATTTTTTTTTTTGGTTTTTAATTAGTTACTGATATTAACAAATATTCACAGAACACCCCTCCCCTCCACTTCCAACTAAACTTTAGAGATTTTTTTTTTTTTTTTTTTTGGTAAAAAAAATCTCTCACCTCCCATCTACATCTAATCAGATCTATTTGATTCGAGATTTTTTTCCCAATTTCGGAAGCGGATCAGATTTAAATAGATCTCAAAATTAGGTACAAATCTCGTATATAGTAGATCTTATCAGATACAGTTGATATAATTTGATCTTAATACATCATACCAGATCTAATCAGTTTTTTCACAGGTATAACAATTTGAATTCACAAATATTGTCACAAACTAATAACATCCTGTGTAGGGTATAATTACAATAAAAAAAATACTTTCAAACTGCAGCAAAAGAGATAAATAAATATATTACTTGTACACACAAAAAATTATTGGGTAAAAAATTTCAATTAAATCTATTGATCAACAAAATTTAAATGAGTCAATTATTGTTTTGATCAACATTTTTGTTATTTTCTTTAACTATCAAATTACAAATTTTCAACATATCAGATTTTTTTCGCTTCAATTTATTTGAATACATTAATTCAAAAATATACTTTTTACTACAGTTTTACTTTTTTTTATTGTCGGCAACATAATGGAAAGCAAAAAATATGAATTTCTTCATAATTGTTCCATAAGCGTGAAATTCATTTGTGAAATCAATAATTATTTTAATTGACTTTAAATAAAAAATCAATAAAATTTTTAATCAAAAACGAAAAAATGATTAATTGAAATAAAAATCAATTAATCACCTACAATTTGATGATTGATATAACAATTTTCTTTATCGGAGGAGTTTCAATTAAAAAATTAATTGAATCCGCGTTTTTGTTGATTGACTTTCGTTTTTAATTATTTCTGTGTACTTGGATATAAATTTGAAATAAAATGTAATTTGTGTAATTTTTTTTCTTCTTCTTTAAAAAAATTGCGACTTGATATGGATGACAACATTCAGTTTTTTTAGAAAACATTCAGTTTTTCTTTTTTTTTGGGTCAAGAATTATTGAATGAGTTGTTGTGAGTGAAATAAAGAAAATCGCTATAATACCACTTGTAAAAACTACTTCAACAATTAAATTAAGGTTAAATGAAAAATAATAATGTACTTAAAGTATATCTTCTTCACAGACAATTGATTAAGAGTATAATAAATATTGTAAAGAAAGATAAAAATATTCCAAACAAGTTGTTAAGTAAATGTCAACAATTGTTAAGATGCATAAATATTTCAAGGATTTTTATATCCTTACTAGGAAAGTCTTTTTCCTTAAATTTACATATCGTCGCTGCTCCGTCGTGATTTGGTATGTGACATTTTTGGATTTTTTTTTTATTGCATAATATGAAACCTCTATAGGGCATCCGTCTGCCCACTAAACCGTTTAGCGATATCTTGAATGTTTTGGAAGTTAGCAAAAGTAGCTATGTGAAATCCATATGTAAATGTTCCAAAAAAAAGTGGCATGTGTAGTTTAAAACCAGTTTTTGCTAAGAAAACTTTTGCAAATATTAACATTTTTGCTTAAAATTTTCAACATAAGGGTTTTAGGCATACTTACATACTATACTAAAAAATGAAGTATGAGATTACATTTTAAAGGGATGCTGCCATTATAAAAAAAAAACGATTTTTCGCGATTTTCAAAAAAAGTTATATGTATCTAAACAGTTTTTTTTTGCAGAAATTAATTACATACTTTAGTCTTTTCATACACATGAAATCAATTCGGAAAAATAATTATAGGGTTGCAAAAAAAAAAAACGCAAAATCATTAAAATATCACAAAAATCGCAATTTTTACCATTTTAACGCAAAAATTTTTATCCAAATTTGTACTATTATATCGTTATGAGTCTAATCCCCATTTCCCATACCAAACAAATTTGCATTTGTAAAAGAAGAATTTTTTTAATAAAAAAACTGCAACAAAATGTGGATAACTTTAACGATGATTTCCATGAAAACTGTTCCATTGATTCAAAAACGGACTTCACCATTGAAATTAGCATGCCCCAATTATATAGAAATGATGGTCAGATCTCATGGCACAAATTTCAGAAACATTTTTTTAAATAAAATTTTTTCGCTAAAAAAAAAACAAAATTCATTGAAGCAACTCAGCACTTGGATGCAGATTTGTACAAAATATGGGATTTAAAAGTGTATTTACTATCACTTTAATGAATATTACAATTTTTTTCACTATTATCAAATTTTATAACTTAAGTTCTTTGAACAAAAACGGTCATGTGTATAAAAATGTCCAAAATTAAAAAAAAAAAAATACCAAAAATGTTCCAACAAAATGTGTTATGTGTAGTTTTTTATGTAATTCGTTAATATCTTCGTTTTAGCTAAAAAATCATTCTTTTTTTTGTGGTACACATATATAAAACATCTTTATATATTTTAAAGCCGCTTGACTTTTATAAAATATGGCAAAATGACAAAATAAAACGGTTTTTTTGCTCTCCTGAAAACTTCATTAAAAACACATACCAAATTACGACGGAGCAGCGACGATATGTTGTACAAAATTAACACAGAAAAAATTATAGTCAAAACAAAAGTAACAAAACAAGTTGTTGACAAAGATATTTAAGTTCAACAACGCTTTTAATTGAATCAACAATGTGTGTTGTTAATGTGACAAAACTTCATTTTTATTTTTAATTAAACTAATTAATTAAAATCATTGTTGGAAAACGCACAAAAACGCAAAATTCTTAGTTCCATATAGAGCTACTAGCGGCAAAAGAGTTTGGTGAACAAAAATATATGTGCTAGCCTAATAACTTTATAATGACATCAGAAAAAAACTTTTTTAAACACATCAAAAATTAACTTTTGGCCAACAATTCATTATAAATCCCCTATAGTGACCCAGTAAGAAACGGAGTTTTCAAAGAGTACTATTTCAGATGTTTTTTTACCGAAGGATCGTGCATTCCAAATTTTAAGTTTCTCGGACCATTAGTAGAGAATATAAAAAAAATACCAAAAGTAAAATTTTTACCCTGAATTTATAAACTGAATTTATAAAAACTATTCTTTCGAGAATGATTTTTTACTGAAGGATTCTACATTCCATATTGCAAGTATCTATGATCAATATTTCAGTAAATATTAAAAGTACACTTTTTAACTCCGAAGGAACCTACATTCCAAATTTCAAGTGTCTAGGATCATTATTTCAGGAAATAATGAAAGTAGAGAAAGTTTAAAGTAGAGTAAAATTTTTTACCCCTTAGAAATTAATTTTCGAAAAGTGCTTTTTGAAGTATGTTTTTTTTTCACCGAAGGATCCAACATTTTAAATTTCATGTATCTAGAATCATTATTTCAGATAATATTAAAGCTACCGAAAGTACACTTATTAATCCCGCTAAAAAACGGAATTTCCAAAAAGTACCTATTCCAGAATGTTTGTTTTTTCACCGAATGATCATACACTCTTAATAACAACTATCTAAGATCTTTATTTCAGGAAATATTAAAAGTACCAAAAGTAAACTTTTTAGCCCCGCTAAGAAACGAAATAACCTATATTCCAAATATCAAGTGAAATATTAAAAGTACTAAAAGTACACATTTTCCCCCTTTTAACGCCCTAAGAAACAGAATTTTCGAAACGTACTTTTTCCTGACTGTTTTTTTTCACTGAAGGATTCCATATTCCAAATTTCAAGTTTCTAAAACTATTATTTCTGGATATATAAAAAAAAAATAAAAATACACTTTTTACCCTCCTTAGAAACGGATTTTCCAAAAACTATCTTCTACAGATTGTTTTTTTTTTTCACCGAAGAATCCTACATTCATAATTTTCCGTTTCTGGGACCATTATCCCAAGAAATAAAAAAAGTACCACAAGTACACTTTTTTTACCCCCTTTACCATCCTTAGAAACGGAATTTACAAAAAGTACAGTTTAATGAATGTTTTTTTTTCACCGAATAATCCTACATTCCAAATTTCATGTTAGTACGATGATTATTTCAAGATATATAAAAACCAAGGATGGGTACCAATTCGATAAAAGTATTGGTATTGGTATTGGTTTTTAAAATTATATTAGTATTGGTATAGGTATTGGTTTTCATTTTTTGTTGAATTGGTATAGGTTTCGGTATTGGTTTTGAATTATTTAGGTATTGGGTATTGGTATTGGTTTTAGCCTCGAATTGGTATCGGTTTTTAATAAGTATTGGTATTTATATTATATCGGTTTTGGTATTTGTATGCAAAAGGTTTTGTCGTTAATATTAATTTATTTAACGTACGTCGTCCTTCTGTCCGCCCCACAGTGCACACTGGGGCGTGATGGTAGGTTTTCTGGCCAAAAGTCTCTACAGGTCGTAAATGTTAACCGATCTTTTTGAAATTCTGAAATTAAGCCTATATTAAGGTAATTAATAAGTGCCTTGAAAGTTTTTGAAATCGGACCTACAAGGAAACTATTTCAGGGTGGACACTTTATTTTTAATCAAATTCACAGATGTTATAGATGAATCAAATGAACACTCAAAAAAATAAAACTGTAAAGTTGACAAACTTTTTTTTGTTAACTCGAGTTTACTGGCTTTTTAGCAAATTTTTAGTTAAAATCAGCGTTTTAACTACTTTTTTTAGTTAAGTTCGATTTACGAAAATACTAGTTTTGTACAAATTTGGAATTAATTTTTTTTGTTGACTTTAAAACTGAGGTTACGAATTTTTACTAATTAATTTGCTGATTTTTTGTAACATTTTTGTCAAGTCGAAAATTTTAAACATTTCTTGTGTAGCCTCCTATGCAAATCTCATTAGTCCTACTTAAGCTGAACTTAACGCTGTGAAAAATATATTTTTTTTTTATTTAAAAAAAAGGTTAGCTGAATTCACCTAATAAAAAATGTTACGAAATTTTCAGCTGAATTTTTAGTTAAAATTACTGTTTTTTTGCTACATTCATTAACTAAAATTAACTAGAAATTTAGTAGGTTCAAAATCAGGTGTTTTTTTAGTTAAATTTAACTAAATTTTTTGCCAACTTTACAGTTTTTTTTTTTTTGAGTGAAGAGACACTTGTCTTTTGTTTATGTATTTGAATTAGAGATGGTCTGTGGTCCCGTTATTTGCGTGACTCAAAAAACCACGTGATTAAGGCGTGAGCGATTTTTATTTAAATCACGTGATTATTGAGCGATTTTCATTTAAATTAAGTGACTATATTAGGGTAGGTTAACCTAACGTAACCTAGGGTAATATATAAGTGCCTTGAAACTTTTTAGATTCAGACCTACAAGGAAATTTTTTCAAGGGTGGACACTTCATTTTAATTAAAATTTACAGATGTTATAGATTAAACAAATGAAGAGACACTTGTCTCTTGTTTATGTATTTGAATTGGAGATGGTCGCTGATCCCGTGATTTGCGTGACTCAAAAAAGTTATTTTCATTTAAATCACGTGATGTTGAGTTGAAAAATTCTAAGTGAGTGTCTAGAGAGTGGGTCGAATTTTTGCGTGAAGGATTTTTTTTTTTGAAAAACCCCTTTAAAAAAAATAAATAAAAAAAAAATTGTGGAAACCTCATTTTTAAAATCATCGTTATCAAAAGTTCTACGCCTTTTCAAAAAACTGTCTGGGCCAGAATTATCCTTTCTATCCCAACTTTCCAAAAAATTTGCCCGCTTGTGTCCGTTTTCAAAAATGGAATTAAAATAAATTTTATAAAAAAATAAAATTTATAAAAAAATTCGATTTTTTTTTTTTGAAAACTCCCTTTTAAGAACTCATCGTTATAGAAAGTTCCACGCCCTTTCAAAAAACTGTTTGGACCAGGATTATCCTTTTTATCCATACTTTACAAAAAACTTCCCCGCTTGTGCCAGTCAACACAAATTGAAATGCCAAAAATTAAAAAAAAAAATAAAAAAATTTTTGTGAAAACCCTCTTTTTTAAACTCGTCGTAATCAAAAGTACCACACTACTTCAAATCGGTTTTTTGTGTATTCGGGTTTCATTTTATCCAGTATTAATATAGAAATAAATATGTTTGTACTTTTGGAAAAACTTAAAAATTGTTAATTCATAAAATTAATTTATTCAATTATAAAATGCTCATTTTAACAACTTTAGATTTGTTCATCTCCCTTTCTATTAATATTTTAAACGCAGACGAAAAAACGGGAAAAAGGGGCAGGTCAGTCTTAATGGTAGTAAACCAACGAAGATTTTGGCGTCCTAAGTTTTGAATTATGTCGCGGAACATTTTGGAAAAACTATTCAAAATTGAACAATTTAAAAAAATTTAAATAAAAAAAATCACAAAAAAACAGAATCAAGAACTGTCCATACCCATTTACAAGTTGTACATCCTTTTGTCTTAATCATGTATAAATTTGTTAGCTTTTTTGATAACGGTATATGGAGATTTAAACATAAATATTTTATTTTTGATTGATCATTCCAAGAGAATGGCTGTACCTATTTTTACAAAAATTACAGACAATGTGGCATCAAGTCATACTTAATACAATAGAGCATTCACTTTTTCTAATTTTCTACTTTTTTTATCAATTGTAAATAGTTTTTTTTAGGCATTTGTGCCTTTTCATTGGCATTAGTACAAATAATGCCAAAAAATTTCATTGGCAATAAATGCTAATGCTTTTTTTGGCAGTGGCATTAGTTCCAACTATTGCCAATGAAAATTCAATGCCAATTAAAAATTCCCATGTATGGGTTAAATTGACCATTGTACAATCGTCAATATTACCCACACACGATCAATATAAAAGAAGAAGGAGAAGAAGTGCAAAAATCATAATAAATCTATTTGACAGCATTCATCGCGCGGAGGAAAAATTAAAAAAATCCCTAACATTTTTTTATATATTTATATTTTGGAGGGTATAAAAAATAAAAATGCGTAACAAATTACCTAATTTTTATTGGTCAGTTTTTACTCCATTTATGTCCACTGTACCAATGCGAGAAGAACTTATTTTTCGCTTCTTTTTTAAATAATAATGATAAAATTAAAGTTAAAGCCAACTAAATCAAAAGTGGTTTACAAAAATATATATTTTAAGGCGTTTTAATTTTATCTCTTTTGAGAAAAATTCAAAAAAGGAAATTTTATAAAACTAAAGGCCTATTCACACCTGAGGTGAAATCTCGTTCGAACGAGATTCACCTCAGGTGTGAATTGGGTATAAGATTCAATTTTATTTTTCCTTTTTTGGAAAAAGGTACTTTTTTAGTGAAATTAGCACCGGCAGATCTTAAAAATCTTGTCAAAAAAAAATGTTTAATATTCCGTTATTCCAGAAAAGCCATATAAATTGCGGTGGTAAGGGTAGATATTTTTTAATTGCAGAAAGATGACACTTAACATTTGTAACAAAATATACCTGAAATTCATCCTTTCATACATATTTTTTTAAGTGATTGAAATGGGTTATCGTGCAGGGGCCCCTTTTTCGATTTTAGATCTTTTTGTAATTACACGGGCAAATTTTTTTTCTTATATGGAGTTCACAAGTTGTTTAACAAAACACCAATAACTGAATAAAAACGTATTGGATACAGAACAAATAATTTTTTAAACACGTAGCCCTTAAACTCTCAAAAAAAGCAAGTGTGAACCGCACATTATGCATTCTTAAATTCTTTTACAATATGACTGTGCCTCTAATAAAACAAACAAAATTTTTTTTCTGGATTCTGGTGTTGTGACATATAATTTTGTAACGACTGCTTGGTTAAAATTTTGGGATTTCCAAAAAAGGACATTAGTATTTTTTTTACAACGCAAAGAACAGTGCAGTGACATTCAATATATGTGCATCACATATTAATAATGTTTGCAAAAGAAAAAAATTCATTACAGAAAAGGTCTAAATTTTTTAAGATATACTTTTATTAGGGGTCATAAAAATCACGTAACGTGACAAAAATATTTGTTTTATGTTTTTATGGCTTTTAAAATTCAAGTAGCTAAATCCGTTTTGTTATATGACTTTGCATGCAAACGATTACTGATCGATGTAACATCTTTTGTAAACATCTGTAGCAATTCGTTAGTCAGGTAAAATCTAGTAATGTTAGAGAATAAACACAATTGGAGCGGGAAGCGTTTTTCCGCAACTGTTCACACACGTTTCATATGACAACAAAATTCCGCCGCGTTTTTCCGCCAAACTAGATACAATTCTATTTTTATGAGGACAATTGCGTTTTTCCGCTTCCCGCTCCAATTGTGATTATTCTCTGATGGAAAGAAAATGTTTGACGTCACAATTAAAACAAACGAAAATAAGAATACAAAAAAACCGAAACAAAACCGATACGAAAGTAGAAAAAAATGAATTGGTATTGGTTTTTTATTGGTATTGGTTTTGAAGAATAAAAGTATTGGTTTTTAATTGGTATTGGTAGTGGGGAATCAGTATTGGTTTTTTATCGGTATTGGTATCGCACAAATAAAGGTATTGGTTTTTAATTGGTATTGGTTTTCAATTTGAATTGGTATTAACGGGTATTGGTATCGAAAAGGTATTGGTACCCATCATTGATAAAAACTTTTTATTAAAAAGTACCAAATGTTTACTTTATTTTACCCCCTAAGAAACAGAGTTTTCAAAAAGTATATTTTCTAGAATGTTTTTTCTTCGTGAAAGGATACTATATTTCAAATTTCAAGCTTCTATGACTACTATTTAAAAAAATAAAAAAAATACCAAAAGTACACTTTTTTACCCCTTTAGAAACCGTGTTTTCAACAGGTTCTTTTTACAGAATTTTTTTTACCGAAGGATCCTACATAGAAAATTTTAAGTTTCTGTGACCATTATTTCAGAATATCAACAAAAAAAATATTAAAATCAGTCGAACGGTGTTTTTTTTTTTTATTTAAGAAATTAAAAAAAAAAAACAAGTAGAAAAGTTAAATTCGACTTTGCCGAATCTATGAATACCCTCCACAATGCATATTTTAAAGGATAGTAAATTTTGATTAGAAATATTTTATTTTGAGTAAAAAACTCTTTTTTTGTCATTAAAAAAAAAATTACTAATTTTTGTTTTTGAGTGTAAAATTTTTTTCGAGTGTAATGTTTTTTTTATTGTAAAAATTTTTTCGAGTGTAATTTTTAAGTTACTAATGCTTTAAAAACTGAAAAAGTTTAAAAATCATTGCTTTAAAACTAAACAAGTTTAAAAAGCATTGTTAAGTTACCACCAATGCTTTTAAAACGTGTTAAACACGTGGCTTTTAAGATGAAACAAATCTGAAATTCAGGATTTTGCTTATAACTTTTGAACCACTAGACCGATTGAGCTGAAATTCAAAACCAAACAGACTTGGGGAACGACAAAGATATGTAACACATTTTAGCACCCTCAGAATTGTCTTTCGAAAGTTAGAGTGGTTTTAATCTCGTAAATTCGCAAAATACCCTTGCCGAAATTTACTCTTTTGCTCATAACTTTTGAACCACTGGGCCGATTTCGCTGGATTGCAATACCAACCTGACCCGGTAAATGGCCAACATATATGTCACACTTCAGGAGCCTCCATAAAGTCTTTCAAAAGTTAGCGTGTTTTCAACGGACAGATTGACGGACGGACGGACATCGCTAGATCGACTTAAAATCGATCAAGGATCATGAATATATATACTTTATTGGGTCCTAGACCAATATTTCAATGTGTTACAAACGGAATGACAAACTTTTATATACCCTATCACTAAAGTGGAGGGTATAAAAAAAATCTCAAAATTTCTTTTCCTAGACCCTTTTATAGAGCTTGAGACAGGCTTTTATATAAACATAATTTGAGCCAAATCCGATCATTTTAACCCATTGCGCCCTTCAATCAAATTTCGTGTCTTTAGAAAATTTCCATAAAAATTTAGGATTTTTAAAATGTGAAAAAATAAAAAAAAAATACGTTATTTTTTATTAATTTTGACATGCTGAATACGAATATCAAAAAAAAAAATTGAAATCGTTCGAGCGGTTTTCGAGGTATCGCCATTTGAATATTGTTAAAAAACTTCCAGAATTTGAGGGTTTTTCTTACGTCTAGATCAATGGTTCTCAAACGGTGGGTCGCGGAAGACTTTCGAGGGGGTCGGGACCAAATTTGTTAAAACCTTAAATTTTGGTAAATTTAAAACACATTCTTTTTATTGCTGTGTTTTAAAAAAATACAAATACTTTTATTAAAGAAAATTTTTTTTTTCCATCACTTGAGGTCCCTCCGTAATCACTGTGCAGTTGTTAATTTCGCGGGATGCCCAACCCTTATTTGTGAAGTGTTTTGACTGAGTCTGGGATCTGACAGTTCGCTTTCTATTAAATTTTCGATGCTGATTCCGAATCTGGGTTCCAAATTTTTCTAGTACTTACGTTAGGTTTTAGAGAAAATTAAAGGCAAAGTTTACAAAAACGTATTCTTGTGCATTTTAAAGAGCTTTGTTTGTGAAATTTTCGGATGCATCTGGGATCTGACCACATTCGATTTACTTTTTAATGCTGATTCCAGATCTGGATCCGAATAACGGATCTAGATTCGTGATCGAATAAAACTTCAATCACTACCAAACATTAGAAAATTAATTTGGAAAAGAAAAATCATTACTCCAAATTTTACTTTAAATGCTCTTGGTAAACATTTCTGATCAGGTTTAACTGGTGTTTTTATTTTATTTTCGGAAATAAAAGATCGATGAAGATAGTAAGTTTCGATATAAAATGCCGTAGTTGGGGACCTGGTTTCCAAATTTTTGAAAAAATTGAGGTCAAAGTTCACAAAAATTGTGTTTAATTTTTTAGAAGTTTTTTACTAGAAATTTTTGGTATGCGTCTGGGATCTGACCACACGGTTTCGATTATTCTTTCAATGCTGCTTCTGAAAAAACTGAGGTCAAAGTTCACGTTAATATTATTTGTTTTTTATGTTGGGGGTCGCGAAAAATTTTAAATATTGAAAAGGGGTCGCAAAGCAAAAGTTAGTGAGAAGCTCTGGTTTAGATATTAAAAAAAAATCTTAAAATTTTTGTCCACTGACTTTTTCATAAAGCTTGAGCCAAACTTTCATTTAATTTGAGCCAAACCGAAACATTTAAACCCATATCGCCCTTCGATCAAAGTTTAGAGTTTTTGGTCAAAATTAAAAAAAAAAACTTTAATGAAGGGCGCACGGGTTTTAATGATTTAATTTGGGCGCAAATTAGTTCTAAATTAACGTTTGTCTCAAGCACTATGAAATGGTCAAGAAAAAGAACTTCTGAATTTTTAAATTTTGCAAAAAAAAACGCATTTTTTGCAAAATTTAAAATAGTAATATCTCGAAAACCGTTTGACCGATTTTATTTTTTTTTATATATGCGTGTTAAGCTCATCAAAATAAGAAAATAACATAAATAAAATAAAAATTATAATTTTTTTATTATTTATCAAATAAAAAGAAAATCCTGCTAACTGGAGTGTTTGAAACCGGTATGGGAATACCAGACATGTCTATAATTTTTAGAAATTAAATTTGTTTTTTCAAATTAAGCCATTATAACAAATAAAATTAGAGTCCGATCTGTACTTACAGAAAAAACACTAATAAAATTACTGACAAAATATATCGCTATTGGGCACGTCTCTGAAACAGAAAATACAAATTCCTTTATTTGTGTCTGCAATTCCAGATCATGTGGGTAACCTTTGCGAAGTAATGTAAGAGACAAAAAGTTAAAAAAAAAAGTATGAAGTGAGGTTGAGATTGCTAGAAATAGAATTGTAGTGTAGGAAACTTTCAAAATTTATTCCGTAGAAACTATAAATATTCAGATATATAAAAACAATTTTCAGTAACAAGACATACCGACATTTAAAATCCTACTGATGTTAACACTAACCAGAGTGTTTGAAACCAGTATGGGAATACCAGAAATGTCTATAATTTCTTTAAATTAAATTTTTCTTCAGCATTTTTTCAACTTGAAACCTTATAACTAAATTCTTTTTATTTATGACACCGCTTCATCATATTGATGACACGTTAAGTTGGACGGAAATTGATGTAAAATTTCAATATTACTTTTCATAAATATGAAGAAGCTTTTTCTTTGAGAGTACATTCCACATTTCTGATTTCTAGAACCATTATTTCAGGAATTTTAAAAAAATATTTAAGATTAAAATTTTTCTTAAAACTTCTTAACCTTCGGAACGATTTTGTTGTTGGGGTTCGTTTAGAGTTTAACACCAACAACATTTATTCAATCTCAATTCTTAATATAGTAAAAATAACATTTTGATAACTTATCAATCTTTTATTAATGTATCTGTTGAAACTCCCAACTTAATCATTTACAAACAAAAAAGAAAAATATTGAAAACAAATAAACATGTTTACTTAATACTGTTAACATTCTGAGAATAAATATTGTAGTTTTCTGTTTCTAATTCGTTACATACTGTAGTCAGACAACAATTGTTGACCATAAAATCCTTCTTTTGTTTGCTAATATTTTCTACTCGTATTGACTTTGTAATTTGTATTGGATTTCAAATTGTATTCAATTAAAAAAAGTTTATTGCTGGCTAAACTTAATTAGTTGGAAAACAAAATTTATCAATATCGAACTCAAGAAAATTTAATATTAAATGTACTTGTCTACACCATTTCCAATTGTATTTAAAAAATTGTGCAAATGTATTTTAAAATTGTTCAAATGTATTTTAAAATTGTTAAAATGTTTTTCGAAATTTTCCAAATGTAGTTTAAAATTTTCCAAATGTATTTAAAGATTGTCCAAATGTATTTTAAAATTGTCCAAATGTATTTTAAAATGGTCCAAATATATTTTAAAATTGTCGTAATGTATTTTAAATGCTCCAAATGTATTTTAAAATTGTCCAAATACAGTTTGAAATTTTCCAAATGTATTTTAAAAATTTTGAAATATATTTTAAAATTTTCCAATTGTATTTTAAAAATTTTTAAATGTATTTTCAAAATTGTCCATGTGTATGTATTTTAAAATTTTCCAAATGGAAATTTTTAAAATACATTTGGACATTTTTGAAATACATTTGGACAATTTTAAAATACATTTGGACAATTTTAAAATATATTTGGATAATTTTAAAATACATTTGGACGACTTTAAAATTAATTTGAACAATTTTAAAATACATTTGAACAATTTTAAAATACATTCGGACAATTTTAAAATACATTTGGACAATTTAAAAATATATTTGAACAATTTTAAAATACATTTGGGAAATTAAAGACTACATACATTTGGACAATTCTAAAATACTTTTGAACAATTTTAAAAATAATTTGGACAATTTTAAAATACATTTGGATAATTTTAAAATACATTTGGACAATTTAAAAATTAATTTTGACAATTTTATAGTATATTTGGACAATTTTAAAATTAATTGGGACAATTTTAAAATGCAATTGGACAATTTTGAAATACAATTGGATAATTTAAAACACATTTCGACAATTTTAGACTACGTTTAGACAATTTTAAAATACATTTGGACAATTTTGAAATACATTTGGGAAATTTTAAAATACATTTGGACAATTTTAAAATACATTCGGACAATTTTGAAACACATTTTAATAATTTTAAAATATATTTGGGCTATTTTAAAATACATTTTACAATTTTAAAATACCTTTGAGCAATTTTAAAATACATTTGGACAATTTTAAAACACATTTGGACAATTTTAAAATATATTTGGACAATTCTAAAATACTTTTGGACAATTTGAAAATTAATTGGGACAATTTTAAAATACATATGGACAATTCTAAAATACATTTGGACAATTTTGAAATACAATTGTATAATTTAAAACACATTCGGAAAATTAAAGACTACATTTGGACAATTTTAAAATACATTTGGACAATTTTAAAATACATTTAGACAATTTTTAAATACATTTGGACAATTTTGAAAATACATTTGGAAAAATTTGAAATACATTTGGACAATTTTAAAATACATTTGGACCATTTTAAAATTCATTTGGACAATTTTAAAATACATTTCGATAATTTTGAAATATATTTAGACAATTTTAAAATACATTTGGACAATTTTAAAATACATGTGGACAATTTTTAAATACATTTGGACAATTTTTAAAATACACTTGGAAAAATTTAAAATACATTTGGACAATTTTAAAATACATTTGGACAATTTTAAAATACATTTGTACAATTTTAAAATACAATTGGTTAATTTAAAACACATTTGGAAAATTTTAGACTACATTTGGACAATTTTAAATACATTTGCACAATTTTAAAATACATTTGGACAATTTTTAAATACATTTGGGAAATTTTAAAATTAATTTGGACAATTTTAAACTACATTTGGACAATTTGAAAATTAATTTGGACAATTTTAAAACACATTTTCACAATTTTAAAATATGTTTAGACAAGTTTAAAATACATTTGGACAATTTTAAAATAAATTTGGAAAATTTTAAAATACATTTGGACAATTTTAATATAAGTTTGGACAATTTTAAAATGCATTTGGACAATTTTAAAATTCATTTGGACAATTTTAAAATATATTTAGACAATTTTAAAAATACATTTAGACAATTTTAATCTACAATTGGACAATTTTAAAATATATTTGGACAATTTTAAAATACATTTGGACAATTTTAAAATACATTTGGACAATTTTAAAGTAAATTTGGACAATTTTAAAATACAGGTGGAAAATTTTAAAACATATTTAGACTATTCAAAAATATATTTGGAAAATTTAAAAAAACATTTGGACAATTTTAAAATACATTTGGACAATTTTAAAATGCATTTTGACAATTTTATACTACAATTGGACAATTTTAAAATACATTTGGAAATTTTTAAGATACCTATGAACAATCTTAAAATATATTTGGACAATTTTAAAATACATTTGGGCAATTTTAAAATACATTTGGACAATTTTAAAATAAATTTTGGGCAATTTTAAAATACAGTTGGAAAATTTTAAAACACATTTAGACAATTTTAAAATAATTTGGACAATTTTAAAATTCAATTGGAAATGGTGAAGAAGTTATTGTTAGTGAAAAGTGTTGTTACACTCAAAATATTTTTGGAGAATTAGAATATAATTTTTGCAATACGCTCTAGTCTATTTTTGACAAACTATTGATCATATACATATGTTAAAACTTATTGTTAGCTAATTTTAAGAAGAACGAGTCCCTTCTATTAATAAGGTAATTTTACTGTTTGTAAATGTCTCAGAATCTGAGACTTTTTTAATATGAAAAATATCTCGGAATTTGAGACTTTCTCTACAGTGGAACTCGGTTATAACGAATTCTCGGTTATAACGAACTAATTCTAAAGTCCCGACGTTTTGGCAACAATTTTCACACAAAATACCTCTTTTATAACGAACTCGGTTATAACGAATCCTCGGTTAAAACGAACTACTTATTATGGACCCACGAACACAATTTCATGTATATTTACCTTTTTATAACGAACTCCCATAAATATTTTGAAATATGGGGCAATTATGTTTGATAAACTCACAAAAGGTTAGAAATTATTGGTTAATATTTCAATTTTTATAATTTTTTTTACATTTTTAATGTTTTCTTCTCAATGAGTAGTTTGCTTTCAAAAATACCTCAAATAAAACAAAATCGGAACTTTTTTTTGGAAATAAAACAAGGTTGATATAAAATATACCCCGCATATAGCGAACTTTGTTTATAACGAACTATTTTTACTGGTCCCTCGGAGGTCGTTATAACCGGGTTTGACTGTATAAGAAAAATGTCTCGGAATCTGGGACTTTTTCAATAGGAAATATGTCTCGGAATCTGAGACTTTTTCTATAGGAAAAATGTTTCAGAATCTGAGACTTTTTCTATAGGAAAAATGTCTCAGAATCTAAGACTTTTTCTATAAGAAAAATGTATCAGAATCTGAGACTTTTTCGATACGAAAAATGTTTCAAAATCTGAGACTTTTTCTATGGAAAAGTGTCTCAAAATCTGAGATTTTTTCCATAGGAAAAATTTCTCAGAATCTGAGACTTTTTCTATAGAAAAAATGTCTCTGAATCTGAGACCTTTTCTATAGGAAAAATGTCTCAGAATCTGAGACTTTTTCTATAGGAAAAAAGTCTCAGATTCTGAGAAATTCTCAAATGGGAATTTCACAAGTAAAAAAAAGTAAAGCTTTTAAGTAAAGATTTTATGCATAAATTTAGGGAAATTTTTTTTTGGCGGTAAGAATTTTTTTCATATATTAAGGAATTCCATTTAAGGAAAATAATGGACTATTTAACAGTACATGAACTAAATTTTTTGCCTAACAGTAAAGAAAATTTACCAACTTTAAGTTAAATTTAACTAAATTGTGTGAAAATTTATAAACTATTTTGAAGAATATTTTTCCAAAGCTGCACCGCACCTAATATGTAAATGTTTGCACTTAAATATAAAAATATTTTCTTGTTTAAAAAGTTAATATTATGTCGATATGAAGATTTTTGTAATAACTTGCAAAAGCACAATCTATACTCCAAACAATACAAACATACTCTACACTCAAAAAAAAAATATTGTAAAACTAGCAAAAAAAATGGTTAAAATTAGCAAAAAAATCTGTAGTTTTGGACGTTGCAAAAATTTTGGTAATATTAGCAAAACCATTTTGCTAATCAAAAAATTAGGAAAAAAATGGTAAAATTACAAGAATACCATTTTATTTTTGTAAAAAATCAACCTTGTAAAATAATCAAAAAATATGGTAAAATTACCAAAAAAAAATGGTAAAATTGAAATAGATAAAAAAATTTGTAATTTGGTAAAAAAAACTGTTTTATTTAGTAATTTTTTTTCTCTGATTAGTAGTTGATTTAAAATTTGGTGAATATACTAAAAAAATGTTTGCCTCTTTTTGAGCACCACGTTCTTTAAATGTAGTAATAGCAGCATCAACTATTACTTCAGTTGTTGGATGGTTTCTTCGGCTTGATGGTGGCAGCATCTTCTTTTGCCTTCTTCTCAGCAGCTGTAGTTGCAGTAACTGGACTTCCAACAACATCAAAATCCAAAATGATTTTTTTTCACTTAAACACTTTAAACAAAAAACTTAAAGAACAACACTTCACTTTTTTTATTTTTTTGCGTCATTTTTTTTAGCTTAAGTAGAACAAATGAGAATTGCGTAGTAGTCTACACAAGAAATTTCTTACATTTTCAGGTAAAATTTGTAAAAAATTAACAATTTTTTTTCGAATTTTTAATTTTTTTCACATGTATTTAAAAAAAAAATAAAAAAAAAACTTTTGGATATTAAAGATTAGATGTCTAACTATGTGTTAACATTTTAAAAAAATAATTTTTCAAAATTATAAACTTTTTATTAACAATTTAGGTGGCAAATTTTAAAAAATTTTCATATAAAATTAGCAAAAAATTTGGTAAAATTAGCAAAAAATATGGTAAAAAATACTAAAAATTGTGTAGCCTATTTTTGAGCGCACATGCAGTTGATGGATGGCTACTTTGCTATGGTGTTGGCAGCATCATCAATCTGCAATGAGTTTTTTTTTCACACTAGAACACTTTAAACCTTTTTTTTTTCTTAAAACTAAGAAAAAAAAAAATAAAAAGTATTACCATTTCTTTAAGGAAAATACTAATATTTTTGCTAAAATTATAGTAAAATAAAAAAAAAGAACTAGCAAGAAAATATAGTAAAAGTACCACAAAATTTTTGTATTTTACCAATAGTAAATTGCCAAAAAAAACTGTAAAAGTTAAATTTTTACAATTTTTTTTGCTAAAGTTTGGTTGAAGTAAATTACAACACCTTTTACTAATATTTTGACTAAGTTATTTTTTTGAGTGTATACATTCATACCAAATATCAATACTATCAATCACACACATACTTGACGTAGACTAAGTAAATAAACGTTCTATTTTAAGAAAGGCATTCACAAATATATTTTTAATGGAATATGTCATTTGCTTTAATACCCAATTAACAAAATTTACATGACATTTTTTTTTTTAACTTTTGATTTCCAAGTGTCCGAGCAAATTTTTATTCTACTAGATCTAAAAATTATGAGAAAAAAATTTGAGCGCAATTGGATTAAATTAACCCATGGCGCCCGGAGATCATAAATTTGAGGTTTTTTTTTTAAAGTTTTCAAAAAACTTAAAAACTGAACACGAATACCCAAAAAAATTAAAATCGGTTTTGGAGATATCGCTTTTTGAAATTTGCAAAATGTGGCGATTTTTTTCCTACGTTCAAGAAACTTAAAAAAAAATTTAAATTGTTTTCCTTTATAATCACAGGCTGAAGTTTCATGTGAATTGTGCAAAATGTTTTTTTTAACTTTTAAAAATCGGTCGAACGGCTTACGAGATATCGCACTTTGAAAATTGTAAAAATGGCGGTTTTTCTACGTTCAAGAAATAAAAAAAAAACCTTAAAATTTATTTTCCTTGATATTTTCTTAGAGCTTGAGATGAGCTTTCTTTTAAACTTAATTTAAGACAAATCGGATAATTTTTCCCCCTTAAGGCATTGTGCATATATTACAAAATCGTGTTGTATAGTGTTAAAAGGATTAACAATAAGTGCCATCTTCAACTAAAATGTTTACTAGGTTACATCAATATATTTTACTTTGACAACTTCAGTAATACAATTGTAAATGATTTTTGAATTACTTTTTTATTGAAATCATGACATTTTTACTTGCATAAAAAGCTACGTGTTCTATTTTCAGACATATTGAATATGTAAACACTGTCAAATACGGAAATAATTGAAAATGCATTTTTTTTTTAATACAGTCGAACTCGGTTATAACGAATTCTCGGTTATAACGAACTAATTCTAAGTCCCGACTTTTTGGCAACAATTTTCACACAAAATACCTCTTTTATAACGAACTCGGTTATAACGAATCCTCGGTTAAAACGAACTACTTATTATGGTCCCACGAACACAATTTCATGTATATTTACATTTTTATAACGAAATCCCATAAATATTTTGAAATTTGGGGCAATTATGTTTACTAAACTCACAAAAGGTTAGAAATTATTGATTAATATTATAATTTTGATAATTTTTTTAACATTTTTAATGTTTTCTTCTCAATAAGTAGTTTACTTTCAAAAAAACCTCAAACAAAACAAAATCGGAACTTATTTTTTGGAAATAAAACAAGGTTGATATAAAATATACCCCGCTTATAGCGAACTTCGCTTATAACGAACTATTTTTACTGGTCCCTCGGAGTTCGTTATAACCGGGTTTGACTGTAATAGCTTAAACATTTTAAAGCTTCGTTTCAATATTTATGTCTCAGAATCTATAACTCTTTCTTTAGGAAAAGTGTGTCAGACTCCAACAACTTTTTGTTCGAAAAATTTCTCAAATTCTGAGACCGTTTTTTATACGAAAAACGTCTTCGAATCGGAGATCTCTTCTGTACAAAAATTAGTTCTAAATCTGACAATAATTCTGTACGATGTCTCAGAATTAAAAACTTTTATATACAAAAAATATTTCAGAATCTGAGAGCTTTTATAATTTTAATTTTCGACATTTAAAAAAGCTTTTCGGAAATTTTAGAATCGGAGACATTTTCCTATAAGTGAAATGTTTTAGAGTCTGAGACATTTTCTATTCGAAAAATATCTCAGAATCTAAGACATTTTCAATACTAAAAATGTCTCAAAATCTGAGACTTTTTCTACACTCAAAATAATAACTCTGTTAAATTACAGAAAAACTCTGTTAATTTAACAGAGTACACCATACTTTTCCAGCTAACAACATTTCTTGGTAAGTTTACTAAAAAACTCTGTCAAATGATTTTGACAGAAAAAAACTGTTTATTTACAGAGTTTATAGTAAAATATTGGTTAAATATGAAAGCTTTTTTACAGAGAAAACTCTGTAATTTTACTATAAAACTCTGTAAAATGATTTAGACAAAAAAAACTGTTAATTTACAGAGTTTCTAGTAAAATATTGGTTAAATAGACCACCATTTAGCAAAGAAAACTATATATTTGTAAAATACATTTGATGAAAAAAAAAAATTACAGAAAAAACTCTGTAAATTACAGAGCTTAGTTAAATTCCTGTAATTTTGTAAAATTTTTATAAGATTTCTGAAAAAAAAAAATTATAACTTTTTTTGCTACTTTTTCAACGTTTTCTCAAAAAAAAATATTCAGATAAAATTTTGATGTTTGTTAACAAAAACAAAACAGAAAACTTTTTTGGTTATATTTTGTATTTTAGCAGAAAACTCTGTCAATAATCTGTAAAATTAAGATTACAAAGTAAAAAGTAATATAACAGAGGAAACTTTGTTTTTTTGTCACAACAAAATACAAAGTATTTTCTTAAAATCTGTATTTTGAAAGAAAACTCTGTCAAATATCTGTTGAATTGAGATTACAGTCATTTTACAGAGTATTTTACAGAGTTAATATTTTGAGTGTATGCAAAAATTGTCTCAGAATCTGAGACTTTTTCTAAACGATAAATGTCTCCGAATCTGAGACTTTTTCTATACGAAAAATGTCTCAGAATTTAAAATGCTTGTATTTCGAGCTCGAGGCCAGTAGTTAAAAATAAATTTTATTTTTATTCTTTACCAATGAAAAAGAGTTTATTCTGATTCGAGGCCTTTTCATGTTCCCCATTATGAATTAACATAACAAGTACTTATGATAACTCTACTTTCTTTATTAGGATATTCTCCCATTAAATACTCATAGAGTTTCTTGCTTTCAAAAATTTTGGCAATTTTCAGGAATGAATTGACGATCGTTTCGGGGGTGTTCCAATTCCCCCATCATCAGAATTCTTTAGAAAATTAGGTAATACTGTTAGCATGCAAACATCAAATATTCATACTCTAAATAATCTCAACTTAGTGAGAAAGCAAATATGATTTTCGAAGTTCCACCAGCATTACACCAAATATAATTTGAAAGCAAGTTTTTTTTTTTTTTTGGTTACTGCATATACTACCGTCGGCAGTTGTTAAATACAGTTTTTGTTTTTGCCTTCTGTTATAGAAAACAAATTCTCTCGTATCAAGAGGGTTACCAAGTGTGTTTTAATTTTTATTAAATAATAAAAATTAGTTATTTATTCGACCTTTTAATTGTGCAATGAAAAAGAGTTTATTCTGATTCGAGGCCTTTTCATGTTCCCCATTATGAATTAACATAACAAGTACTTATGACAACTCTACTTTCTTTATTAGGATATTCTCCCATTAAATACTCATAGAGTTTCTTGCTTTCAAAAATTTTGGCAATTTTCAGGAATGAATTGACGATCGTTTCGGGGGTGTTCCAATTCCCCCATCATCAGAATTCTTTAGAAAATTATGTAGTACTGTAAATATAATATATAATATCCTAATAAAGAAAGTAGAGTTATCATAAGTACTTGTTATGTTAATTCATAATGGGGAACATGAAAAGGCCTCGAATCAGAATAAACTCTTTTTCATTGCACAATTAAAAGGTCGAATAATTTGCTTTCAAATTATATTTGGTGTAATGCTGGTGGAACTTCGAAAATCATATTTGCTTTCTCACTAAGTTGAGATTATTTAGAGTATGAATATTTGATGTTTGCATGCTAACAGTATTACCTAATTTTCTAAAGAATTCTGATGATGGGGGAATTGGAACACCCCCGAAACGATCGTCAATTCATTCCTGAAAATTGCCAAAATTTTTGAAGTATTTAATGGGAGAATATCCTAATAAAGAAAGTAGAGTTATCATAAGTACTTGTTATGTTAATTCATAATGGGGAACATGAAAAGGCCTCGAATCAGAATAAACTCTTTTTCATTGCACAATTAAAAGGTCGAATAAATAACTAATTTTTATTATTTAATAAAAATTAAAACACACTTTATCCTTTACCGATATTTCGATACTCTTTTTTTAGAGATTTATGTGAATATCGGGAAGGTGGTTTGTATAGAAGCTACAAGAAGAACTGGTCCGATTCCTTTAAAATTTGGAATGTGAGTACAAAACACGATTTCCTGTCAAATTTCGAAATGATAGCTATTAAAATACGGCTGTTAGGGTCATTTGAACCATATTTGAAGGGGACGTTTGTATGGCGGCTAGGTCAAAACATGGACAGATTTTTTCCAATTTTAATAGGCTTCGTCCGGCCAAAAAAAGCTTAAGTTTAAAATTTGAGTCAAATCGGTTGATAATTGCGACCTGTATTGTGTTTACACCGTTACATGGACAGACGGGCGGACGGACGGACGGACAGACGGTCATTGCTAAATCGACTCAAAAAGTGATTCTGAGTCGATCGGTGTACTTGAAGGTGGGTCTGGGACCAATATTTTGGGTTGTTACAAACATCAGCACAAACTTATTATACCCTGTACCACAGAGTGGTGTAGGGTATAAAAACTGTTACATATTTTACTTGCATCAATTAATTTATTTCTTCAATTTTTTATAAAAGTTTTTGATTCAATTTTTAATTGCGTCAATTAAAATATTAGGTACTCAAAGGTTTTTATACCCTCCACTCTAGTGATAGAGGGTATATATAAGTTTGTCATTCCGTTTGTAACACATCGAAATATTGGTTTAGGATAAAGTATATATATTCATGATCCTCGATCGATTTTAAGTCGATCTAGATATGTCCGTCCGTCCGTCCGTAGAAAACACGCTAACTTTTGAAAGACTTTACTGAAGTTTGGCATATATGTTGGTCATTTACATGGTCAGGTTGGTATTAAATTTCAGCTCAATCGGTCAAGTGGTTCAAAAGTTATAAGCAAACCCCTGAATTTCAGATTAGTTTCATCTTAAATGCCACGTGTTTAAACAAGTTTTAGAAGCATTGGTGGTAACTTAACAATGCTTTTCAAACTTGTTTAGTTTTAAAGCAATGCTTTTTAAACTTGTTTAGTTTTAAAAGCATTGGTAACTTAAAAAATACACTCGAAAAAAATTTTACACTCAAAAAAAAATATATTTAAATTTTTTTTTTTACAAAAATGACAATTTATATTTTGTGTACACGTACGTGCATTCACTCAGAAATATTTTTACAGTAAAAAAAAAAAAAAATTACACTCGAAAAAAACTTTACTCTCAAAAAATAAAATTAATAATTTTTTTTTTTAATGACAACAAAAAGAGTTTTTTACTCAAAATAAAATATTTATAATCAAAATTTTTTCACGTTAAAAATGGACTACGCCTTAAAAAATGCATTGTGGAGGGAATTCATAGATTTGGCAAAGTCGAGTTTAACTTTTCTACTAGTTTTTTTTTTTTTACTTTAAGCAACAGATTACTAAAATTTTTTCCAATTTTTTTTTATAGAACTTTTACACAGAAAAAAATATGGAGGAAACAAATTTGAGTAATCACTTGTTTAAATTTAAAAACAAAAATTGAGTATTTTTATACCCTCCAACCACAGTATGGGGGTATACTCACTTTGTCATTCCGTGTGTAACGCATCGAAATATCAATCTAGGACCCCATAAAGTATATATATTATTGATCAGTGATCGATTCTAAGACATTCTAGCGATGTCCGTCCGTCCGTCCGTCCGTCTGTCCGTCTGTCCGTCTGTAGAAGACACGATACAGTGCAAAATAAAAGAGCTAGACTTCCGAAGTTTGGCACGAATATGTCTTATGTTCCTAGGCAGGTTAAGTTCGGAAATGGTCAAAATCGGACCAAGGGGAAAAAAGTTCCCCCTTAGAGAACTAAACCAACCCAAGAAAAATCGCATTTTTTGCAGGGCTTTTTGTACTTTTGCTAAGCAAATGCAACATTCTTATCTCAGAAGAAGTTCAAAATCACAAGGGGAAGGTGCCCCCTAACGTCTCCCACCAACCACCCCCCCCCAAAAAAAAAAAAAGACGCCCCTGGATTTTTTTATATTGTTTTTTTCTACATTTTGGAGGGTATAAAAGATTCGGCACAGCCGAATGTAACACTCTCACTTGTTTTAATTGAGGCAATTAAAAATTTACTTAAAAATTTTAAAAACAATTTAAGTAAATAATTTAATAAAAATTTAATCTTTTTTTTTATTTTTTATACCCTCCACTCTAGTGATAGAGGGTATATATAAGTTTGTCATTCCGTTTGTAACACCTCGAAATATTGGTCTAGGACCCCATAAAGTATATATATTTATGATCCTCGATCGATTTTAAGTCGATCTAGCGATGTCCGTCCGTCCGTCCGTCCGTCCGTCCGTCCGTCTGTCTGTCTGTCCGTAGAAAACACGCTAACTTTTGAAAGACTTTACAGAGGCTACTGAAGTTTGGCATATATGTTTGTCATTTACCTGGTCAGGTTGGTATTGCAATCCAGCCAAATCGCTATAACTTTCGAAAGACATTAATGAGACTACTGAAGCTTGGCATGTGTCTTTGCCATTCCCCGGGTCTGTTTGGTATTAAATTTCAGCTCAATCGGTCCAGTGGTTCTAAAGTTATAAGCAAAACCCTGAATTTCAGATTAGTTTCATCTAAAATGCCACGTGTTTTAACAAGTTTTAAAAGCATTGGTGGTAACTAAACAATGCTTTTCAAACTTGTTTAATTTTAAAGCAATGCTTTTTAAACTTGTTTAGTTTTAAAAGCATTGGTAACTTAAAAATTACACTCGAAAAATATTTTACACTCAAAAAAAATTTTACACTCAAAAAAAATTTTACACTCAAAAAAAAAATTACACAATAAAAAAATTTTTTTTTTTTTTTTTACAAAAATGACAATTTTTTGTGTACATACGTACGTGCATTCACTCAGAAATATTTTTACAGTAAAAAAACATTACACTCGAAAAAAATTTTACACTCAAAAAAAATAGTAATTTTTCTATTTTTTAAAAAAAAAATTACAAAAAAAGAGTTTTTTACTCAAAATAAAATAATTCTAATTAAAATTGTTAATTTTTCACGTTAAAAAATGTACTACCCTTTAAAACAATGCATTGTGGAGGGTATTCATAGATTCGGCAAAGTCGAATTTAACTTTTCTACTTGTTTAAACTCTCATAGTTTTTTTTGAATTTTGTAATCGTCTTTATACAATTTTCCTATGTTTTTGAGACATAAATTATTTTGGAAACGAATTGAAATATCAGTCGAGGACCCAATTAAAAAACCAAAAGAGCTGTACATTTCGTAAGTGAGTGCAAAAATAAATGCAAAAAAGTGTTTTTACATTTTGGAGAGTATAAGAGATTCAGCACTAAAGAATATAACACTCTTACTTGTTTTATGTAGATTTGATAAACAAATGGAAAATTCTTATGCGAAAAGCTTAGTTTTGGTAAAAAAAATGATTTTTTTTTGCACGAAAAACAAAACTATGTTAAAAAAAATTAATAAACCTAAAATTTTGGTGAAAAAAAAATTTGATGAAAAAAGTTTTTGATGAAAAAAAAAAAAAAAAATAGGAAACAAAAAAAATTTGATGAAAAAAAAAGTTTGATGAAAAAAAAAATTTATGAAAAAAAAAAAATTTATGGAAAAAAAAATTTGATGAAAAAAAAATGGATGAAAAAATTAATGAAAAAAAAAATTGATAAAAAAATTGATAAAAAAAATTATGAAAAAAAGTTTGATGAAAAACAAATTTTATGAAAAAAAAAATTGATGAACAAAAAAAAGTTTGATGAAAAAAAAAAAAAAATTGATGGAAAAAAAATTTATAAAAAAAAAATTGATGAAAAAAATCATTTGATGAAAAAAAAAAATTGATGAAAAAAAAAATTTTTTTTTCTTGAAAAATAATTATGTTACTTTTTATTCACCAGCTGGTGAAAAACGGGTTTATTCACCACGAAGTGAATTATTATCCAAGTCAGGCACGTACGCAGGGGGGGTGCCATGGGGGCCCGGGCCCCCCCCAAAATGATTTGGTCACATAAAAATTTTAAGACTTGGCAAAATATACGTTTGTTAACAAAAAATGCTCAGTATTTTTTTTCTTTTTATCTCGAATAAATTTATAACGAAGTTCTTTTTCTGAAAATTTCAAAACATTGAAAAAATTTTGATTGAAAAAATGTTGTGTGGGTTTAAATTCTTAAACTTGTTCGGTAGTGAATAAGACACCTTTAAACGATAATTGCGACTGACCAAGTAAGTTATGCATCATGAATATTATTCCATTAGCTTTTCTCTCGACTTTATTTAAAGACGCTGCCACATTTGACTAGACTTGTGATCTCCGGAAAAGCTTTGTCAAAGGGTTTGAGAATTTTTTTTTGGAAAATAATGTTTCATATGTTATGCATTGAAAATTATGTCGTTACTAATTTAAAGCTAATGTAATTCCAAGTTTAACCAAATTTAAATATTTTTAAATCGAAAAATTTTATCTGAATCTGAAACTTTTTTACACAAAAAATTAATCGAATTGTTGTTTTTTTTTTTAAATATCTAAATAAAACTGGGAAATTTTTATCTACAGAAAATATTGTTAATTTAAGGATAAAAATGTCTCAGAATCTGTAAATTTTCTCATTCGATAAATGGAGAAGAGATTTTTTAAGATTAATTTTGTTCAGAGTTTTTCTATACGAAAAATATTTAAGAATCAAAGAACTTGCTTATACAAAAAACGTCTTGTAATCTAAGTATTTTCTGTATGAAAAATGACTCAGAATCGGAAAAATCTATACGAAAAATGTATCAGAATCTGTGAATTTTCCCAGCAGAAATTTTGCTGAACTGACAGCAGCTTTCAGAAAGGAAACACGAGTCAAGGAGCGCATCCAAACCTGCTGAATTCATGCATGAATCTCTAAGGCGATGTCACACTTTAGAGCGCTAGTTGGATACATCGAAAAAGCGCTCTTAAGATGCTCTGAATTCACATCTCTTTAGAGCGCTGAAATTTCTATACCAATTTGAGATATTTTTCTTGCAAGAAATTTTTCTGTATGAAAAATGTGTTAGAATCTAAGAACTCTTCTATGCAAAAATATCTCATGATCTCAGAATTTTTCTATACCAATTAATCAAAATTAACTATACGAAAAATATCTTAGAATCTGAAAATTTTTCAATACGAAAAATGTTTCAGAATCCGAAAATTTTTCAATGCATAAAATGTCTCAGAAAATTTCAGAATTTTTCAATACGAAAAATGTCTCAGTCTGATTTATTTTTAAAACTAAGTGTCTCAAAAGCAAACGTTTTTCTGTACGAAAATTAACTCAGAATCTAAGAATTTTTCTGTATGAAAAATGTTTTAGAAATTGAGAATTTTTCTATAAGTAAAATGTCTCAAATCAAACAACTTTTTCTTAGAACCTGAGAGTTTTTCTATACAAAAAATATCTCAAAATTTAAGAATTTTTCTATACGAAAAATGTCTAATAATCTGAGAATTTTTCTACACGAAAATTTTTCAGAGCTTTAGAGTTTTTCTGTATAAAAAATGTCTCAAAATTTGAAAATTTACTATATGAAAAATGTTTTAAATCGTAAGTATAGTAAAAATCTTTCTTTGTTAAAATGTCTTGGAATTATATTTTTTTGTGTTCAAAACCTGTAAACTAAAAAATTTCCAGCAATTTAATTAGTCTTTCGTTACAAAAATGTCTCAAAATCTTTGATTTTATTACGATAATGTGTATCTTAGAATCGGAGAATTTCCTATATTCTTAAAGGTATCCCATAGTTTTTAGTTTTTACTCGTAAGGTATATTTGAGAATTTTTAAAGAAAAGTTGCAAAAATTTTCAAATCTTTAAAAAAAAAAAAAATCTATTCCTTTTTTATCTTAAATTTAAAATAAATGTTGTTTTTCCACAAATGTAAAAAAATGTAGGCTCAAAAACATTGAGGTGAAAAAACGAAATTTAAAAAAAAATGTTGGGCCCCCCCCAAAATAAATTCCTGCGTACGTGCCTGATCCAAGTTACAAACCCAAGTTATCAAAATTTTTGGTTCTAAGAAAATGAAAATAGTAATTCTTGTTTTCGTTAATTGTTAGCTTATATAGTCAAATTGAGGTGACGTCCTGCAACTTTTTTAAAATTAGACACCAGCCTAGAAACATTATAATTAGAGTTTTTCACGGGAATTCCCGGGACGGGAATTCCCGGGAATTCCCGTAAATTTTCGATCCCGAAATCCCGGGAAATAGAGCGGGAATTCCCGGGAATTTTAGTTTCTTTGAAATTGTTGATTTTTCGACTTCTATTGATTATTTAGTATGTGATTTTTTAGAGATTTTATTAAAATTCTTTATAATTGATGACAGAAACGTACGCAGGGACCATGAGGGCCCAAAAAGAGAGACGTTCTAACTAAAAAATGTCATGAAATCTAAGACTTACGAAATGAAAAAAATCTCACAATATCAAAATTACGATAGGATATAATTACACAGTGATAAAAAATCTAAATTCAAAATCGGAATAGAATGAAACCAAAAGCAAATTAAAGTTTACATTTCACATAACAAAGCCATCAAGACGATGTTTTAATTCAGCGCTAGATTATTTTTTACACGCATTTTTTGTACCTATTTACTGAATAGCCAAATTAATAAAAAATAATCCACTGTTCACCGTTGCGTATGATTGTTATTTAAAGGCAATTACAAAATTAATCATACGCCTTTTACAATTTTTAAGCAATTATTATTATAATTATAATAAAAGTTCACCAACTTCAAACGCGTGTAAAAAAATTTAGCGCTAAACCAAACAAAAAAGTGTCGAGGGTTTTATTATGCTTTCATTTGCTTTTTGTTTCATCCCACTCCGATTTTGGTTGTTGGGCTGTGTTATCAGATCCTGATACTTATTTCAGAAGCTAATACATTTTTTTTCTAAAAACTGCATTATAAAAATTTGCAGTATGATTATTTGTTTCTTTAGAAAATATTTATGTCTCTGGACATGATTCTTTTTAAATCGATAAATTGATATAAAATCTGTGTAAAGAATGACAGTTTTTTTTTTAAGACCAGGATTTTTAATTTTTTTTAATAATTTTTGGGGTAAATTTTCTTATAATTTCATTTCTCTGAAACAGTTACATTCAGTTTCAGAAACATAATAGAGAAATTCCTGTGTATTAGTTTCATTGTGTTTTAGAGGCAAAGCGTCGAGAACCAATTGTAAAAATGAACAAACAACAAGATGAATTAGAATAAATGATGAATTTTGATTTTTAAAACAGATAAAGCGATGTGAAATAACATATTCCCTTAAAAATACTTTTAAATGACTTCGATATATTTGGACCGTTTTTTTATAAGAACTGGGTAACAAAAATTGTTCTTTTTTTCTCTAAACTTATTTTTTTTTCTGTTTTAAAGGTACTAAATAAGATTTTTATGGTGCCAATAAACATTATAAATAGTGTAATCGCATTCATAAGGATTTTATATATTTTTTTGACAAAAAAATTGGGTTTTTAGTTATTGCGGGAATTCCCGGGATCCCGGGAAATTTAAAAATGAATCCCGCTTTCCCGGGAAATGAAAAAGTCCGGGAAAAGAAAAACTCTAATTATAATGTTAAAAAAGTTGGCTTTTTAATTTGAAAGTCATTTAACCGATTTTTTTTAAATAGTTTTTCTTGTAATCTTACATCAACCTTAATTTTGTACTTACCTCCGCAACTATACTATCATTTGTTCGTATTTTTGCACAACTGGGATTATCGCTAGAATCGCAAACAAAGCACTTTCTAGCAGAACCTTTACAGGATGTTGTAAAATATATTTTTTTTTTTAAACAAAATATTTTTATTTCGTCAAAACAATTGGCATCATAAAAGCCAGCATATTAATCCACATATACGGAATTATTCCACAATAGAACACAAATAGCACACAGTAACAGTAGTAACACACACAATCATTATTATCATCATCATCATGATCATCATCATTATCATCATTATGAAAAAAAATATCATCATTATAAAAAAAATTTAAAAGGTGGAAGAAAATAAAAAAAGTAGAAAGAAAATTAGACAAAAAACAAATTAAATTTGTTATAATTTTTTTTTTTTTATTTTATACCCTCCAACTACAGTATCGGGGTATGCTCACTTTGTCATGCCGTGTGTAACGTATCGAAATATTGGTATAAGGACCCCATAAAGTGTGTATATTATTGATCAGTGTCCGTCCGTCTTTGGTAAACACGATACAGTCCAAAATAAAACGGCTCGACTCCTGAAGTTTGGCACGGGTATGTATTATGGTCATAGGCTAATTAATTTCGAAGATGGGAAATATGGGACAGGAGCGAAAAAATTTCGTTTTGAAGAATAAAAGCTTCAAAAAACTGATTATTTTAAAATGTTTTATATTTTTACTAGCTAACTCCCCCGGTACTTCGTTACCGGTTAGCTGTAAAAAAAAAACTTTATTACTTCAAATTCTTATTAATTTTTAATTAAACATAAAAATTGTTAGTTTCGACCTTTAAAATATTATATTTTGAGTACATTTAAAGTTGCAAAAAATTTTATTTTGGCGAAACGATCCCATAGTTCAAACTTTAAGTTTCAAGGAACATTAGTGCATAAGGAACAATATGTACCAAATTGAAGCGAAAATTCAAAATTTTATTTTCCCGAAATGTAATTTCCGCGAGTGGATCGTAAAGTGCCAATTTTAAGTATCTCTACTTTCTCCATTTTTCCCCATTAGAAGCAGAATTTTCATAAAAGTACTTATTTTAGAATGTTATTTCCGCAAAAGGATCGTACAGTCCAAATTTTAAGTATTTAGGACCATTAATTCAGCAGATACAAAATTGCCCTACTTTCCCCATTTTCCCCCTTAGAAGCAGAATTTACTAAAAAAGTGCTTCTTCCAGAATGTTATTTCCGCTAGTGGATCGTATACTGTATACAGTCCAAACTTCAACTATCTAGAACCATTAGTTCAGCAGATACAAAACAGTTCAAAATCCAAGTATCTAGGACCATTAGTTCAGCAGATACAAAATTGCCCTACTTTTCTCCCTTTTCCGTCTACAAAACAAAATTATCAAAAAAGTACTTCTTTCAGAATGTTTTTTTCCGCGAAAGGATCGTACTCTCCAAATTTCAAGTATCTAGGACAGTTAGTTCAGCAGATACAAAATTGCCCTAATTTCCCCCTTTTTCCGAAAGCAAAATTTTAAAAAAAGTACTTCCATTAGAATGTTGTTTTCGCAAGAGGATTCAAATTTCAAATTTGCCCTACTTTCCCTCTTTTTCCCCCTATAGAAGCAGATTTTTCCAAAAAAGTACTTCTTCCAGAATGTTATTTCCGCGAGAGGATCGTGCAGTCCAAACTTCAATATCGAGGACCATTAGTTTAGCAGATACAAAATTGCACTTCTTTCCCTCTTTAAAAAGTAATTTTCAAAAAAGTACTTCTTTCAATATGTTATTCCGCGAGATGATCCTTATTGCAAATGTCATGTTTTTAAGACCATTAGTTTAAAATTTACCAAATTGCCCAATTTTCCCCCTCTTGGCCCTCCTTAAAACCAAAATTTTCAAAAAGTATATTTTTCAAAAAATTATTTCCGCGAGAGGATCAAAACTTAAAGTTTTAGTTCTGAAGATACAAAATTGCCCTATTTTCCCCCTTCTACTTTTTTCTAGATGTTTTTTTCGCGAGATGATCCTAGAGTTCAAATTTCAAGTTTCTGGAACCATTTGTGTAAAAGATAAATAATGTACCGATTTTCCCTATTTCCCACCCCTTTCCCACCGTGGAGGAGAAATTTTTCAAACAATATTTTTTTCGGAATGTTGTTTCCGCGAGAGGATCCTAAAGACCAAACTTCACGTTTCTGGGACCATTTGTTCAGAAGATAAAAAATTCACCGATTTTCCCTATTTTCCTACCCTTGGAGGCGGAATTTTCAAAAAATTTTGTTTTTCGCATGTTAATTCTGCGTGAGGATCTAAGAGTCCAAATTTTAAGTTTGGGACCATGTGTCCAGAAGATAAAAAATGTACCAATTTGCTCTATTTTCCCCACCTTGGAGGCGGAATTTTCAAAAAAATATTTTTTTTAGTTTTTTTTTCGCGAGAGGATTATAGAGTCCAAATTTCAAGTTTCTAAATCTATTAGTTCAAAAGATACAAAAGCCCCCAAAGGGCCCTACTTTCCCCTTTTCCCCCTTAGAAGTGGAATTTTTAAAAAAGTTCTTTAAGTATGTTATTTTTGCGAAAGGATCGTTCAGTTCAAATTTCAAGAATCTAGGACCATTAGTTCAGCAGATTCAAAATTGCCCTTCTTTTCTCCTTTGTACCCCTGAATTTTGAAAAGTACTTTCTTAAGAATGTTATTTCCGCGAGAGGATCGTTCAGCCAAATTTCAAGTATCTAGAACCATTAGTTCAGCAGATACAAAATTGCCCTACCTTCCCCGTTTTCCCCCTTGAAATCGGAATTTTCAAAAAAAGTACTTCTTTCAGAATGTTAATTCCAAGAGAGAGGATCGTGCAGTCTAAATTTCAAGTATCTAGGACCATTAGTTCAGCAGATACAAAATTGCCCTACTTAACGCCTTTTCCCCCTTAGAAGCGGAACTTTCCACAATAAGAACTTTTTCCGCAAGATTTAAATTTTAAGTATCTAGGATCATTAGTTCAGCAGATACAGAATTGCCCTACTTTTCCCCTTTAGAAGGAGAACTTTTAAAAAAATACTTCTTCTAGAATGTTCTTTCCGCGAGAGGATCGTACAGTCCAAACTTCAAGTATGTAGGACTATTAGTAAAGCAGATTCAAAATTGCCCTACTTTCTCCCTTTCCCCCCGTAGAAGCAGAATTTAAAAAAAAGTACTTCTTTTAGAATGTTATATCCGCGAGAGGATCGTACAGTTAAATTTTAAGTATCGAGGACCATTAGCTCAGCAGATACAAAATTTCCCTACCTTCCCCTTTTTCCTCTCTTAAAAGTAGAGTTTTCAAAAAAATACTTCCTTGAGAATGTTATTTCCGCGAGAGGATCGTAGAGTCCAAATTTCAAGTATATAGGAGCATTATTTCGGCAGATACAAAATTGCCCTACTTTTCCCCTATTTCCGACTCATAATTGGAATATTTAAAAAAGTACTTCTTTTAGAATGTTATTTTTGCGAAAAGATCGTACAGTCCAAATTTCAAGTCTCCCGGACCATTAGTTCAGCAGATACAAAACTGCCTACTTTCCCCCTTTTCCCTCTTAGAGGCGAAATTTTCCAGATTCAAAATTTCAAGTTTGTTCAGAAGATACAAAATTGCCCTATTAAACCCCTTCTACCCACCACCCCACCCTTATAAAAGGATTTTTCAAAATATTACTTTTTACAAAATGTTTTTTCCGCGAGAGTAGAGTTAAAATTTCAAGTTTTTGGGACCATTCGTTTAGCAGATACGAAATTACCCTTCTTTCCCCCTTTAAAAACGAATTTTCTAAAATGTACTTCTTTTAGAATGTTATTTTCGGGTTAGGATTGTACACTTTAAATTTTAAGTATCTAGGACCATTAGTTCAGCAGGTACAAAATTGCCCTTCTTTCCCCGTAGAAGCATAATTTTTAAAAAAGTTTTTCTTTCACAATGTTATTTTATTTCCGCGAGAGGATCGTACAGTTGAAATTTCAAGTATCTAGGACCATGAGTTCAGGAGATTCAAAATTACCCCACTCACCTCCTTTTTCCCCCGGAATTTTCAAAAAGTACTTCCTTAAGAATATTATTTCCGCGAGAGGATTGTACAGTTCAAATTTCAAGTATCTAGGACCATTAGTTCAGCAGATACAAAATTGCCCTACTTTCCCCCTTTTTCCCCGTAGAAGCGGAGTTTTTGAAAAAGTTCTTCTTTAAGAATGTTATTTTCGGGAAAGGATCGTACAGTTCAAATTTCAAGTATAAAGGACCATTAGTTCAGCAGATTCAAAATTGCATTACTTTCCCCATTTTCTCCTAGAATTTTGAAAAAGTACTTCCTTTAGAATGTTATTTCCGCTAGAGGATCGTTCACTCCAAAATTTCAAGTATCTAGGACCATATTTTCAGCAGATACAAAATTGCCCTACCTTCCTCTTTTTCCCCCTTTAAAGCGGAATTTTCAATAAAGTACTTTTTTCAGAATGTTATTTCCGCGAGAGGATCGTGCAGTCCACGCGAGAGGATCGTGCAGTCCTATTTGTTTAGCAGATACAAACCGAAATTTTCAAAAAGTACATCTTTCAGAAAGTTATTTCCGCGAGAGGATCGTACAGCCCAAATTTCAAGGATCTACGACCATTAGCTCAGCAGACACAAAATTACCCTACTTTCCCCTTTTTCCCCCTTAGAAGCGAAGTTTTCAAAATAGAACTTTCTTCACAATGTTATTTCCACGAAGGATCCCATAGTCAAAATTTTTAAGTTTCTGGGAAAATTAGTTCAGAACATACAAAGTGTACCAATTTGTCCTATTATCCCCCTTTTTACCACCCTAGAAGTGGAATTGAAAAAAAACTTTGTTTCGGAATGTTTTTTCCGCGAGAGGATCTTATAGTCCAAACTTTAAGTTTCTAGGACCATTAGATCAGAGAAAAGAAAATGTACCAAATTGCCCATTTTTTCCCCTTTTCCCCTTCTTAGAAAAGCCTTTTAAAAAAAAAATACTTTCTTCAGAATATTATTTCCGCGAGAGGATCCTATATTCCAAATTTCAGGTTTATGCGACCATTAGTTCACAATATAGAAAATGTTAAAAATTGTCCTATTTCCCCCCCAAATTTGAATGAAAAATTTTCAAAAAATACTTTCTTTAGAACATAATTTCCGCGAGAGGATCATATAGTCCAAATTTTTTAGTTTCTAGGACCATTAGTTCAGAAGATACAAAATGTACCAAATAATCCTACTTTCCCCCTTTCAACCCCCTAGAATCAGAATTAAAAAAAAATTGTTTCAGAATGTTTTTTCCGTCAGAGGATCTTATAGTCCAAACTTTATGTTTCTAGGACCATTAGGTCAGAAGATAGAACATGTACCAGATTGCTATTTTTTCCCCATTTCCCCTTCTTATTTTTTTTTAATACTTTCTTTATTTATTATTATTTCCGCGAGAGGATCCTATAGTCCAAATTTTAGGTTACTGGGGCCATTAGTTCAGAAGATCGAAAAGTTTAAAATTGTCCTATTTCCCCCTAAATTTAAGTGATTAAATCAATAAATTCCCAAAAATTAAAAAATAAATGAGAAAAAAAATTGAGTCAAAAAATTAAGCAAAAAATATTTTATTAAAAAAAATTGAGTAAAAAAAATTTGGGTGAAAACACCTTCTAAGTAAAAAATTTAAGTAAAAAAATGAGTAAAAAAACTGAAGAATAAAATACAATTGAGTGAAAAAAATTTTTATTAAAAAAAAATTGAGTAAAAAAAATTTTTAGTAAAAAAAAATTTGAGTAAAAAAAAATTGTAAAAAAAAATTTTTGAGTGAAAAAAATTTTTGAGTGAAAAAAAAATTTTTGTGAAAAAAAAAATTTGAGTAAAAAAAAATTTGTAAAAAAAAAAATTTTGAGTAAAAAAAATTTTTAGGTGAAAAAAAAAATTTTGTGAAAAAAAAAATTGAGTGAAAAAAAATTTGTAAAAAAAAATTTTTGATTGAAAAAAATTTTTGAGTGAAAAAAATTTTTGAGTGAAAAAAAAAATTTTGTGAAAAAAAAAATTTGAGTAAAAAAAAATTTGTAAAAAAAAAATTTTGAGTAAAAAAAATTTTTGAGTGAAAAAAAAATTTTTGTGAAAAAAAAAAATTGAGTGAAAAAAAATTTGTAAAAAAAAAAATTTTGTGTGAAAAAAAATTTTGAGTAAAAAAAAATTTTGAGTGAAAAAAAAATTTGTAAAAAAAAAATTGTAAAAAAAAAAATTTTGATTAAAAAAAAATTTTGAGTGAAAAAAAATTTTGAGTGAAAAAATTTTAGTAAAAAAATGTTTTTTCCCCGAGAGGATACTATAGTTCAAATATCTAGTTTCTAGGACCATTAGTTCAAAATTCACCAAATTGCCCTATTGAAAAAAATTTTGAGTGAAAAAAAAATTTTGAGTGAAAAAATTTTAGTAAAAAAATGTTTTTTCTCCGAGAGGATACTATAGTTCAAATATCTAGTTTCTAGGACCATTAGTTCAAAATTCACCAAATTGCCATATTTTCCCCCTTTTTGTCCCCCTTAAAACCGGAATTTTCAAAAAAGTACTTTTTCCAAAATATTATTTCCGCGAGAGTATCCTATATTCAAAATTTCAAGATTGTAGGACCATTAGTTCAGAAGATACAAAATGTACCAACTTGCCCTATTTTCCCCCTCCCCCCACCTTAGAAACGGAATTTTCAAAATATTACTTTTTCCAAAATGTTATTTCCGCGAGAGGGTCCTAGACTTCAAATTTCAAGTTTCTGGGACCATTTGTTTAGAATATAAAAAATGTACCAATTTGCCCTATTTTCCCCTTTTTCCCCCCTTGGAGGCGGAATTTTCCAAAAAAAAAAAATCCAAAATTTTATTTCCGCGAGAGGATCCTAGAGTTCAAATTTGAAGTTTTTAGGACTATTAGTTCAAAAGATACAAAATCCCCCAAAGGGCCCTACTTTCCCCCTTTTGGCCCCCTTAGAATCGGAATTTCCAAAAATCCCTTCTTAGTGGGTGGTTTTGTCGTGAGCCGAACCTACATTCCAAATTTCAAGTCTCTAGCTTCAGCGGTTTGGGCTGGGCGATGATTATTGCCAATCAGTCAGTCAGTCAGTCAGTCAGTCAGTCAGTCACCACACTCTTTTATATATATAGATTATGCGAATTAAATGATTTTGTGTCTGCAAAATTTAAAGTTATGCACTTGGAACAAGGGGATTATAAAATTATTTTTTTCGGCCCGACCGCAAAAACGTTTTTCTTCCCATTTTTAATTTCCGTTCAAATTTTTTATACACTCAAAAAAAACCTTGTAAAATTACAAGAAAACTTTTAACTTTTTTTTGCTACCTCCTATTTGACAAAAATTCCTAGTAATTATACAAGCTTTTTACCAATAATTTTGTAAGTTTACAAGCTTTTTACCAATAAAATTGTAAATTTACAGTTTTTTTGGCACAATAAAAATTACAAGGAGGTTTCGTAACTTTACTCGATTTTTTGCTACCTCCTATTTGACAAAAATTCCTAATATTAGCTTTTTATCAATAATATTGTAATTTCGCAAGCTTTTTAACAACAAAATGATAAATTTACATATTTTTTTTGTCGCAAGAAAATTACAAGGAATTCTCGTGAATTTACTAGATTTTTTTTTTTGTAAAATTCTCTTAGAAATTTGTAAAATTACTAAAAACATTGTAAAATTCCAAAAAAATTAATTTCGATCCAAATTTGTTTGTTAAAAAACAAGGAAAAAGGTTAAATATTGGTAAAATGGGATTACGAGACTTTTCCTAGTAATTTGACAATGTTTTTTTTTTTGTGTGTGTGGGATTACGAAACTTTTTCTAGTAATTTGAATAGGTTTTTTTTTTGTACCTCCTATTTGACAAGAATTCCTCGAATTTTAAAAGCTTTTTACCAATAATTTTTAAATTTTACAAGCATTTTACCAATAAAATTGTAAATTTACTTTTTTTTTTTTTTTTTTTTTGACGCGATAAAACTCACAAGGAATTCTCGTGACTTTACTAGATTTTTTGTCACCTCCTGTTTTACGAGAATTGTTTGTAAAAAATACGAGCTTTTTGTAATTTTATAAGCTTTTCACCAGTAAAATTGTAAATTAACAACTTTTTTTTGGCGCAATAAAACTTACAGTGAATTCTTGTGAATTTACTAGATTTTTTTTTTGTAAAAAAACTTGAACATTTTTAAAATTACAAAAAAAAAATTTAAAATTTCAAAAAGAAATTTTAAAATTACAAAAAAAAATTGTAAATTTTAATCAAAAAAACTGTAAAAAATTAGTAAAATAGGATTACGAGACTTTTTCTACACTAAAAAAAAAAACTTGTAAAGTTACCAAAAAATCTCGTAATTTTACGAGGCTATTCTCGTAAAATAGGAGGTAGGTAAAATTCTCGTAAAATTACGAGGATTTCATCATAATTTTGAATGCGCCAAAAATTGGTAAAATAACCAATTTTATTGGTAAAAATATTGTTTTAAAACCGGAAAAATAAAAAAAGAAATGGTAAACTTACAAGAAAAAATGGTAAATATGTTTAAAAAATGGTAAAGTTACAAACCAATATGGTAAATTTACAAAAAAAAAAAAAATTTTTTAAACAACATAAATCCTCGTAATAAAATAGTGTTTGTAAACTAACTGTTTTTTTTGTAAATTAACTAGAATCCTCGTAGTAAATTTTTTCAAATTTTGTCAACTTGTTTTTAAAATATTTTTCAATAAAAAAAAAATTGTCCGGGACTTGGAAAATTTTTTTAAAAAAATACAAAATTTACAAAAAAAAATTTTTTTTATGTTAAACAAAGTAAATCCTCGTATAACATAATTGTTGTAAAAAACAGTATTTTTTGTAAACCAACTAGAATCCTCGTAATAAAAACTTTGTTGTAAAATTACATTTTTTTTATAAAATAACCTTTCAAAATGGTAGAATACAATTACGAAAATAAACTTGTAAAATTACCAATAAAACTGTAGTACTCGTTTAAGCAAAGTACAAGATTTTTTGTTAAAAAACAAGGAAAATTGTTTAATATTAGTATAACGGGATTACAAGGCATTTTACCAGGCGTTTTACCAGTTTTTTTTTTTTTTTTGAGTGTAGCAATTTGACAGGTTTTTTTTTTCAACGTAGCTTAAATTGGCAAACAAACTAAATTATTTCGTTTTCCGTCTATTAAAGAAAAATATAAACTAAAACGTCAGAACGCAAAATAAACATTTTTTTGAACCACTCTAATACAAACTTTGTCATTCCGTGTGTAACGAAATATCGGTCGGAAACTCCATAAATCTATTTCGATTCTAAGACGTGCTATGAGTGTCCGTCCGTCTATGGAAAGCACGATGTAGTCCAAATCTTAAAAAAAAACTAGACACCTGAGGTTCGGCACTAATGTGTCTAAGGCTCAAGTTTGGAAATGTAAAAAATCGGACAAGGGAGTAAACCATTCCCCAACCTCAAAGCACAATTTTTTACAAGATTTGTTTGTATTATTACTAAGAAAATTTAAAATTTGTGTTCCAGAAGACATTCAAGGCCCTGCATTTACCCAAGGAACTAAAAGAAACCATTTTTTGGCCCGCCCCCTTTTCTGGGCGTGGATTTAAATAAATTGTTTTAATATTGATAAAATACTTTTAATTTAGTGCAAACATCCTAATAAATAAATTTGTCAACATTTATAGCGAGGAAAATGAGTCCCCCAATGGCTCCTGCACACCCCCCCCCCCCCCCCCCCATAAAAACGCATTGACAATATATCTTTCCACTTATTGTTAGTGATAGAGGGTATATAAAAGTTTGTCATTCCGTTTGTAACTCATCGAAATATCGGTCTGGGACCCCATAAAGTGTATATGGGGCAATTCATGTCAAATCGGAATCTTTGAAAAACTTTTTTTTTAGATTTCCCAGTTTGTTTACAGTTTTTAGTACACTTCGAAAACTCGTTCGTGGTAAATTTTCAGATTTTTTTGATGACCCACCCGTTCAAAAGATATCGAATTTTTAAAAATTAGTAGTGTGTTCTAGGGTGGCTCGTTTTTGGACTTTTCTCTCTGATCAAATTCTAATACCCGCCAAAAGTGTCGGTCCCCTAAGGGTAACTCACGTGCAAAATATCACTCCGATCGGAGTTTATCTTCTGTCTCCACTTTGAGCCTCAAAATTGGGGTTTTTGAAAAAAAGGACTTTAAAAAAAAAAAAAAAAAAAAAATAAGTTTTTTTATTAAAATAATGAAAAAAATTTTTTTGTATAATATTTGATCATAAATACTCAAATATGAAATTTAAAGATTTTACGGTATCATTAACCCGTTCAAACTTGATACCAAAAAAATGGCATGATTTTGGGGGCGTTCTCAAAACACCTTTTTTCAAAATTTGAAAATTTCATTAAAAAAAATTTTTAAATATACCATGTTTTCTTTCTGAATTCATTAAGAACACCTTGGAGAAGAAAAATGTGAAATATGGTGGATATACGTCGAGCCACTTTTTGGGAATCGCGGGGGGAAGTTAGCGGATTTCAAGGAAATGTTGGTTTTATCAATAATTTGGATTAATAAAATCTTATAAATTTCATTTTTGGGCAAATTAACTGTTTTTTGGTGTCGTGGTATTCTATTAGATAACTTTAAGTCTGTCATGAAATCTTACCGATCTAGGACGTCTTTAACCCACATTGGCTGGGGGTCAAAAATGACCCCCGCAAGAATTTTGAAGTTTAGAGCTTAAATTTTGTGCTATAAACAAGTATAAAACGGCTTTTGTGTGTTTTACCTCAACTATTATTTCATATTAATATATTATCTTTAAAAAAATCGTTAACCCTTCTTGGTAGGGGGTCAAAAATGACCCATTCAATAAAAAATATAAATTTTGTTGATATCAAAAAATTCAAGCACTATGCCGAAAAGTTTTTGCCGGGGTCATTTTTGACCCCTGGCCAATGTGGGTTAAAGATATCTTAAACTGGTGAAATTTCAGGGCTGATTTAAAGTTATCTAATGGACTGCCACAAATTAATTTTCTATAAAAAATATATACTTTTTATTGAATGGGCCATTTTTGACCCCCTACCAAGAAGGGTTAACGATTTTTTTAAAGATAATATGTTAATACGAAATAATAGTTAGGGTAGAAAACACAAAAGCCGTTTTATACTTGGTAATAGCACAAAATTTAAGCTCTAAACTTCAAATTTCCTGCGGGGGTAATTTTTGACCCCCCGCCAATGTGGGTTAAAGACGTCTTAGATCGGTAAGATTTTATAACAGACTTAAAGTTATCTAATTGAATGCCACGACACCAAAAAACAGTTAATTTGCCCAAAAATGAAATTTATAAGATTTTATTAATCCAAATTATTGGTAAAACCAACATTTCCTTGAAATCCGCTAACTTCCCCCCGCGATTCCCAAAAAGTGGCTCGACGGATATCCGCCATATTTCACATTTTTCTTCTCCAAAGTGTTCTTAATGAATTCAGAAAGAAAAAATGGTATATTTAAAATTTTTTTTTAATAAAATTTTCAGTTTTTTAAAAAAGGTGTTTTGAGAACGCCCCCAAAATCATGCCATTTTTTTGGTATCAAGTTTGAACGGGTTAATGATACCGTAAAATCTTTAAATTTCATATTTAAGTATTTATGATCAAATATTATACAAAAATTTTTTTTTCATTATTTTAATAAAAAAACTTATTTTTTTTTTTTTTTTTTTTTTTTTAAAGCCCTTTTTTCCAAAAACCCTAATTTTGAGGCTCAAAGTGGAGACAGAAGATAAACTCCGATCGGAGTGATATTTGGCATGTGAGTTACCCTTAGGGGACCGACACTTTTGGCGGGTATTAGAATTTGATCAGAGAGAAAAGCCCAAAAACGAGCCACCCTAGTGTGTTCCTCTACTTAAACTTTTTTTACTCATAACTTCTTCAATAATGGTCCAAATTTCAATTTTTTTTTTTCAAAATTTTGGTTTTTTTACGTACTTTAAAAAAAAAAATCCCAAAAAATTTTTAAAAGCGCTCTAGGTGGGATTTTTAAGTTTTAAAATTTAAATCTAATTTTTCAAAATGTTTGTACTCTTTGATTTTTTTGAAATTTTTTTGTGTAAAACTTCTATCGATTATACAAATTTTTTGCCCAGTGGGATAACGATTATTACTATTTTTTAAAAATTTTTGAAAAAAATTTATTATAACTTTCCAATCTTAAAATAATTTCTACTGCTCCAATGGTGCGTCATAGAGGGGTCATTTCCAAGACCGACCCCCATTAATTTTTACGTCTAAACATTTCTTCGGAACAAACTAATACCCTATCTCCAATTTTTAAGGGAGCTCCCACACAAAATGAAATTTTTTTAAATTTGCTCCAACCGCTCTAACTGCCCTAATAGTGCCCTTAGAGCAATCAAATGTATGACCGAACCACAATATTTTTTTAGTCTTAACATTTTCTCTGAACACACCTACCCTCTATCTTTAACTATTAAGGTGGTCCCCATACAATTTTTTTTATTTTTTGTAAATTTGTTTTATTTATTCAGCTTCTATCGGTCCAATGCACAGTGGGAAAAAACACCAATCTGGCAGGAAAAAAATCATATCTTCTAAACTATTGGTCTGATCCGATAACAATACTTGGAGATTTTATAGCTAAGGATATGAGCATTTTGTATAATGAATAATAAGAAACTGTTTTTCAGTACAGGGTGCCCCAAAAGGTGTTATATACGACTACCTCAGGAGTATTTTTTTTTGTACCTGTTAGCTGTGGCAAATTATGTTTTAAATAAGAATTTTTTAAAAGTAAGTGGGGTTATCAAATATTGTAAGTGAAATCTGATAACATTTGGACATATACCCTACATCCAGCATATAACTAAAATAGGAGTCTTAGCACCTGATTGCATAAGCATATACGAATTTTTAGTTAACCTTTTGTCAATGTATAGTGCCATTGCCTCTTCTGGTGTGTATTATGTCGGTGCTTCAGAAGGGTAAAATACGGCGTTTTTCATCTTTGTAGCCTTTTTTGGTGTTTTTTTAATTTCATCTAATAATTGGGCTGCATCTCTCTTTCCAGATTTGTACAGACTTACTTTCTTAGCGACCAATAATTATTCCTTGGTGTTATTTTGTACAAGATCCGAAACACGACTCCTCTTGGATTTTTTTGTCGTTTCCAAAAAAGTCTTCAAAGGACGCCCTCTAGGTTGTGACGGTCCTGCTTCTTCGTCTTCTACTAGAAAATCTATATTTTCATTCAAGCATATATTGTAATGATTTTTAAAACTATATAAATTGGGAGAAACACCGGCCCATCTACATTTAAATTTACTACATAAATCTCGGACACTAACAGTTAGTTTTTTATAGCTATCATTCTCGTTGCCGATGTTATCCCCAAGTTTGGACAAGATATTATTGATAACTGTTGAGTTCCGATCAGAAGCACTGTCACATTTACGCCAAACTTCAAATATCTCTCTCCATTGAAATGACATGTCAAACAAATTTAAAAAAGCAAAGAGTTTATTAACGAATTCAAATGATAGTACTAAATTTATTATTATTTATAACAATATTTTTATTAAGAATTTTTTCACCAACTGAATGCGACTTAAATCGGTTATTTAAAAATCATAAAATCAAAAATAATTTTAATTCAGCACTAACTTTTTTCAAGATTTTGACGCTCTACTATGTTAAAACCAAATTACTAACAATCCTTCGCTATTCTCAACATATATGTACGTGAGTCGCGTTCATCGCTGCCTACGTTTAAAATAGTAGTAATAATTATTGAAAGACCAAAATTACAAAAATAATTTTTAAAAATCGCTACGCAGGCCTACGCAGCTAATTTTTTGAATAGTAATACTTCATTATATATAGAATAATCTATAATTAAAGATTAAGCAGCATCTGACAGCGTTTTTTTTGTAGCTCCATAAGAATTTAAACAAGTTAAAAAAAAAAAGTTGTTTATGTAATTCGTTACGAGGGAGCCTTCGCAAAACAGATAACGTATGGAAATTTATACATAATATACCTAATATCATCCTTTAAAAGAAATCAAACACTTGGTAGGTAACGGCTTACCCTTTCCGATACACGGCGATAGCAAGTTTACTATTATAAACAATTAACTGTGATAGCCCAATAAATTGTCAACATTTGATAGTGTGTATTTCACTAATGGGTTAACTAAATTTTAAGTTCTTTACGGTTTTAAGTGCAGTCACTATCCCGCTTTAAAATCGCATTAAAACTTTGTTAAAATCTGTTAGTTATATTTTGAATTATTTCCCGCTAGATTGGCAATTTTTCCCACTGTGCAATGGTGCGTCCGAGAGGGGTCATTAGTGAGACCGACCTCCATTTATTTTTATCCTCCAACATTTTTGTAAAACATACCTACACACCATCTCCACTCATTAAGTAGGCTTCCATTCAAAATTACATTTTTATAGAATTTGCTCCAACTGTAATTTGTATGGGAGTCTACTTAGGGAGTAGAGATAAAGCGTAAGTATGTTTGAAAAAAATGTTGGAGGGTAAAAATAAATGGGGGTCGGTCTCACTAATGACCCCTCTCGGACGCACCATTGGACCGGTAGAAGCTTATTAAATAAAACAAATTTTAAAAAAATAAAAAAAAATGTATGGGGACCGCCTTAACAGTTAAAGACAGAGGGTAGGTGTGTTCAGAGAAAATGTTTGGACTAAAAAAATATTGTGGGTCGGTCATACATTTTATTGCTCTAAGGGCAGTCTTACGCAGTTAGAGCGGTTGGAGCAAATTTTAAAAAATGTCGTTTTGTATGGGAGCCCCCTTAGAAATTGGAGATAGGGTATTAGTTTGTTCCAAAGAAATGTTAAGACGTAAACATTAATGGGGGTCGGTCTTATAAAGAACCCCTCCACACAGAAAAAAAAAAAATATTTGAATAAATTTTTAATACTATTGAGTAAAAAATTACTCAATTTTGCACCAGTAAACGATTTAATAGTATTAAGTAAATTTTTAATAAAAATTTATTAAATTTTTGAAAAAAATTTGAGTAAATTTTTAATTGACACAATTTATCTATTTATTTTTTTAAAAAAAAGTTTAAAAAAGTTTTAAATTTGTTTACAAAAAAAAAAAAAAAAACTTGTTTTTTCAAATTTTACCAAACATATTTATGTCTCAAAAACATAGGAGAATTTTATAAAGACGATTTCAAACTTTCACATACATACACAAAAAACTATAAACTAAACGAGAATTCAAAAAACAATGAGAGTTTAAAAAAATTAAAAAAACTATTAAATTTTAATTAAATTATTTACTTAAATTGTTTTTAAAATTTTTAAGTAAATTTTTAATTGCGTCAATTAAAAAATTACTCAATTTTTGTTATTAAATTTAAACAAGTGATTACTCAAATTTGGAGCAGTAGAAATGATTTTAAGAGTGGAAAATTACAATAAATTTTTTTCAAAAAATTTTAAAAAATAGTAATAATCGTTATCCCTAGAGCCTCCTGGGCAAAAAATTTGTAGAATTGATAGAAGTTTTACACAAAAAAATTTCAAAAAAATCGAAGAGTACAAACATTTTCAAAAATGAGATTTAAATTTGTAAACTTAAAATTCGCATACTGGAGCACTTTTAAGTTTTTTTTTGAATTCTTTTTTTTTTTAATACATAAAAATCAAAAATTAAAAAAAAAATGGAATTTGGACCATTATTGAAGAAGTTATGAGTAAAAGAAGTTTGAGTAAAGGAACAAACTCATCAAAAAATCTGAAAAAGTTTGAGTAAAGGAACAAACTATCAATTTTAAAAAATTCGATATCTTTTGAACGGGTCATCAAAAAATCTGAAAATTTACCGAAAAGGAGTTTTCGTTTATTTTAAAAAGTTTACGTTTAGTAGTTTTTAAAAGAAAAAACATTTGTTTGATGTTCAGTTTTTATTAATGACTACTTCTGTCCTTTGTTTCAAAAATAACGCACTAAAAAATAAAGACTTTCATTAACATTTAATCTTTTAAGTCATTTATTTTTGTTCTGTAAGTAAAAACTACTGATTATTCTTTAAATTTTTTAATGATTTGTGTATGTCATTTTTTTTTTTTAATTGTTGGTATTTTTTAATGAGATATCATTAGTTTTTACCTACACAAGTAGGTTATTTTTTTGTTGAAAAAAAATTCAAAAAATTATTTATAGAAATATAAAAACATGTTTGTATCAAGTGACTTTGGCACGATGGGTAGAGTGTCTGGCCAGAATGTAGTTGATTGCGGGATCGATTCCCCAAAATTTTATTAAAAATTTTTAAAAAAATATTTCAATAGAAAATTGTCAAAAATAACCTACGAAATCATTAATTTTTAATGTTTTGGTAGGTTATTTTTTTGGAATTTGTTGGTAAAAATAACAGAACTATCATTAATTTTTAATGTTTTCGTAGGTTATTTTTTCGAATTTGTTTGTAAAAAAGAATGAAAAAACGTAATTTTTTAATGTTTAATGTTATTTTAGAAAATTTTGTCAACAGTAAACAATAAATGATGATGTTTGTTAAAATAAATGAATAATTACTGGGATGGTTTTCAATTGTTTATTTACTGGTTTTAAGTGTGTTTTTCATTTGTTTTTGAGTGTACTAAAAACTGTCAACAAATTGGGAAAATCTAAAAAAAAAATTATTCAAAGTGTCCGATTTGACATGGAATGCCCCATATATTCATGATCGATTTTAAGACATTCTAGCGATGTCCGTCTGTCTGTCTGTGGAAAGGGTGATCACGGCCAAAATATTACACGGAGATGACTGAAACTTAACATATTCAGTGGAAGTTCTCCCCAGAAGTTTGGTATTGCATTTGAGCGATATCGGTTCAGCAATTCAAAAGTTATGAACAAAAATGTAAGGACACCTCAAAAAATTTAGTGCATTCAACATAACCTGAAAATACAAAATGCTTTAATTCAGCTGCTGGTTGACATATGGGAACATAATTGAACACCAAATGGTATTTAAACAAGTACGAACATATTTTTTGACTAAAAAAAAGAAAAAATCGCGTTTTTTTTTAGTGGAAACTTAAAAAAATTTTTTTTTTCTTTCAAAAGTAATTTCCTTTAAAATAAAGTTTTTTGCAATAATCTTTTTGAAATTGTAGAGGGTATCACTACATTCGGCAAGGCCGAATTAAACTTTTTTACTTGTTGTTTATGTTTTAACATTTTGGAGGGTATAAAAGATTCGGCAGAGCCGAATTTAACACTCCCACTTTTATTTATTTTGGAGGGTATAAAAAATTCGGCACAACCGAATTTATCACTTTCACTTATTTTTTTTTCTTATTTTTTTTTTATTAAAACACTTAAAAAAAAAACACTAACCATTTGAAAAGCACTGCATTAGAATGAAAACCGTTAAAGTAGAGATTTTTAAAAAATTATTATTATTAAATTTTAAGGACATTTTTGGTATTTTTATTATTATATTTTGTTTGGATATTTTAATTAATTTTATATATTTTTTTTGTTTAATAAATTTTAATATTTTATATTAAATTTTAAAATAAGGCTTTTTATTAAATTATTGCTAAAAGACTTTTTTGTTTTAATTTGTTAAAAATATATATTTTTTTAATTTTTCGGATTTTTTTTTTAAATTTTTTTTTCTAAAAATTTTTCTTAAACCGATTTATTTAACAGTCAATTGGAAACTAAAACTAAACAGCTAAAATTTGAAACACTCTGCCATCATATAGGGATGACTTCTATATTACTTGGTCGTCTTGTTTATACATTTATCCTGTCGTTTCTTGTTGTTGTTGTTCTTTCATCGTTCGTATCATCATAATCATCATGAATCGTCTTTACGAAGTGTGTTGTTGTGTGATTTTGAAAACCATAACCGTCGCAACAAATGTAAAGAAAAGCCAACAAAAAAAATACAAAAAAAAACAATTTGTATTTTCCACCACAACGATTCTTATTTTGCTTTTACATATTTGTACAAAATATTTTTTTTATTTAATTTAATATATTTCTATATCTATCGTACTGGCTAGATAGCGTGGGAGTACTTCTCTTTGACGCCACTATTTATATACGCAAAGTTAAAACCAGACATTTTATTTTAGAAGAACAAGTGTTTTGTTTTTTGATGTTGCCGAATTTAAAATACCCCTGCAGCAAATATAATATAATTTATAAAAAAAAATATTAGATACAATATTTTGAGTAGTGTTATTCTAGCTCGAGGCCAGTATAATTTATCCAGAATGATATTCTCATAGAATAATTTTCAAGAAAATTATTTTTCGGTTTTTATATTTTAACATGATAATGTTTTAAGGCTGGTGTCTAATTTTAAAAAAGTTGCAGGACGCCACCTCAGTTTGACTATATAAGCTAACAAATAACGAAAAAGAAAACAAGAATTACTATTTTCATTTTCTTAAAACCAAAAATTTTAATAACTTGGGTTTGTAACTTGGATAAAAATTCACTTCGTGGTGAATAAAACCGTTTTTCACCAGCTGGTGAATAAAAAGTAACATAATTATTATTCAACAAAAAAAAAATTTTTTTTTCATCAATTTTTTTCCATCATTTTTTTTTTATAATTTTTTCTTTTCATCAAATTTTTTTTTTCATAAATTTTTTTTTTCATCATATTTTTTTTTATAGTTTTTTATCAAATTTTTTGTTTTCATCAATTTTATTTTCATCAAATTTTTTTTTCATCAAATTTATTTTTTCATGAATTTTTTTTTTTTCATCAAATTGATTTTTTTTTCATCAAATTTTTTTTTTTCATATTTTTTTTTTTTTCCTTACCCGGCTAAAAATAAATGTGTATGTTCATATATGGCTATGTATTGATCTTTATATGATCATTAGAGTGTCCCTTATTTTGGAAATGTTGGAAATCTTGAGACGGTACCCGCTCATTTTTTTCCTTTTGACTTAAAAATAACTCAGGAAAAATTTTACGCCCCTAGGACCACGCCTTCCCTACGCGACGGGGCCTTAAAGAGCGGGGCCTAAAAAATCATTTTTCCATACAAACCAAAAAATTTTTTTTTTTATTTTTAATTTTTTTGTTATTAATTATTATATTACTTGGTTTGCTTATTCACGACAAAAAATTTGATTTTGGAGGGATAAGTCTTTCAGCGCTAAAAAATTTTTCGCAAAAAAAAAATTTGGGCGGCCGGGGTCCTACAGTAAAAAATTTTTAAAAAATATTTTTTTTTAGTTTTGACCAGCAACGGTTTTAGTTGCTATGTTGCTTTAAATGATATATATTCCAAAAAAAAAATTATTCATATCTGTGACATCTTTATCTTTTTCGAAAAAAAAAATTTTGAGCCGTAGGAATCCTACGGTAAAAAATTTTTAAAAAATATTTTTTTTTAGTTTTGAAAAGCAATGGTTTTAGTTTTTATGTTGTTTTTAATGATATATATTCCAAAAAAAATATTATTCATATTTGTGACATTTTTATCGTGTATCGAAAAAAATCATCAATGCATTTTTTACCCTTTTTTAGAACACGATTAAGATGTCACAGATACAAAAAATATTTTTTTATGAATATATATCATTTAAAGCAACATAGCAGCTAAAACCGTTGCTGGTCAAAACTAAAAAAAAATATTTTTTAAAAATTTTTTACTGTAGGACCCCGGCGGCTCAAAATTTTTTTTTGCGAAAAATTTTTTAGCGCTGAAAGACTTATCCCACCAAAATCAAATTTTTTGTTGTGAATAAGCAAACCAAGTAATATAATAAATAATAACAAAAAAATTAAAAATCAAAAAAAAAATTTTTTGGTTTGTATGGAAAAATGATTTTTTAGGCCCCGCTCTTTAAGGGCCCGTCGCGTAGGGAAGGCGTGGTCCTAGGGGCGTAAAATTTTTCCTGAGTTATTTTTAAGTCAAAAGGAAAAAAATGAGCGGGTACCGTCTCAAGATTTCCAACATTTCCAAAATAAGGGACACTCTAATGATCATATATGACATATTAGGAAACATATATGTGACCATATATGCAAAAATTGATCCCATATATGAGGTTGTATGTAAAATATGTACCATATATGATATCATATATGGAACCATATATGTTATCATAAAATGTTAAATCTTAGTTAATGTGTATGCAAATTTGAACCAGATTTACAAAAAAAAAATGTTTTTTACGATTAAAATTATATTTTGTTACCATCGATTGACTTATATACAAAAAGATAACTGCAATATCGGTGATTTACAAAAAAAAAATGTTTTTTACGATTAAAATTATATTTTGTTACCATCGATTGACTTATATACAAAAAGATAACTGCAATATCGGTGCATATAAATAATTTAACCAATATTGTCCTACTTGCAAAATACTCTGCTTAAAAAAATACTTTTACATAGCAAAATGTTGGAAAGTGTAAGTTTTCATTAATATATATAAAGAATTTTAAAATCATGTTTTAATTTTTTTCCAGTTCATCGTCATAACAAGTATAAGTGTGGACATTTTATTCCAAAACAAGATGAACTGGTAATTTTCGTATTCAAAATGTCGAAAAAAACAATATTATTGAGTACTTTGATGTTGAAGAATATTAAACTACGCAGCTACGTTAAGCTTTCACAACTTGGAGGAGAGGGCATATGTACCACCATAATGTTATCACTGGGTCATTATTAGTGAAATCAATCATGAATATTTTTGACCCCCTCCGATATTGATGAAATTTGGTTAAGTTCTTACACTACGTAAAAAACTAACAAATGCAAATTTTCAGCCCTCTAAGTCATCAGGGGCCGAAAATACGAAGGGTCAAAATTTCCCCCAAAATCTCCCAGTCGCGACACTTTACACCGTAAAAACTTAATATCGTTGGTTCTATTATAGCTAGAAAGCCCATTTTGGGTTTGTTTTGAAGCTCATAATATGCTCTACAAGACCTACCACAACCAAAAAATTTTCGAAAACAAATAAGGGTTGCCTCCCTTATTTTAAGGTCGTGATAAAGGGAGGAGAAAATGGGGAGGATGGTATCCCCCGATTTTTTTTTTACTTGCTAATCTTTGAGAGAAAGTCCTAAAGAATATAGTCTAAAATTTTTAAGTTGGGACAACAATGGGATCACTCAAAATCAAAATTTTTCACAATTTCCCCTAAAATCTCCAAATCGCAACACTCTTGAACCTTAAAAATTTAATATCATAAGTGCTATTGTAGCTACAGAGCCCATTTTTGTTTGTTTAAAAGCTTATAGTACGCTCTACAATACCTACCTTAACCAAAAAATTTTAGAAAAAAAGGAAGGGTGCCCCCCTTATTTAAAGGTCGTGACAAAGGGTGGAGGAAATGGGGGAAAGTATCCCCCGAGTTTTTTTTTACTTGGTATTCTCAAAGTGCAAGTCATAATGAACATATCCTAAAATTTTTATGTTGGGACAACAATCAGATCGACCAAAATCAAAATTTTTCACAATTTCCCCTAAAATCTCCAAATCGCGACACACTTGCACATTACAAATTTAATATCGTGGACTGTATTGTAGCTACAGAGTCCATTTTTGGCTTGTTTTAAAGCTCTTAATATGCCCTACAATATTACTATCACAAAAAAAATAAATAAAAAAATGAGGGGTGCCTCTTGTATTAAAAGGTCGTGGCAAGGGGTGGGGGATATTGGGGGATAGTATCCCCCATTTTTTTTTCATCTTATTTTTTTTTAAAAGTGTAAGTTCTAGAGAGCATATCCTGAAATTTTTATCTTGGGAGTCCAATGCGAGGCGCAAGAATGTCGCGATTTGTTGATTTTGGGGGAAAATTTTGAAAAATTTTGATTTTGGTTGACCCCATTGTTGTCCCAACATAAAAATTGTAGACTATGTTCATTAGGACTTGCACTTTGAGAATACCAAGTAAAAAAAAAATCGGGGGATACTTTCCCCCATTTCCTCCACCCTTTGCCACGACCGTCAAATAAGGGGGGCACCAATTCCTTTTTTTGGAAAATTTTTTGGTTTTGGTATGTCTTGTAGAGCGTATTATAAGCTTTAAAACAAAAAAAAATGGGCTCTGTAGCTACAAAAGCACTTGTGATATAAAATTTTTAAGGTTAAAGAGTGTTGGGATTTGGAGATTTTGGGGAAAATTTTGATTTTGAGCGATCCCATTGTTGTCCCAACTTAAAAATTTTAGAATATATTCTTTAGGACTTTCTCTCAAAGATTAGCAAGTAAAAAAAAAATCGGGGGATACCATCCTCCCCATTTTCTCCTCCGTATATCACGACCTTAAAATAAGGGAGGTAACCCTTATTTTTTTTCGAAAATTTTTTGGTTATGGTAAGTCTTGTAGAGCATATTATGAGCTTCAAAACAAGCCAAAAATGGGCTTTCTAGCTAAAATAGAACCAACGATATTAAGTTTTTACGGTGCAAAGTGTCGCGACTGGGAGATTTTGGGGGAAATTTTGACCCTCCGTGTTGTCGCCCACTGTTTACTTAGAGGGCTGAAAATAAGTGTGTGTCAGTTTATCACTTAGTGTTACAACTAAACCAAATTTCATCAAAATCGGAGGGGGTCACGAAAATTTTTAGCTATTTTTGATTGATTTCACTAATACTGACCCCACTACGATTCCAATACTACAAACATCCCTTAATGTCGAAATAGAAAGATCGTATAAGCAGTTTTGATACCGAGTTACGAGTTGAAGAATTCAACTATACGCAGCTACGTTAAGCTCTTCTACTTGGAGGAGAGAACATACGCGCCACCATAACGTTATCACCACGATTTTAACACTACAAACTATTTTGAAATCCCTAACTGTCGCAATAGCAAATTGGAAATGGAAAGAACATATATGATGTTTGAAGATCGAGTTACAGAAAATTCAACCATGCGCAGCAACGTTCAGCTCACTCAACATGGGGGAAAGGGCATATGCACCACCATAACATTATCACTACGATTTCAACACTACAAACTTTGACATCCCTTACTGTCGAAAATGAAAAGAACGTATAATCAGTTTTGAGGTTGAGTGACGATTTGGGAAGGACAACGTTTTTACCAACAATCACAAGAAGACTGTCACCTTACCTACATGGAAAATATTGTCGGCATGATGTAAGTATAAATAGTTTATTTATCCCTCTCCTTCAAATATCCTAACAAACATAACCCAGTAAGATAATATACATACTACTAAATATATTGCTTTTAATAAAAGTTTTAAGTATTCATTTGCTTATTATGAGTAAAAAATGTTTTTAGTAGTAGCAAGTTATTTTTTGCTGGAATAAAAAAGGAATGTGGAATTATTTTTAATATTTTTTCAGTTGGAATTCCGTAAAAAGTATTCGATGGTCTTAAGCATCCCATGGTCTTAACAAAATACACTCTAGTAACATGTTCATATGTATCTAAGAATTAAATATTTAAAGGTACATGGGTGTTTCCTTAAATGATATCAGTGTTATCATTAAAACCCATCAGCACCAAATGCTATTGTTGTTAATACTTAAGGGCCTGTCACAGAGTCAATTCCGTTCCTAAGTGGTTTGAAAATTTTCTCCTAAAAACGTAAAACAAAATATTTTTTCGGAATAAAACCACTCCTATGCAATTCAATCCCACTTTGATTTTTGGAAGTGATTTCATTCCAAAAAAAAAAACACTCATTACAATTCCGAACGGAATTAAGCCTGTGGCATACCCTTTAATACAATAAAATGTCTAGAAATACCTTATATATTAATATTTTATATATTTTTTTTATAGATTTTGACTTTAAATATGCTAAAATGAGGTTTATAGCATAACAAAAACGCTAAGTCTGAAGATAATCTAAATTAACAATAAAACAACAAGGAAATCATCCTTCCTTTAGGCTCTTCTTGATATTTTAGATCCTTTATGTTAAACTTTTTTTGACTATCAAAATGTGTTATTTATAAGTTAAATTATATATTTTTATATATCACCAAAAATGCAAGCGGAGTAAAGGCCTATTCACACCTGAGGTGAAATATCGTTCGAACGAGATTTCGATCATATGGTCTGTATCATTTCATACACAACCATGTGATCAAAATCTCATTCGAACGAGATTTCCCCTCAGGTGTGAATTGGGTATAAGTAAAAAATCAAAATCATCATACTAAAGGTTTTCATTGAAATATATGAAAAACATCATGATGAATAAAAAATAATGTTTTTTATTTTTAATTATACTTATGTACACCGTTTACAATTCTGGTGAATATAAACATAATAATCTTTTACATATAGTTTAAGATGAAAAAATAATTAAAAAATATATGATGCAATATATGATACAATATATGATACAATATATGATCACATATATTGGATCATATATGACCGTGTCTTATATAAGCGCCAATTTTGGAATATGTTCATTAGGCTGGGTCGTATTCCAACAAAGTGCTCAGATCAACTATTAATAGTGAAAAAAAGTTGGTACAAGTAAATACAAGCAATTTAAAACCAAAATGAACAAAATCGGTCCATGGCTTCCGTTCTCGCATCGCGGGTCAAAATTGGACATAATTTAAAAAAAAAAATTAAATATTTAAAAAAAAAAATTATTTAAAAAAAAAAATTTTTTGTATCGCATTAATTCAAAGATATTTATAAAAATTTTGTTTGTTTTTTTCGGATATCGATAACCCACCCAAACGTGAGGCCAAAAAAAACTCACATTTTTAACATGGAGCTCAAAACTACTTTTTCACTATTTTAAAAATTTAGTGAAACAAAATTTTTAAATATATTAGTTTATCCACTTGATATCATTGAATGCATCTCAATGATTGTAGAAAAAAATTCTTAGTTAAATTCCTTCGTCCAGTTGGTGTGTGGAGCGATTTGAATTTAGCGGATTTCCAGAACATGTGTTTTTATCGACATTTTTGACTAATTTGTAGTTGTTAGCAACATTTTACTTAAATTAACCAACTTTTTTTGTTCAAATGGTTGTTTTGGACCATAGTAACTCTGCTTTGAAATAATAGGCTTTTTGGACAACGTTAGCCCTTGCCGGCACGGGGTTAAAAAATTCCTCCAATGAAATTTTTGAAAATTCCTCACTCTAAAATCGTGTATGTGTTTAAATAATGAACAATTACAAATTTATACAAAGTTTTCTTGAAGAACATCTTTAACCCTTGTTGAACGAACGCCCAAAAAACAGCTGATTTTTTTGCTCATAGTCAAAATGGACTTTTTTGACATATTAAATAATATGTTTTTCACTTTTAGCTTTACACAGTAAAAACGACGAAGACGTAATGAAATTTCGGATGCCATTTTTTTATTTTATTTAGTTTTAAACACTTTCCGCTTAAGTGCGCTTACTTTAAAACGTTAATTTAAATGCTATCGTTTGAATGCATTCCCCGCTCAAACGATTCACTCGCAGATGTACATATCTTTCATTTTATAATCATAGTCAAAATGGACTTTTTAACATACTAAATAAGTTTTTCACTCTAAACGTTTTAAAGTAAGCGCACTTAAGCGGAAAATGCTTAAAACTAAATAAAATAAAAAAATGGCATCCGAAATTTCATTACGTCTTCGTCGTTTTTACTGGGTAAAGCTAAAAGTGAAAAACATATTATTTAATATGTCAAAAAAGTCCATTTTGACTATGAGCAAAAAAATCAGCTGTTTTTTGGGCGTTCGTTCAACAAGGGTTAAAGATGTTATTCAAGAAAACTTTGTATAAATTTGTAATTGTTCATTATTTAAACACATACACGATTTTAGAGTGAGGAATTTTAAAAAATTTCATTGGAGGAATTTTTTAACCCCGTGCCGGCAAGGGTTAACGTTGTCCAAAAAGCCTATTATTTCAAAGCAGAGTTACTATGGTCCAAAACAACCATTTGAACAAAAAAAGTTGGTTAATTTAAGTAAAATGTTGCTAACCTAACAACTACAAAATAGTCAAAAATGTCGATAAAAACACATGTTCTGGAAATCCGCTAAATTCAAATCGCTCCACACACCAACTGGACGAAGGAGTTTACCTTAGAATTTTTTTTTACAATCCCTGAGATGTATTCAATGATATCAAGTGGATAAACTAATATATTTAAAAATTTTGTTTCACTAAATTTTTAAAATAGTGAAAAAGTAGTTTTGAGCTCCATGTTAAAAATGTGAGTTTTTTTTGGCCTCACGTTTGGGTGGGTTATCGATATCCGAAAAAAACAAACAAATTTTTTCTAAATATCTTTGAATTAATGCGATACAAAAAAATTTTTTTTTTTTTAATAATTTTTTTTTTAAATATTTAATTTTTTTTTTTTTTAATTATGTCCATTTTTTCAAAAACCGCAATTTTGACCCGCGATGCGAGAACGGAAGCCATGGACCGATTTTGTTCATTTTGGTTTTAAATTGCTTGTATTTACTTGTACCAACTTTTTTTCACTATTAATAGTTGATCTGAGCACTTAGTTGGAATACGACCCAGCCTAATGTTCATATATGAGACCATATTTGATACTATATATGATACTGTATATGGTCTCATATATGATATCATATATGATAATATACAAGATTTTTAGCCGGGTAAACTTTTTTTTGCGTCAATTTTTTTCCAACATTTTTTTTTTCATATTTTCAATTTAATTTTTCATCAATTGTTTTACAGCAAAAAAAGTTTTTTTTTTTATCAAAAAAATTCATCAAAAACTTTTTTTCATCACAATTTTTTTCACCAAAAACTTTGGGTTCATTAAATTTTATACACCCAAGTATAAAATGAAAAAATCCCCAAATTTTGGAAATGTTGAATTTATAAAATGTCATAGCACCCAAAAAAATAATCATAAACTCATCAATATTGTTTTTTTTTAACACAATATATTAAAGTTTTTATGCGTAGCCGGCCTTCGGCCGGGCTTAGGGATTACAAAATCCATGCATTAAACCCACCCTCTCCGCAAAGTAAAGTTTTCTAAGGTAGCAGGCCTTTACGCTATCAAATTTGTTATGACTCAAAAATGCCTGATAACTAAAATAGCTTTGGTTTGCAGAGAGGGTGGGTTTAATGCATGGATTTTGTAATCCCTAAGGCCGGCCAAAGGACGGCTACGCAGAAAACCTTTATTACAAATGAAATAGCGCCTAAGATAGCAATAAAATGAAACAACCCCCAAAAATAAAAAAATCTTGGGGTTTATTTCATTTGGGTGTCATTTCATAATGAAATAGACCCAAAAAAATGAAATAATCCCCCAAAAAATGAAATAAACCCCAAAATTTTGTTCGTCATTTTTTTGGGTATTATTTCATTTTTTCGTTTGGGGGCTATTTCATAGCGCCAAAAAAAATTGATAAAAAAAAATATTTTATAAAAAAAAAATAAGTTTGATGAAAAAAAAAAATTATGAAAAAAAAAATTGATGAAAAACAAAGTTTGATGAAAAAAAAAATATATGAAAAAAAAAATTTGATGGAAAAAAAACGGTTTTATTCACCACAAGGTGAGTTATTATCCAAGTTACAAACCCAAGTTATTAAAATCTTTGATTTTAAGAAAATGAAAATAGTAATTCTTGTTTTCTTTTTCGTTAATTGTTAGCTTATATAGTCAAACCGAGGTGGCGTCCTGTAACTTTTTTAAATTAGACACCAGCCTAAAAACATTATCCTGTTAAAAATAAGGGATTTCGGGAAAATCCGTATAAAAGCCGAACTAGCAGAAATTTCGCCAAACGAAAAAAAAATACTGGTCTGCTTAATTTTGATAGAGATTATTATATATGATTTAAAAATATGTTTAAAAAATATGTAAAAACAAGGTTTACATATCGTCGGCGTCGCAGACGGTCGCAAAAGTTAGCCGTTGACATAAGTACTATGGATATTGGTCAATATGTCTGAAAAAGTCCGGCGACCAATAGAGACCAAACACAACAGTTCTATTCCATAAAAAAAAAATAAATATATAATTTTCTTTTCAAAAATTTTTATTATGTTAAAAATTTAATAAAAAATAGAAAAAATTGTTTAAAAAAATAAGAAAAGATATGACTTCAAGCCTTTAAATATCCTTTAAAATTACCAAAAATGAGTGTGTAAATATCTTTTTTTGTTAAAAAGTTACAACAGTTTAAAATCGACTTAATTAATGCGAAATAATTCAGGATTTTAAAAGATGCAACTTTATGGACCCACATCTTAATAACGAATGGAATTATAGTTCTTATATGAGTATTGCCGTGTTATTAGCAATGTTTTATAATACATACAAACAAATCATAAACATCGGGGAACTTTTTTTTTTTTGATTTTTGTCGTGCTAGATTGGCCAAATGTGGCACTGTGCAACAGCTCTAAAATTTTTTTAGAGCTGAAAGCCTAATCCCACCAAAATCAAATTTTTTGTCGTGAATAAGAATAACCAAGTAATATAATAATTATTAACAAAAACAAAAAAAAAAATTTTGTTTGTATGGATTGATTTTTAAGGCCCCGCTCTTTAAGGCCCCGTCGCGTAGTGAAGGTATGGTCGTAGGGGCGTAAAATTTTTCCTGAGTTATTTTTAAGTCAAATGGAAAAAAATTAGCGGGTACCGTCATAACATTTCCAAAATAAGGGACACTCTAACCTCCATATAAACTAACCCAACGATTATACATTTTTGACAAAAACGAACTTAACGAAGATGAATTTGGATAAGACTGATACACTATTGCATAGGCCTTCAAAAAACCTTTCGACGTGTATAAAATGTTCATATAGTTTATTTTGTAGAAATGGGAAAAATCCTTATGAAACTAAAATATCCGGTTTTCCCCCTCCCTTTTGACCCGCTAAATGTGAAATTGGGCAGCTATAAAAAAACAGGTAACTCTTATTTTGCTCCCCTTTTTCCCATATGCAGGTTTCATGATAATTGGTGTGTGCCCTATGAAAGACCTTCCTAGTAAGCCAACCTCTGAAAACGCGAATTTGGACCAAATGACTTAAAAATTTAACTGTTTCAGTTCGCCCTTTTTTGGGCGTAGATATAAAAAGAAATAAAAAGTATTTTTACATTTAGGAGGGTATAAAAGATTCTCTCCAGAACTTCTTGGAGAGAAGCAAAAAGACAAGCCGAAGATAAAATTCAATGGAAAGCCTTTGTGCTGGCCATTTGTTCCCAGGAATTTATTTAAAAGATTCGGCACAGGTGAGTTAAACACTCTGACTTGTGTTTTGTGCTTTTGTTAAACAAAAGGAATATTTTTAATTAGAAGAAGTTCAGACTTAGTGAAAAACTAATTTCGGTGAAAAAAAATTAGAAAAAAAAATTTTTATGAAAAAAAAAAAATTTTTATGTCTTTTTTTTTTGGGGGGGGGGGGGTGGGTTGGTGTCAGACGTTAGGGTGCACCTTCCTCTTGCGATTTGGAACATCTTCAGATATTAGAATGTTGCATTTGCTCAGCAAAAGTACAAAAAACCCTCCAAAAAATGCGGTTTTTCATAGGTTGGTTTAGTTCTCCAAGGGGGAACTTTTTTCCCCTCGGTCCGATTTTACACATTTTCCGAACTAAACCTAGGAATATAAGACATATTCGTGCCAAACTTCGGAAGTCTAGCTTATTTTGGACTGTATCGTGTCTTCTTCGGCCGTCCGTCTGTCTGTTAGAATCGATCACACGACTGTATCGTGTCCTCTACAGACGGACAGACGAATGTCCGTCCGTCTGTCTGTTAGAATCGATCACTGATCAATAAAATATATACTTTATGGGGTCCTAGACCGATATTTCGATCCGTTACACACGGAATGACAAAGTGAGTATACCCCCATACTGTGGTTGGAGGGTATAAAAAAACTGAAGAAAAAACAAAAAAAAATGTAATGAAAAAACTTCTGAAACCAAACAATTTTATAAAAAACCAAAAAATTTTATAAATTTTATAAAAATAATTATACGTTTTATTCACCAGCAACCATCATAATCAAATTGTTACAAAACATTTACCAAACTAAATATATCTTTCGTTGTATCTGATGGTTACATGATGTAAATATATTTTACATACAAAATTTGTTTTTTTTTTATCTATTTTACCTTTTAAAGTCTGTAAAATATTTTGTTTACTCAAGAACTTAGTATGTAGTTTATTTCAAACTTTTATAATATTTATATTTTTTTACTTTTTTTTACCAGCAATAAATTTTATTAAAATTTTGAAATTTTTCTTTATTACAGACCCTTGATTGAAGGAAATTTGTAATTCTTGGCTTAGAATAATTTTCTTCAATTGCATCTAGGGAAAAAATTAAAAAAATTCCAAGAACCGAAGATGGTAAGTAAAAATCATTAAAAATTCACTGTCAAAAATTAGTTTACTCTATTCAAATTTTACAAGAAACTTTTGTGAAACGTAAATTTTATCAAAATATTTGCTTAACTTATTAATAACTAACTTATATTAACAAATTTTTTTTAAATTTGCTAAAAAAATTTTTTAATCCGACCAGGAAAAATAATTGAAGCATCTAAACATCCTCTGAAAAATGGGGGTTTCTTGCAGGTTTTTTACCTTTGTTTAACACATGAAACATTTTCATGACCATCGAAGTTGATATTACTGAGTTTGGACCAAGGAGATTAGGAAATGATATTTTTTCTCGGATTTTGGTTTTCGTTTCCTCCCTTTGCTTTTAATTCGAACATATATTTATTCTCTATTAATATTTTTAACAAATAGTTTTATTTAAGTTATTGTTAAAAAGTTCTCTATACAAAAATTTGTTATGAAATTTTAATTTATTTTTTTCTGACAGATTTTATTGTAGAATTTACACAAGTTTTTATTGTGTTAACAGAATACTTTTTGAAAATAAAGAAGAAAACTTTATGTGCAGACATGCGTGGAGTATGAGCAACATTAATTATGCTAGACAAATTTATAGTACGTATACGTCACATTGTCTGACAGGCAACAAAGAAAATAAATGTTTCACATTGTTATTTGTATTCAATAAAGGAATTTGAAAATAAAGTTTGAATTTTGTGATGTTTTATCAGATTCATAAAAAAAGAGAGATAATTTAACAACAATTTTTAATAAAATAAATATTTTAGAATCTGAGACTTTTTCTATATGAAAAATATTTCAGAAGCTGGGTTTCTTTTCATAGAAAAATGTCTAAGAATGAATAACTTTTCCTATAGAAAAAATACCACAGAAACTGAAACTTTTTTATTAAACAATTTTTTTAGAATCTGAGATCTCTTGGAATCTGAGAATTTTTTACAGAAAATTTGTCTTAAAATCTGCGATTTTTTTATAGAAAAAATGTCTCTAAGGCTTTTTTCAAAATACTCAGAGTCTGAGACCTTTTTTTAAAGAAAAAATGTCTCAGAATCTTATACTTTTTATATAAAAAACTTTTTAACATGATAATGTTTTTAGGCTGGTGTATAATTTTTAAAAAGTTGCAGGACGCCACTTCAGTTTGACTAACTAACTAACGAAGAAGAAAACAAGAATTACTATTTTCATTTTCTTTACTTCTTGGGTTTGTAACTTAGATAATAATGCACCTAGTGGTAAATAAAACCGTTTTTCACCAGCTGGTGAGTAAAAAGTAACATAATTATTTTTCAAGAAAAAAAATTTTTTTTCATCAAATTTTTTTTTCATCAAATTTTTTTTCATCAATTTTTTTTTTTTCATCAAATTTTTTTTTTATCAACTTTTTTTTCCATCAAATTTTTTTTTCCATTAAATTTTTTTTCATCATTTTTTTTTTTCATCATTTTTTTTTTTTTTTTCATAAATTTTTTTTTTCATCAAACTTTTTTTTTATCATTGTTTTTTGTCATCAATTTTTTTTTTTATTATTTTTTTCCATCAAATTTTTTTTTCCATTAAATTTTTTTCATCATTTTTTTTTTTTTTTTTCATCAATTTTTTTTTTCTTCAATTTTTTTTTCATCAAATTTTTTTCATATTTTTTTTTTTTTTTTCATTAATTTTTTATCAAATTTTTTTCATCAATTTTTTTTTTGTTTTCATCAATTTTTTTCCATCAAATTTTTTTTCCATAATTTTTTTTTTTTTTTTCATCAAACTTTTTTTTCATCAATTTTTTTTTTTATAAAACTTTTTTTTCATCATTTTTTTTTATCAATTTTATTTTTTTCATCAAATTTTTTTTCATAAAATTTTTTTTTTCAAGTTTTTTTTCATCAAATTTCTTTATTAATATTTTTTCATCAACATTTTTTTTTTTCGAAACTTTTTTTCATCAAATTTTTTTATCAAATTTTTTATTATCAATTTTTTTCTCACCAAAAATTTTTTTTTTATCAATTTTTCTTTTCATCAAAAAAATTCACCAAACACTTTTTTTCATCAAAATTTTTTTCACCAAAAATTTTGGGTTCATTAATTTTTTATACCCTCCACTCTAGTGATAGAGGGTATAAATAAGTTTGTCATTCCATTTGTAACACCTCGAAATATTGGTCTAGGACCCCATAAAGTATATATATTCATGATGCCCGATCGATTTTAAGACATTCTAGCGATGTCCGTCCATCTGTCCGTCTGTCTGTCTGTTGAAAACACGCTAACTTTTGAAAGACTTTACGGAGGCTGGTATTGCAGTCAGGTTGGTATTGCAACCCAGCGAAATCGGTCCAGTGGTTCAAAAGTTATAAGCAAGTGAGTGAATTTCGGCAAGGGTTTTTCTGGAATTTGCGAGATAAAACACACGGTAACTTTCGTACGGCAATTCTGAGGGAGCTGAAGTGTAGCATATATATTTTTCGTTCCTCTGGTCTGGTTCGTTTTAAATTTCAGCCAAATCGGTCCAGTGGTTCAAAAGTTATTAGCAAAACCGTAAATTTCAGATTAGTTTCACCTTAAATTCACGTGTTGAAAACCTGTTAAACATGTTTTAAAAACATTTGTAAGTCAAAACAAGTAGAAAAGTTAAATTCGACTTGGCCGAATCTATGAATACCCTCCACATTGCCCTTTTTAAGTGATAGTAAATTTTCTAACGTGAAAAAAATAACATTTTTGGTTAGAAATATTTTATTTTCTGTAAAAAAATTTTTTTTTATTAATTTTTGAAAAAAAAAAAAAATTACAAATTTTTTTTGAGTGTAAAATTTTTTTTGAGTGTATTTTTTTTTTGTTTTAGTGTAAAAATTTTTTTTTTTATTAATTTAAAAAAAAAAAAAAATTACCAATTTTTTTTTTTGAGTGTAAAATTTTTTTTGAGTGTAAACTTTTTTTTGAGTGTATTTTTTTTTTGTTTTAGTGTAAAAATATTTTTGTGTGATAAAAATACCTTTTAAAATATTTTTCTGACTTACAAATGTTTTTAAAACATGTTTAACGGGTTTTCAACACGTGAATTTAAGGTGAAACTAATCTGAAATTCACGGTTTTGCTAATAACTTTTGAACGAATAGACCGATTGGGCTGAAATTTAAAACAGACTGGGACAGAGGAACGACAAATAAATATGCCACACTTCAGCACCCTCAGAACTGTTGTTCGAAAGTTACCGTGTGTTTTAACTCATAAATTTCAAAAAAACCCTTGCCGAAATTCACTCATTTGCTTATAACTTTTGAACCACTGGACCGATTTCGCTGGATTGCAATACCAACCTGACCAGGTAAATGCCCAACATATATGCCAAACTTCAGGAGCCTCTGCATAGTCTTTCAAAAGTTAGCGTGTTTTCAACAGACAGACAGACAGACAGACAGACAGACAGACGGACGGACGGACGGACATCGCTAGATCGTCTTAAAATCGATCGAGGATCATGAATATATATACTTTACGGGGTCATAGACCAATATTTCGAGGTGTTACAAACGGAATGACAAACTTATATATACCCTCTATCACTAGAGTGGAGGGTATAAAAATATTTTACAAGGCATTTTTGTCACACAAAAATATTTTTACACTAAAACAAAAAAAAAATACACTCAAAAAAAATTTTACACTCAAAAAAAAATGTTACACTCAAAAAAAATTAGTATTTTTTTTTTTTTTTTCAAAAATTAATAAAAAAAAAAGTTTTTTTACGCAAAATAAAATATTTCTAACCAAAATTTTTTTTTTTTCACGTTAGAAAATTTACTATCACTTAAAACGGGCATTGTGGAGGGTATTCATCGATTCGGCCAAGTCGAATTTAACTTTTCTACTTCTTTAAACATAATATTGTTTTTCGTGAAAAAAATTCGTTTTTTTTTACCAAAACTACTTTTCCAACAAGTCTAAGATTTTCGCATAAAAATTTTCCATTTGTTTATCAAATGTACATAAAACAAGTGAGAGTGTTATTTTATTTGGTGCCGAATATTTTATACTCTCCAAAATGTAAAAACACTTTTTTGCACTTATTTTAGCACTCACTTACGAAATGTACAGCTCTTTTGGTTTTTTAATGGGGTCCTCGACTGATATTTCAATTCGTTTTGCACGGAATAGCAAAGTAATATAACATTATTTTTTCTAAAAAACTTTGCTTTGGCAAGTACACCCAAATCTTCCGCAAAACATTATCATGATTTAATGTTTTGGGCAAGAGTACAAAATTCGCAGGCATTTTCTATTATGTATCTCAGAATCTGAAACTTTTTTTATAGAAAAAAAGTCTCAGAAATTGAGACTTTTTATAGAAAAAATTTCTTTAGAATCTGAGACTTTTTTATAGAAAAAATGACGCAGAATTTGAGAATTTTTTTATAGAAAAATGTCTCAGACTTTGAAACTCTTTTTTATAGAAAATATGTCTCAGAACCTGAGACTTTTTTTATAGTTGCAAAAAAGTTTCCTACAATAAATGTGATAAATTTTAGCAAATTAAAGCGCTTAAAATAAAAGAAAAAACCTCTCAAAAATTATTTAGATATGCAGTGAGAAAAATAAGGAAGAAACGTATAATAAAAAAAACATTAAAACCAAACACGTCCTTGCACTATTTTGATAGAAGAGACAAAAAAAAAATACACGTGTATCGGCGTTTTGAAAGTTTACATCTGGGTTTCATTTTAGGGGGAGCTGAAGTTTCCCCCAAATGCAAATGTTGTATTGTAAATCGTCATTGAATATCGAGTGAAGCTTACGTTTAAAGTATATGGTGTGTTAAGCAAATTTATGTAAAATGTTACGGAGAACATTTTTGGGGAATATGTTAACCCTCTAACTCCTCAAGATAAGGGTCTTTATTGTCCTTCTTTTCAAAAAGAGTCAAAAACACAATTAAAACAGTGATTTAAGGGGTTTGAATGTTACGCAAAAATATCCGCCGTGAAATTTTACTTTAAGTCCCTAAATGCACCAAAACGGAAAACTTAACAAGAAAGTCAGAAATAAGACACAACAAACGAGAGCTTAGGGTTAATTTCTCATTTATAAAGAAAATCGAGTTAAGCTTACGTTTAAAGTATATGGTGTGTGAAGCAATTTTATGTAAAATGTTACGTAGAACATTTTTGTAGAATATGTTAACCCTCTAGCTCCTCAAAGTAAGGGTCTTTTTTGTCCTTCTGTTTTAGTGGCGTTCTTTGCTCTTTTTTAAAAGAAGGACAAAAAAGACCCTTATCTTGAGGAGTTAGAGGGTTAACATATTCTACAAAAATGTTCTCCGTAATATTTTACATAAATTTGCTGAACACACCATATACTTTAAACGTAAGCTTTACCCGATTTTCTTAATAAATGCGAAATTAACCCTAAGATCTCTTTTGTTGTGTCTTATTTCTGACCTTCTGGTTGAGTTTTCCGTTTTGGTGTATTCAAGGACTTATAGTAAAATTTTACGGCGAATATTTTTTCGGAACATTTAAACCCCTTAAATCCCTTTTTTAATGGTGTTTTTTGCTCTTTTTGAAAAGAAGGACAAAAAAGACCCTTATCGTGAGGAGCTAGAGGGTTAATATATTCCACAAAAATGTTCTCCGTAACATTTTATATAAATTTGCTAAACAAACCATATACTTTAAACGTAAGCTTCACTCGATATTCTATGACGATTGACAGTACAATATCTGCATTTGGGGAAAACTTTACCTCCCCCTAAAATGAAACCCAGATGTAAACTTTCAAAACGCCGATACACGTGTATTTTTTTTTTGTCTCTTCTATCAAAATTTTTTGGTCTGATGGATGGTTCAAATTTCATTTTTTTTTTCAAAATTTTTGTTTTTTACGTACTTTAAAAAAAAAATCCCAAAAAATTCTTAAAAGCGCTCTAGTATGAGATTTTTAAGTTTAAAAAATTACATCTCATTTTTGAAAATGTTTGTACTCTTCGATTTTTTTAAAATTTTTTTGTGTAAAACTTCTATCGATTCTACAAATGTTTTGCCCTGGAGGATCGTGTGATAACTACTATTACTATTTTTTAAAATTTTTTGAAAACATTTTATTGTAATTTTCCAATCTTAAAATCATTTCTTCTGCTCCAATGGTGCGTCATAGAGGGGTCATTTAAAAGACCGACCCCCATTAATTTTTACGTCTTAACATTTCTTTGAAACAAACTAATACCCTATCTCCAATTTCTAAGGGGGCTCCCACACAAAACGACATTTTTTTAAATTTTCTCCAACCGCTCTAACTGCCCTAATAGTGCCCTTAGAGCAACAAAATGTATGAGCGACCCACAATATTTTTTTAGTCCAAACATTTTCTCTGAACAAACCTACCCTCTATCTCTAATTTTTAAGGCGGTCCCCATACAATTTTTTTTTATTTTTTGTAAATTTGTTTTATTTAATCAGCTTCTACCTATCCAATGGTACGTCCGAGAAGGGTCATTAGTGAGACCGACCCCCATTTATTTTTACCCTACAACATATTTTTAAAAAATACCTACGCCCTATCTCCACTCCCTAAGTAGGCTCCCATACAAAATTACATTTTTATAAAATTTGCTCCAACTGTTATTTATATGGAAGCCTACTTAGGGAGGGGAGATATGGCCTAGGTATGTTTTAACAAAATGTTGTAGGGTTAAAATAAATGTGGGTCGGTCTTACTAATGACCCCTCTCGGACGCACCATTGGACAGGTAGAAGCTGATTAAATAAAACAAACTTACAAAAATTAAAAAATATTGTATGGGGACCGCCTTAATAGTTAAAGATAGAGGGTAGGTGAATTCAGAGAAAATGTTTGGACTAAAAAAATATTGTGGGTCGGTCATACATTTGATTGCTCTAAAGACACTCTTATGGCAGTTAGAGTGGTTGGAGCAAATTTTAAAAAATGTCGTTTAGTGTGGGAGCCCCCATAGAAATTGGAGATAGGGTATTAGTTTGTTCCAAAAAAATGTTAAAACGTAAATATTAATGGGGGTCGGCCTTATAAATGACCCCTCTATGACGCACCATTGGAGCAGTAGAAATGATTTTAAGATTGGAAAATTACAATAAATTTTTTTTCAAAAAATTTTAAAAAATAATAATAATTGTTATCCCACGATCCTCCTAGGCAAAAAATTTGTGGAATCGACAGAAGTTTTACACAAAAAAATTTCAGAAAAATCGGAGAGTACAAACATTTTCAAAAATTAAATTTTAAATTTTAAAACTTAAAAATCGCATACTAGAGCGCTTTTAAGAATTTTTTCGGATTTTTTTTTAAGTACTTAAAAAAACAAAAATTTTAAAAAAAGTTTTGAATTCGGACCATTATTGAAGAAGTTAAAAGTAAAAGAAATTTGAGTAAAGGAACAAACTACCAATTTTTAAAAATTCGATATCTTTTGAGCGAGTCATCAAAAAAATCTGAAAATTTACCACGAAGGAGTTTTCGAAGGGTACTAAAATCTGTAAACAAATTGGGAAAATCTAAAAAAAAAAAAATTTTCAAAATGTCCGATTTGACATTGGAATGCCCCATATGTAGTATTTTTGTAAGTCCTCTATTTTGATTCTGAGACATATTTCCTATAGAAAAATTCTAAGATTTTAATACAGTTTTTCAATGGCAAAAGTTCAAGATTCTGAGAAAATTTTTATTTTACAGAAACAGTCTCAAATTCTGAGATATTTTCCTATACAAAAAGTTTCAAATTCTGAGACTTTTTCTTATCTAAAAATTCTTAGATTCTGAAATTCTGAGAAATACCCAGCAAAACTTAGATTACTAAATAAGGTATAAAATAAGGTATAGGATCTCTTATTTTATACATTGCAGCATTGATGATTTTAACAGGCGATGAGACTCAAAGTAATGCATCCACATTATCACAAAGAATACCAGTAAGGTATAAAATAAGTCATAAATTTATAACGAAGAATGCGAGTAAGGTGTAAAATATATGATATTTTATAGGTTACGAGAAATGAAATAATATAGCATACCAGAAGATAATATATAAGGTGTTACGAGTAGCGAAAAAGTATTTTTGTATTAAATTTACTCACGTGATTGTAAGTGAGTGTAAGTAGATAAAATATGCTCGTGAGTGTGTGTCGTTAGAAATTTCCTGTCGTGAGCCCATCTCTAGTTTAAACTTATGCATTTTTTTATAAAATATTATTTTTTATGTTATTGTAATGCATTATGCATCCAATTATAAATAATGCATTATTTCAAACTTTCAAATAATACATAATGTAACCAAATATAAGTCATCCATGATTTAATGTTTAGAAATAATAAATATGAAATACATTTTTTTCCAATAATCATGCATTACGTAGCAAATTATTAGTAATGCATTATTTTTCACTTTAAAATAATACGTTGTGGAACAAATGTTTGGTAAGACATCCTAAAATAATGCTACAAATAAGGTATATACATTACCTAGTAATGTGTTATATAATCACTACCCATTACCAAAGTTTTGCTGGGTATTTTTATAGAAACATTTTCCCTATAGAAAAAATCTGAAATTCTGAGACATTTTTCTAATACAGTTTTTCAAATTCTGAGACATTTTTTCTGTAGAAAAAGTTTCTGATTCTGAGACACTTTTTCTATAGAAAAAGACAAATTCGGAGACATTTTTTCTATAGAAAAAGTCTCAGATTCTGAAACATTGTGACATTTTTCCGACTGAAACGTGTCATATTCTGTGATATTTTTTCTACAGAAAAAGTCTCAGATTCTGAGACATTCTCATACTTATCCTACAGCCCCCGTTTGTATGCTTGAGTAATAAACATTTTCAAAACCATATAAGTATTGTGACATTTGAGTGGTATTTGTTGTTCATATACAATTTTTTTAATATTTCTTTAGATTTTATTTTTTGTAACTTTACACCAGCTGGCATTTCAATGCAAATATGACCTTAACCGTCAGCGCAATCATCTAAAGACTTTCATTAATCCAAGGAAATTGTTTATATTATTGTGTTATTAACTTGAATATCGGGTGGTAGTCCGGGTGGCGAAACTAATAAGGATAAAAAAAATCTTTTTTATAGAAGATCAATGAAATAGATTATTTTGATATTTCGATGCAATAACATTGAATGGTAAATGAATAAAAAAATGTTACACTCAAAAAAACCCTTGTCAAATTACTATAAAAAGTGTGGTTAGCCCATTTTACTAATATTTGACGGGTTTCCTGTTTTTAAAAAAATATTTTCTATCGAAATTTAATTTTTTTTTGTAATTTTACAATTTTTTTCGTACTTTTACAAATTTTCAAGAAAATTTAAAAAAAAAAAAATCTAGTAAATTCACAAGAATTCCTTGCAAGTTTTATTGCTCCAAAAATTTGTAAATTTACAATTTTATTGGTAAAAAGCTTGTAAAACTACAAAATAGCTCGTAATTTTTACTAAAAATTCTCGTAAAAAAGAAGATAGCAAAAAATCTAGTAAAGTCACGAGAATTCCTTGTAAGTTTTAACGCTTCAAAAAAAATTTAAATTTACAATTTTATTGGTAAAAATCTTGTTAAATTACAGTATTTTTGATAAAAAGATAGTAAAATTACTAGAAATTCTCCTTAAATAGGATAATAACAAACTTTTCTTGTAATTTTACGGAGGGTTTTTTGAGTGTAATTAAAAAAAAAAAAACAATTTTTCTTATTCATTTATTTACGTAATTTAATAATTAAACAAAAAAACTACGTAGTAGTTCTTTATAATTTGATTAATTAAAACCAGCAAAGAAATTTTACAACCTGTTTATCTTTAGTTTTTCTATCATTTGGCAAATAAAAAACTGCAACTGTATGCTGCAAAAACTTTGATTATAAACCATCAAAGCAGATCAACAACTCCTGGGAAAAAAAAAGAAACTTTTCCATAGACAAACTATAAAGTTGCAAAGTACATTTGGAAAATCAGATAAAACAAGTAAAAAAAACTTATAGTCGGTCAAGACCGACGTGTTATCGATATAATGTTGGCACAAAATTTTCTATAGAAAATTTCAAAATTGTCGATGTATCGATAACACAAATTTTTTTATAGAAATATATCGATAAAACTACTTTTTTTCAATATAAAATTTTGTATTATCAAAAATATTAAAGTAATCGATGTATCGATAACACCAAACTTTCCATAGAAACTTCTAAAAATGTTCTACAAAGTTCTAGAAAATTTTCTTAAGGAAGTTCTTGAGTTATCGATGTATTCATAACACAAAATTACACTGCGTGACAAAACTAACCACTATTTTAGAAAACAAGAGGTACGACCATCATTTCAATATATTTCGGACATGCTGAATCGAATGGCGTACTCCGTTTTTCGATGTATGGTACAGTTTTCTTGTAAAATGTCATTAAAGATTGGCTGATTTTCAGCTGCTTTTTTAACAAAAAAAATTCCAAAGCTAATGATTTTTAAATTTTATGGCATGGAAAACAAAGATATAACTTGTAGCAATATTTCTAATATAAATTTGGTTTAAAGCTTTTCATCTTAACCCCTTTAATTCGCGGATTTCTTCATTTTTTTTAAGTTTTCGCGAAATTAACCGCTAAATTGGTCTCTGATAAAGACCTGCTTTTTTAACAAAAAAAATTCCAAAGCTTATGATTTTTAAATTTTATGGCATGGAATACAAAGATATAACTTGTAGCAATATTTCTAATATAAATTTGGTTTAAAGCTTTTCATCCTAACCCCTTTAATTCGCGGATTTCTTCATTTTTTTAAGTTTTCGCGAAATTAACCGCTAAATTGGTCTCTGATAAAAAACTTGCATTTTGTGGATCATAAAGGCGTCCATGACACTACGAATTGTGGACAAAAAACATCTATGTTATATGGACCATCATGAAGAAAATCGCGAAAAACCGTTTTTTTTTATATGGCAGCATCACTTTAGGAGATGATTTGAGGCTTCATCTTTTAGTATATAATGTGGGAACCTTAAACAATGAACTGACCCAAAATTTGTCCAAAAAAGTTTTCATTTGCAAAAGTTATCTTAACAAAAACTGTTATTTCAGTGTTTGCGATACAATAATTATAGTTTTTGTTAAGATAACTTTTGCAAATGAAAACTTTTTTGGACAAATTTTGGGTTAGTTCATTGTTTAAGGTTCCCACATTATATACTAAAATATGAAGCCTCAAATCATCTCCTAAAGTGATGCAGCCATATACAAAAAAACGGTTTTTCGCGATTTTCTTCATGATGGTCCATAGAACATAGATGTTTTTTGTCCACTATTCGTAGTGTCATGGACGCCTTTATGATCCACAAAATGCAAGTTTTTTATCAGAGACCAATTTAGCGGTTAATTTCGCGAAAACTTAAAAAAATGAAGAAATCCGCGAATTAAAGGGGTTAAGATGAAAAGCTTTAAACCAAATTTATATTAGAAATATTGCTACAAGTTATATCTTTGGATTCCATGCCATAAAATTTAAAAATCATAAGCTTTGGAATTTTTTTTGTTAAAAAAGCAGCTGAAAATCAGCCAATCTTTAATGACATTTTACAAGAAAACTGTACCATACATCGAAAAACGGAGTACGCCATTCGATTCAGCATGTCCGAAATATATAGAAATGATGGTCGCAACTCTTGTTTATTTTTTAGTGTTCCGCAGTGTTATCTATAGAAAATTGAAGAGTTATCAAAATATCGATAACACAAAATGTTCTTATTTGTTACATACATATTGAATAAGTTACACTACCTCACTTTGACAATGTAAATGTTATAAAAACTAGTAAAACCAGCATCGTTTGCAGTTAAAAGACAAATTGGAAAACGTGTTAAAGCTTTTAAGGATTAAAAACAGAAAGACTCAACAATGTGCAGAGAAAAAAAAAAAAAAAAAAAAAAACAACTTTAATTGCTGGACATAAAAATCCTCTCAAACTAAATTCCGATATTAATCAACAGAGTACTTAAGCTGTAAAATAAAATGAAATGTTGTCATTATTTGAAAGTCATAAAAATTTCATGAATTTAATGTTTTCAATAAAAACAATAAATTTTGTAGAAAGAAATGTTCTATTTTTTACTAAAGACTTAAGAAGTTAATCATGATGAGTGCCATTTTCCAAATTTTTATATTGTTTTTCGATCGATTGATTTACGATATTTTGAAAATAATTGACATGGCATATCGCGCGTTTTTTCGTTTTTTTTTTTTTTGGAAAAATCGCATTTAAATATTAAATTTTATATCAATTTTGTAATTTGCTTATTTTTTCTTGTTTCAACATAGCGCATGAGTAACAAATATTTCCATAAATGTTACGCATACGCTATGTTGAAACAAGAAAATACAAGCATGTTACAAAATCAATATAAAATTTAATATTCAAATGAGATTTTCTCGAAAAAAAACGAAAAACACGCGTCTTTTCAAACCGAAGTGTCCGAATTTCTTTAAAATTTGGACAATTTTTTAAAAACCTGTTTTGAAATTTTTTTCTAATAAAAATTTTTAATCGATAGTCCATAAAAAAAATTTACAAGAATGCAAATTTTTGAGGTTATAGTGCATTCAATTTCAATTTGATAAATATTTAATAAAAAAACTCGACATAAATTTGAGCATTTTTTTCAATATTTTGCCACGCCTCCTAAGTCCTGGTTTTGAAAAATTGAAAAACCAAAAACACAATTTTCTGAGTTCCATAACGGGCTATCAATACAACCTATTCTGCAGCGGTGACATTTGACGTGGAATGCCTCATATGTTATTATTTTCTATTAAATTTAATATGATTTTTGTATTTATTAATTATCTAAACATATCAATTTCATTAGCATACATTATTTTTAGTGTCAATAAAAATTGATTTGACAATTAATTCAATATTTAAGCGCACACATACTTATTTGAATTTATTAGTGCCCCCCATTTCCCGGTTCTCGGTATTCCCGGGAATACCGGTATTCCCGGTTCTGGAACCGGTTTCCCGGTTCTAGATATATTCCCGGGAATACCGGTATTCCCGGTTCTGATCCTGGTACCGGTTCTCAAAAACCAAAAAAATACTATAAAATATTTAAATTACACTTTCTAATCAGTATTTTAGAAATATTAAGTTGTATTTATAAAATTATTTGAAAATTATGTAACTATTTTTTCTTAAATTCAAAAAACAAAATGGAAATGGTGTTTTTCACATGTTTTGTATATTTTTTGGTAAAAGCAAAGAAAACATTTTTAATTGTACGAACTTTTAAAAAATATACATTACGGTAGTCCCGGGAATACCGTCAGAACCGGAACCGGGAATACCGGTATTCCCGGGAATGAATTAAGAACCGGGAAACCGGTACCATTTCCCGGTAATACCGAGAACCGGGAATACCGGTATTCCCGGTTCTACGGTACTGACCGTAGGCACTAGTATTTATCGAATAATTTAAACACTTCCCAGTAGGCCAACAAGTCGTAGATGAATGATTTGCTACGTGACAAATTACTCAGCTGGTTGGATATCATATCCAATTGAAGACACGTTCAGTGGCCACGGCTAGGCTGAAAAAACTTTAACCTCATCTGGGGAGTCTGGGGTGCCCCACTACTATATTTCGACGAAAATCAAAATCTTCGCCTGAGACGTTTTTAAATAAATCGCGGTCAAATGTCAAAAAATTTACATTTTAAGCTTATCTCGAAAACGATGAGAGATATGAAAAAATAACTTAAGGCAAAAATGATACCTCGGAAAAAATGCAATAAAACTGCAAATTCACATTTTGCAATTGCAATGTTTTTGTTGCCAAAAATTGCACTTTTAAATTCCGAACTAAAAACTTCGCGTTTTCTGTGAATAAATAACGAATTGTTCATACCGCGATTAAAACTTCTTTACCTAATTACTTTAATTAAATTTATTCGGGTTTGTTGAAAAAAAAAATATTTTTGGAATATGTTTTTTTATAAATGTTCAACCACAACTTTGTGTGTTAATAACTCGAAAAGAAAGGGAGATATCAAAAATGACTGATGACCAAAATTTTTCCTTGCAAAAAATGCAATAAGATCGCGCAATCACTTATATTTCAATTTTCAAATTTCAATATACCTACCCCCTAGCACCTCTTCCTAAGAGGGCTCCCATACAAATTACTGTGGAAACAAATTTTATAAAAATAAAATTTTGAATGGTAACCCACTTGGGAAGAGGAAATATTGGGTAGCCTTACTAATAACCCCTCTTGGACACCCCATTGGACCAGCTGATTAAATAAAACAATTTTATAAACAATTAAAAAAATTATATGAAGACCGCCCTAAGGGTTAAAGATAGAGGGTAGGTATGTTCTGAGAAAATGTTTGGTTTAAAAAAAATATTATGGGTCGATTATACATTTGACTGCTCTAGGGGCACTCTTAAGGCATTTAGAGCGGTTGGAGCAAATCTATATAAATAAAAATCAAATGTCGTTTGTTGGTAATTGCATCAGTTGAGAACGGCTGGACCGATTTGGATATTTTTTTTTTTAATGTCCGTCATAGCCCAACTTGGGTGTTTACGGAAAGAAAAACTGACCACTCCTACTTTTAAGCCTATTTTTTGTTTGATTTATCTAAAATCGGAAAACGCCTGCAACGATTTGGCAAATTTTTGTTTAAATGTTCGTAGTAATCCAATTTTAGTTTTTTGAAAAAAATGACTACGCCCACTTTTCGCCCATTTTTTTTCAATATAAACTTTTTTAAGCCCATTTTTTGATTTATACAAAATCGGATATACGGCTGAACCAATTTTACCAATTTTTTTTAATGTTCGTCAACTTGACCATGCCCACTTTATTGATTTATCAAAAATCAGAAAAGGCTTGACCGATTTGGATTTTTTTTGTTCGTGATAATCTAAAATCGCACAACGGATGGACCGATTTGGCTAATTTTTTATTTTAGTAGTATATATTAATCATAGTGCAACTAAGGTTTTAATAAAAAAACTGTCCACGCCTTTTGTTCGACTTATTAAAAATTGCTGAACGGCTGCACCGATTTGGCTAGTTTTTTTTTTTTAAATATTAGGTTTTTTTATTATACCCAAAGGGAATTATCCACTCTCACATAATAATAATAATAATAATCAGGGCAAGGAAGTTCATGCACTTAAAATCGCGTTTTAAGCGCTAAAAATATGTTTCAAAAATTTAAAAATATTCAGTAAAAACTAAAAAAATATGCATTTAAAAATTGATTTATTTTTTTATTTATTGATAAAAAACATAAAATTCAGTCCCATTGTGAAAAATATTTATATGTACGTGTAAATTAAAGTGGAGCAAATTTAGCTAGAAATTTGCATTTTTGGGTCGATATTAACACACAAAAATATTGGACCCGTAGGACAATGGCTTTGGGTTCTTTTTCTGACTTGAAATCGGAAAGTTCCGAAAAAAGTGAAAAAATAAATTTTGTGAATTTTTTTTTGCTTAAAATATTAGTTTATATTCGGACATTACTAAGAAAGTAATTTTATGTTAAATTTTTTTTATTGTCTGTAAATTTTTTTTTTAAATTAATTTTAAAATGCATTAAAGGCCAAATTGGATGTATATTTAAAATTATACATCATCTCAACACTGAACTAATGTTACTAATTAAAAATATTTTGGCAAAGCATAAAAACCATAAACCATTTACCATAAAAACACTTTTTCAGTAAAGTCCGAATATAAATATTTCAAGCAAAAAAAAATGTTCACTTTGTTTGTAACTTTCCGACTTTCAAGTCAAAAAGAAACCCAAAGCTATTGTCCTACAGATCCAATATTTTAGTGTTAATATCGACCCTAAAATTCAGCTTTCCCGACCCAGACGTTTTCGAAATTCGAAAAAAGCTAAATTTGCTCCACCTAAGTGTAAATATTTACAAATATGTACGTTACCGTATCCCGGATTCGTACTTTTTCGAATTCTTGGTCCATTTTAAGGGGAAAACAATAAAAAATAAATCAATTAAATTCAGTTTTAAGGGTTCAAGTTGAACAAGTAGAAAAGCTAAATTCGACTTGGCCGAATCTATGAATACCCTCCACAATGCCCATTTTAAGTGATAGTAAATTTTCTAACGTGGAAAAAATAACAGTTACGATTAGAAATATTTTATTTTGTGTAAAAAAATTTTTTTTAGTAATTTTTGAAAAAAAAATACTAATTTTTTTTGAGTGTAAAATTTTTTCGAATTTTACATTAAAAAAAAAATTACAAATTTTTTTTTGAGTGTAAAATTTTTTCGAATTTTACATTAAAAAAAATTTACTAATTTTTTTTTTGAGTGTAAAATTTTTTTTGAGTGTAAAATTTTTTTCGAGTGTATTTTTTTTTTGTTTTGGTATAAAAATATTTTTGAGTGACAAAAATACGTTTTAAAATATTTTTGTGACTTACCAATGGTTTTAAAACAGGTTTAACGGGTTTTCACCATGTGAATTTAGGTGAAGCTAATCTGATATTCACGGTTTTGCTATTAACTTTTGATCCACTGGACCGATTTGGGTGAAATTCAATACGAACTAGGCTGGAGGAACGAAAAATATATATGCCAAGCTTCAGCATCCTCAGAATTGATTTTCGAAAGTTATAGTGCTTTTTATCTCATAAATTCACGAAAAACCCTTGCCGAAATTCAGTCTTTTGCTCATAACTTTTGAACCACTGGACCGATTTTGCTGGATTGCAATACCAACCTGACCAGGTAAATGCCCAACATATATGCCAAACTTCAGGAGCCTCCGTAAAGTCTTTCAAAAGTTAGCGTGTTTTCAACAGACAGACAGACAGACAGACAGACGGACAGACGGACGGACGGACGGACGGACGGACGGACGGACGGACGGACGGACGGACGGACGGACGGACATCGCTAGATCGTCTTAAAATCGATCGAGGATCATGAATATATATACTTTATGGGGTCCTAGACCAATATTTCGAGGTGTTACAAACGGAATGACAAACTTATATATACCCTCTATCACTAGAGTGGAGGGTATAAAAAATGCAGAAGAACAATTGAATTTCTAAAAATTATAGACATTTCTGGTATTTCTCATCATCAGTAGGATTTTAAATGTCGGTTTGTCTTGTTAATGAAAACTGTTTTTTATATATGTGAATATTTATACACTCAAAAAAAAACGTGGGTATTCAATACTAAAAATTTAGCTACGAGTACTAATGTTTTAGTCCAAAAGGACCTAGTGCAGGAATTGGTAATTAATACTAAAATTTGTTACTAATATGTAGTACATGAAAAATACTAAAAAAACAGTAAATATTACTGCAATTTACTACAAATTTAGTAAATATAATTACTAAAAAAATCATAAATATTTCAAATTTTTGCCCTATTTAGTAAAAAAAAAATACTAATTTTAGTAAATAAAATTGCTAATTTTAGTTAATAAAACTACTACCTATATCAGTTTTAGTAAATAAAAATCAGAAAAAAATTGTATATAAATGATTTTTTATTTCACTTCGGTTATAAGATATACTTAATTACATGTCTTCTTAAGCTGTTTAAAAAATGTAGCGTTGATTGTACCACGTAAACGATTGCTAAAAATATAAAAAAGAAATAATATTTTCTCAATGCATGTTCAAATGTATGTACAAACATTTTACTACAGAGGGTGCTTTTTTTATACATACATTTTTTTTGTATACGTGTGTGTATCCATAATATTCTTCTTCAGCTTGAATTTTTTTCTTACACAATCATTGAAATAAAAAAACGATTTAACAAAAAAAAGGATGTAGTTCTATTATTAATTGCATTTTATTTAATATACATATTTAAATAAATAAAGAACAATTATATTTAATTACTTTAACACAATTTAATTAAATAAATTTAACATATATTTTTTTTACAAACACTCCGTTACTGGGTATCGCGTTGTTACTTTTTCTAATTCTTTTTCGCACTAAACAAACAGAAAAAACAGTTGGTAGCACTGCAGTTAATGCGAGCAAAAGTAGTGTTCGCACACACTGCAGCAGCAAGCAGCAGACGGCAAAAAATATAAAGTACCTGTTTAATTATAAATTATAAATTTATAAAAGCTGTACTTATTGTATTTGCAACTTGATGTGTGATTTTGCAATGTTAAGAAATAAAAAATACGGCATTTTAGTGAAATTATAATTAAATAGTGTACTCTTAATTTTTGCTGTCTGCTGCTTGCTGCTGAATTGTGAAGGAGCATTTGATCGCTATTAAAAACAGTGTTGCCATTATCAATATGAAAAAAAGCGCAAAAATCGTAGGAAAAGGGTAAAAATTTACCAAACAAAAATCAGCGCCAAGAAAAAAGAGAAAATTAAAAAAAATGGAAAATGTGTTTTTTAAGGTAAAAAGGATAAAAAGCAAAAAAAATAAAAATACGTAGTTGTAAAAAAATTTAGAAAATATGTACCAAAAAGTTTTTATACAAATACAAGTAGGAAAGTCCAAACATGGACCGATTGGATATTTTTTTTAAGATCTTTAATTACTGGAAAAAACACATATAAAACAATTTTGAGAGAAATATGCTTCTTTTAACTGAATATCGGCGACTAAATCTACTGGGAGTAACGGTATGCATTACCATGTAATGCATAGCCACAAAAAATGGAAAAATATGTACTAGTTCCCTACCGCTTACCATAGGCCTTAATTTTTTTTTTTAATTTTTCATGCATTACGAAGGTTCATGCATTATTTTGAGTCTTATCCCAAAAAATCATTAATCCTGTATAGAGTAAGGCCACGTTCACACTACATGAACTTATACCTAATTCACACCTAAGATGAAATCACATTCGATCACAACGCATAGCGTTGTTCAAAATTCAGTGTAAATTGGTTTTGTAAAAACAATAAATTGAATTGAAATTTTTACGAAAATAAACCCCAATTTTCTTTATTTAACTCTATCAAAAATACATATTTTGATTGCGTCATTACAAAAATACAACTCCATAACCAAAAATTTAAATTAGCCGTCGATTGAGAGCAAACGCCGCCGTCGGCAAGCAAATGGGGCGAGTCGCCACAACCGAAAGTTCCTCGTCGGCACAATTTAAATCAATTGTTAGAGTCACTTAATTCAAATTTAAAGGGGTTGTTTGTATGAGGCCAAGGTCCAAACATGGTTCAAATTTTCCCAATTTCATTAGGTCTTGGGCTTAACTTTCAAATTTCAGCAAAATCTATTGATAATATAAAAATCACAAATTAAAAAAAAATGGAAAAACACCGTAAATACCTTATCTTTAAAAACGCGTATTTAAAAAACGGCAAAACCAAAAAAGCACCAGCAAATACCCGAAATGTAACATAATGGCAACACTGAATTAAAATTTAACGATTTTGCAGCAAAAACAGTTGGTAGCTCTGCTTGTAAACAAGCGCCCCCTTACGGAATTATTACTAACAAAAATAAATTAAAAACCTAATAAATAACTGTATATTAGTACTTTTATGAACTAAAAATAGTAAAAAAATTAGTAAAACCAACTACCAACAAAAATTACTCATAAACAGTAAGAAATACTAATTTTAGCACTTTGAAGATACTAAAAAAACTACTGTAATACTGGTAATTGGTAACTTATTAGTAGATTTGGGTTACCAACGCACTTACTTATTTTTTTACTGTAGAATTATTTTGAGTGTAGTTTCTACAGAATAAATTTTGACAGTTTCCAACACTACAATTCTATTTCTAGCAATCTCAACCTCACTTCATACTTTCTTTTAAACTTGTTGTCTCTTACATTATTTCGCAAGGGTTACCAACATGATCTGGAATTGCAGACACAAATGAAGGAATTTGCATTTTCAGTTTCGGAGACGTGCCTAATGGCGACATATTTTGTCAGTAATTTTATTTGATTTTTTCTGTAAGTACAGATCGAGCACGGGCTCTAATTATATTTGTTATAAGGGTTCAAGTTGAAAAAATGCAGAAGAAAAATTGAATTTCTAAAAATTATAGACATTTCTGGTATTTCCCATACCGGTTTCAAACACCCCAGTTAGTGTCATCATCAGTAGGATTTTAAATGTCGGTTTGTCTTGTTAATGAAAACTGTTTTTATACCCTCCACTCTAGTGATAGAGGGTATATATAAGTTTGTCATTCCGTTTGTAACACATCGAAATATTGGTCTAGGACCCCATAAAGTATATATATTCATGATCCTTGATCGATTTTAAGTCGATCTAGCGATGTCCGTCCGTCCGTCCGTCTGTCTGTCTGTCCGTTGAAAACACGCTAACTTTTGAAAGACTTTACGGAGGCTCCTGAAGTTTGACATATGTGGCACCCTGTCACTATCAATTACTACAAACTACCAGATACCCGCAATAACCGGTATATCAAGTTATGCACATGCGAAGAAAAAAAGAAGTTTCTCGTTCTATTTCCTGTCGGCATCAATACGATCAACACGTAAAAACTTTAACTTTTTTCATATAAACCATTTAAATTAAAACACACTTTTTCTCAACCTATATTAAATGAATTAATAAAATTATCTTTAAGTTTTTATTAAAGCTTATGTTGTTTTTATTTTTATACAATTGGGTAAAACAAACTTCCCAAATTGGTGACCCCGAAGAACAAAATAATGGCAACCAACGGTTTATCTACAGCATCCACTGCGATTAAGCAAAATGTTGACGGAGACCAAGCACACCTGCTCCCAAACACCAGTGGTAATGTATCAGCCGTTTATGCTCGATTGCCATTTCCAGAAATGTCTAACACGAACGTCGAAGCTTGGTTTACATCCATGGATTTTTGGTTTATTGCATCGGGCATAACATCTGACAAACAAAAGGCCGCCACCGTACTTGCAGCATTAAAGCCCGATACCATAGCGCAACTAACAGACGTCATTTCAACTTTACCACAATTCGACCGCTTTGAGTACGTCAAACAAGGAATTATTGAACATTTTGCCGACAGCGAACAGCGACGACTTAACCGGCTCCTATCGGAAATGCCTTTGGGCGACAAGAAACCCTCAGAGCTTTTCTTTGAAATGAAGCGAGTGGCAGGTAAAACTGTCGGCGAAGCGGCGGTTAAGGGTCTTTGGACTAAACGATTGCCTACGTTTGCTCAGCCGGTGGTAGCAGCGACATCTGGTACGGCAGCAGAATTTACCAAAATAGCTGACTCTATTGTAGATGCTGTATCTCCGTCACAGGTATGTAAAGTAGCAAAAGAGCCTGCCAGCGACATCAGTGATTTACGTACAGCTATAAGGGAGCTAAGTAAGAGATTTGATCAATTAACCACACGTTCACGTTCTCGATCTCGCAGACCTACTATCACTCGTCATCGCTCCCAGCACCGTCAATCTTCATCCGATAGAAAAACCAACTCAGATTCCGACGAGTGTTGGTACCATAAAAAGTATGGACGCAATGCACGAAAATGTCGCAGCCCGTGCAAACTTAAGCAGCGACAAGTGAATGCTGTCACAGCGCAGTCTTCGAATTGACTTTTTGGGCCAGTGAAGGATTCTAGCGAAAAATCCTCCACCAAGTGCCATATTTTTCGCCTCCAAGTGATCGACAGATGTAGCCAAAAAAATTTTTTGGTTGACAGTGGTGCCGACGTCTCTGTGCTTCCTCTTTGTTCAAAAATTACAGATATCCGCCCTACGGCAATAACATTGTACGCTGCAAACGGTTCGCCGATCAAGGTTAAAGGTGAAACACGCGTAAGACTAGACCTCGGCTTAAAACGAAATTTTTATTGGTCATTCATCATCGCCGATGTGACGACGCCAATAATAGGGTCAGACTTCATCAAATTTCACGATTTGTTAATTGACATGCGGCGTAACCGATTAATAGACAACATCACCGGTCACGATTCTCAGCTACAGCTACCGTCGACTAAAGAAATCGCTGTCATCGAAACATTTAGTACGTATAACCCGTTTGAAGACCTTTTACAAGAATTCAACGACATCACAGTACTCTCGCCTTACGGTTCCAAAACGAAATCGACAATTTTTCACCGAATCGAAACGACCGGTCAACCCACATTTTGCCGGCCTCGTCGACTGCCCGTTGAAAAACTAGCTGCAGCCAAGAAGGAGTTTAATCTTCTCACCGAAGCTGGAATATGTCAACCGTCCAAAAGCAACTGGAGTAGCCCATTGCATATGGTAAAAAAAAGCGATGGGACATGGAGGCCCTGTGGGGACTACCGCGCTCTTAACGCCCAAACTTTGCCGGACCGGTACCCCTTACCATATTTAACGGACTTCACAAGTAACTTAAAAGGTAAGAAATTGTTTTCAAAAATCGACCTCCAAAAGGCTTTTCATCAAATACCGATTCACGCCGATGATGTTCCAAAAACGGCAATAAGTACGCCCTTTGGATTGTACGAATTCAACTGCATGACTTTCGGCCTACGAAATGCTGCGCAGACCTTCCAGCGAATTATCAACGAGGTGTTTAGAGGTGTCGACTGTGTGTTTCCGTACATTGACGACATTTTTGTTTCCTCTGCCACGATAGAGCAGCATAGTCAAGACCTCCGTTTAGTATTTCAGCGACTTCGAGAAAATCGTCTGGCCATCAATGTAAAAAAATGTGAATTTGGCAAATCAGAAATCACTTTTCTAGGTCACCTCGTCACCTCCGAAGGCATTAGACCATCGCCCGAAAAAGTCGAAGCAATAAAAGAGTACAAAAAACCGCTTAACGTGCAAGAACTTAAAAGATTCATTGGTATGATGAACTTTTACAGAAAGTTTTTGCCGCATACAATCGCTTACCAGGGAGTTTTACAGAGTATGATTACAGGTAATAAGAAGAATGACACATCCCCATTATTATGGACTTTTGACACCGAAAATGCATTTGAACGTTGCAAAACCGAATTGTGCAACGCCACGTTACTAGCTCATCCAGTCTCAGGTGCTGAATTAGCCATTTATGTCGACGCATCAGACACAGCCGTGGGAGCAGCGCTGCATCAAAAAGTTGGCGGCAACATGCAGCCATTGGCCTTCTATTCGAAAAAGCTAACAGCGATGCAGCAGAAGTACTCAACTCTTTACACAGTTTAGCTCATCCTGGAATACGTGCTACTACTTTATTAGTGACTTCAAGATTTTGCTGGCCTGGCATGAAAAAAGAAATCGCCAATTTTGTCAGAACATGTATACCGTGCCAGCGATCGAAAACGCAGCGTCACACTAAATCGGCACCCGATATGTACGAGCCACCTACCGAGCGTTTTTCACATATTAATATCGATATCGTCGGTCCTTTTCCTTTATGTGAAGGGCAGCGATATTGTTTAACTATCATCGACCGATTTACTCGTTGGCCTGAGGCCGTACCGATGCCCGACATGACTGCCGAAGCAGTAGCAAAAGCATTGGTGACTCATTGGATATCCAGATTTGGAGTACCACATCGAATTACGTCCGATAGAGGCAGACAATTCGAGTCTTCAGTTTTCGCCGAATTAATGCAGACGATTGGAGCCACTCATTTACGAACGACTGCGTACCACCCTCAAGCGAATGGCCTAATCGAAAGGTGGCATAGAACATTTAAGTCAGCCATCTTATGTCACGATTCATCAAGGTGGGTTTATCATCTACCAACGATTCTACTTGGCCTTCGCGTAGTTTTCAAACCGGATATTAATGCATCTCCTGCAGAGCTCGTGTATGGTACCACCTTAAGTATCCCAGGAGAGTTTTTCTTTAAAAACAACTCTACAACAACTACTAGCGACTTTGTAGCAGAATTCCGGAACTCGATGAAAAATATTCAACCTACACAAACATCACATCACTCTACAAAGACAACGTTTATTTCCAAAGACCTGCAGTCATCAACGCACGTATTTGTTCGAAACGACTCAATTCGACCATCGCTCACCGTATTTAGTTTTAAAACGTTTTGCAAAATTTTTCACAGTACTTGTGCGGGGTCGAAAAACAAATATTACTATTGATCGTTTAAAACCTTGTTTTCTTCCAGCATCCGAGTCTTTAAACTCATCTGAGAAAACAGTAATTTTTCCTTCGTCAAATGATCTCGTGCCAAGCACTCCACACCTTCCAAACGATGTCTCCAGTAATGATTCAACTTCAGAGCTGCCTATTCGCAATAATCCTAGCTGTGCCACATATAACTCTAAGACATCCAGCATCAAAGTACCTGAAGCTGTTTCCAAAACAACAGCAAGTGGAAGACGCATAAGGCTCCCGGTTAGATTCCGGTAGCCCTTTTCCAGCGAGGGGAGTAATGTGGCACCCTGTCACTATCAATTACTACAAACTACCAGATACCCGCAATAACCGGTATATCAAGTTATGCACATGCGAAGAAAAAAAGAAGTTTCTCGTTCTATTTCCTGTCGGCATCAATACGATCAACACGTAAAAACTTTAACTTTTTTCATATAAACCATTTAAATTAAAACACACTTTTTCTCAACCTATATTAAATGAATTAATAAAATTATCTTTAAGTTTTTATTAAAGCTTATGTTGTTTTTATTTTTATACAATTGGGTAAAACAAACTTCCCAAACATATATGTTCTCCATTTACCGGGTCAGGTTGGTGTTGCAATCCAGCGAAATCGGTCAAGTGGTTCAAAAGTTATGAGCAAAAGAGTAAATTTCGGCAAGGGTATTTTTCGAATTTACAATATTAAAACCACTATAACTTTCGAAAGACAATTCTGAGGGGAATGAAGCTTAGCATATATATTTGTCGTTCCCCAAGGCTGTTTGGTTTTGAATTTCAGCAAATCGGTTCAGTGGTTCAAAAGTTATAAGCAAAGCACTGAATTTCAGATTTGTTTACCCTTACACTGTTGAAAACTTATTAAACAAGTTTTATAAGCGTGGTGAAATACCAGTTTTTTAAAACTTGTTGTTGTTTGTTTTCTTGTCGTGGGGTGCAGCTTAGTTGTTAGACAAGTAAATATTTGTTATTGTTTTGTTATTGTTTTTGTAACTGTATGTAACGGTGTATAGTAAGAATTTTTGGAAAAAAAATCAAATGAAGTAAATTAAAAAGTGGGAAATATGTGAAATATTTTTTTTTGTATTGCATATGTAGGTATAAAACAACAAAAATATTTTACAAAGTAATTTTGTTACTCAAAGAAATTGTACACTAAAAAAATATTTACACTAAAAAAAATGTTACACTCAAAAAAAATGTATACATACATAATTTTTTTTTAATGAAATGTCACACTCAAAAAAATGCTGACAGTCAAAAAAATTTTACACTCAAAAAAATTTGATTGATTAAAAAAAGTTTTACTCAAAATAATATATTTCTAATAAAAAATTTGTGATGCAATTTTTTGAAATTTTTTTAGAAAATCACTATCAGATGACATTGTGGAGGGTATTCATAGATTCGACCAAGTCGAACTTAATTTTTCTACTTGTTAATATATGTGAATATTTATAGTTTCTACAGAATAAATTTTGACAGTTTCCAACACTAAAATTCTATTTCTAGCAATCTCAACCTCACTTCATACTTTCTTTCAACTTTTTTGTCTCTTACATTATTTCGCAAGGGTTACCAACATGATCTGGAATTGCAGACACAAATGAAGGAATTTGCATTTTCAGTTTCGGAGACGTGCCCGACATATTTTTTTATCTCATTGTCAGTACAGTTCATTAAAAAAAAAAATTAGGTACACTCCTTTCCGTCTTTTAGATGCAACCCTTGAGCAAAATTACTCCATGAAAGTTGTATTAATATTTTTCCCGGATTGTACACTATATTGCGCAACTTTTGCTTAATTTTTTTTAACAAAGAAATATTTTTTTTATTTCTTTTTTATCAAAATGCACTGACAAGGGAAGTATATCAACCTTTAGGAACCGAATTGCACATTTTCATGAGAAAAATATCACAATATTCACAAAAATAGCAAAAATAATAAAAAAAAAATATTAAAAAATATGCAAGAAAATATGTAGTTTAAGCAAAATGCAAAAACATGCATTTACACCAAATATGCAAAAATATGCACTAACAAATCAATGCCATTTTTAAGCAAATTCGATGATTAGCGAAGATAAATACTTTAAGCTGTTCTCAGGCCAACGACAACAAACCTGTATTTACATGAACCCCCTTGCCCTGATAATAATAATAGTTTTGATCACATGACCAATTATTTTTATTTATTCTTTATATTAAATTAGAACTCATTTTTTAAAAATTTCAGCCTTACCGAGAACTGGTAACAATGACCGTCATCTCGTTGTAGAAAAAAAAAACATAGGGTTGGGAATCGAACCCACGACCCCCATGTTCAAAGGCTACCACGCTACTAACTAGCCTACGGAGGCCCCCTCCACTCTAAAACTTTTTTTTCGATATATTTAGAGTCGCAAAACGGCTGAACCGATTTGGCTATTTGTTTAATGTGTGTATAAGTTTTTAACGCCCAAATTTTTCGATATATCTAAAACCGCAAACCTAGAGAAGGACTGGACCGATTTGGGTAATTTATTTTTTTAAAATGCTCGTAATAGTCCAAACAATATTTTCACGGTAAGAAACATTGTCCACGTCCACTTTTTTTCCACATCTAAAGCTCTAAACTTATCCAATGTATTGTCGGCGATCTAATGCTGACAATCTAATTTCAACAATTGAGAAAGTGAATATTGAAGTTGATAATCGTTGGATGGGTCCTTATTTCCTATTACTATCGATGATACCAATGCTTTTCCGAGACATCCATCAAATACATCTCGTTTGCCTATTTTTGGTATGACCCAAAGACCATTTACTTTGTTTTGAGAAAAACGAAAAAGAAACTTCTCATCAACTTTATTAAAAATCTACACGATAGATTTGTTTTTTACTTTTAGTATCGATTGCTTAAAATGTTTTAAGAAAAATTATAAATTTTTATACGTTTTTGCACAAGATATCAAAAGTTATTATGATTTTAACAAAAAAAGACTTGGTCGCGTTTTGCTCCATATCCCGTTTAAATGAATATTTTCTTAAAAAAATATAATTTTCTTTCACGTGGGTCAAAGTCAACCTGAGTTTACCTTATTAAATTATCTTTAATTTTGGCTATAATTAGCAAAGTTGGGGCTGGATATCTTTTAATTCTTACGAAAAATTCATTCCGGATGAAAATAAAGTGCATAACAGTCATAAACAATTGATTCCTAATTCCATTTGGCAAATGGTTTATGGGTCACACCAATAACCAAGCGTCAATTTTTAGTTTGTTTTGATATGCACCCTTTTAACGTTATATGCATCAAAACAAAAGTAGAGAAAAATATTTTAACTTTTAGGTGTAAAATTTGCTGCATGTGCAGAAAATTGGCGTATGCAGCAAACCAATGTTAAGACAATGTTAATATTAGGGATATGAAGCAAAGTTAGGGCTGGATATTAGCGCGTCCCGAATTCAAATTTTTTTAGCTTGCCCCCTTAAACGATGGGGATGTAGGACCCTTTTACGGGAAAAATAACAAAAAAATGTTTGGACAAAAAACCAGTTGGCTACCAGCAGCTAAAGATTGCAATCTTAGTGCATTTTGAAAAAACTTTTTTTTTTTTTGTTGTCCAAAATTTTGACGCCAAAAGTTGCTCAATACAGAGTACATTTGAGGAAAAATATTAATAAAATTTCCATGGAGTAATTTTGGTACAGCGTTGCATCTCAAAGATCAAAAGGTGAACTTAATTTTTACTTTTTCTTTCTTTTAACCTAAATTAGTCTCAAAATCTACTTTGGCACAGTTTTAACGAATGTGATCATTTTTGCGCAGGTTTTGAGACCAATTTAGCTTAAAAGAAAAAATAAAAAAATTTTAAGTCACACTTTTCATCTTTAAGATGCAACGCTGCACCAAAATTACTCCATGGAAATTTTATTAATATTTTTCCAGGAATGTACTCTATATTGCGCAACTTTTGGCATACATTTTTTAAAAAACAAAAATTTTTTTTTTTTTTTCAAAATGCACTAAGATTGCAATCTTTAGCCGCTGGTAGCCAACTGGTTTTTTGTCCAAAACTTTTTTTGTTATTTTTCCCGTAAAAGGGTCCTAAATCCCCATCTTTTGAGGGGGCAAGCATTTTCAAATTCGAAAAAGAGCCGAATTCGGGACGCGCTACTGGATATCTTCTAATTTGTACGATATATAAAAAAATAGATTACGGATTTGGAAAGAGGACATATTAATCATATGCAATTGATTCCTAACTCCATTTTCCCAAAAATGGTCTTTGGGTCATACCAAAAATAAACAAACGATCTACTGAATAATTTTCAGATGCAAATAGCCGTTTCTTCCACTGTGTAATGTCTTAAAAACTTGGCCTACTGGGAATTACTTACAAAAATAAATTTATATGAAGTATATTTTTAGGCGTAGTATTTTTTAAATATTGTTAGTTTTGTATATTTTTTGTTTTTAATATGTTGACACGCAAATTTTTCATTATTTTTATGGGCTTGTTTTACGCCGTCAGCAAATCTAACAACAAAAAACTACATTAACATAATAAAAAAAAAATCCCAACATAAAATCATGACGATTAAATTAATGTTTATATATTCTTATCGCCAGTTTGTGTTTTAATAAATTATATCATAATATATGTTGGTTCTGGTATAATTATAAAAGAAATGGGCGCGTGAGTGACTTCTGACTCACAATCACGAATCACAATTTTCTACTTACACTGACTCACAATCAAGTGAGTAAATTGAAGACCACTGATACAAGCCTCACTCACACTCACGTTGACTCCAACTTACGAAATTCTTATTTATACAAAAAACAAGTAAAAAAAGTTAAATTCGGCCTTACCGAATGTAGGAAATTACTTTTGAAAAAAATTTTTTTTTTTTTGAAAAAAAAATTTCCGCGAAAAAAAATTTTGGTAAAAAAATCCGCGATTTTTTTCTTTTTTTGTCAAAAAATATGTTCGTACTTGTTTAAATACCATTTGGTGTTCAATTATGTTCACATTTGTCAACCAGAAGCCGAATTAAAGCATTTTGTATTTTTAGGTTATGTTGAATGTACTGAAATTTTTGAGGTGTGCTTACATTTTCGCTCATAACTTTTGAACCGCTGAACCGATATCGCTCAAATGCAACACCAAACTTTTCGGTAGAACGTCCAACAAATATGTTAAGTTTCAGTCATCTCTGTACAATATTTTGTCCGTGACAGCATTTTCCACAGACAGACACACAGTGGGGAAAAATGGACTTTTTTTGTCCAATTTTGCCTACAGGTCGCAATTCTTAACCGATTTTGGTTTTTCTTTTTTTGTATTTTAGCTAATAGAATTCCACATCGATCTGTCATGGTGGATTTTTGAAAAAATATTTCAGATTACTTTTTAAATTTTCCTAAAATTCAGAAAATTTTAATTTTTTCAGTATTTTTGCAATAAAAAATGTATTAGGCATGGGACGAATATGCTTTATAGACTAAATTAAAGGTATTTGAACCCCTTATCAACGACGTGATAGTATTTGAAAATATTTATATTATTATTTTGGTTTTTATAACCAGACAAAAATTCAAGAATTTTCACTTTTAAAAGCCTATATCTTTAAAAGTAATGTACCAATTTCAATGAAATCTTTTTTAAATTAAAGCTCATGTTTTGCTTAGTCATGATAAGTACACAAATTTTTTTTAAAAAAATATTTTATTTTTTGCTTAAATTTTACCTTACGATTTTTGGAATTTTAAAACTATTTTTTAGTCTGTTTTAAAAAAAAAAAAAGATGTTACATTGTAGATTCGAAAAAAAGAGTTAAACAATTTTGCAAAAATACTTAATTGACCAATAACGGTTAAGAAAATGATAAGCTTTAATCTAAAAAAAATTTCATTGAAATTGGTACATTATTTAAAATGATATAGGTACTTAAAAGTGAACATTTTTAAGTTTTCATATGTTTATAAAAAACAAAATAATAATAAATTAGCAAATGCTATTAATGTTATTTATAAGGGGTTCAAATACCTTTAATTTTGTTCATACAGCTTATTCGTCCCCTGCCTATTACATTTTTTAGAGCAAAAATTCAAAAAAAATTCATATTTTCTGAACTTTAAAAAAATATTAAAATAAAACAAAAACGATTTTTGGAAATCCACCATGACAGCCCGATGAGGAATTTTATAAGCTAAATTTTAAAAAAAGAAAAACTAAAATCGGTTAAGAATTGGGACCTGTAGGCAAAATCGGACAAAAAAAGTCCATTTTTCCCCACTGTGAGACAGACAGACGGACATCGCTAGAATGTCTTAAAATCGATCGGGCATCATGAATATATATACTTTATGGGGTCCCAGATCGATATTTCGATGAGTTACAAACGGAATGACAAACTTATATATACCCTCTATCACTAAGAGGGTATAAAAAAATTAAATAAAATTTTAAAAATCTTACAAAATGAAATTTTTTGCCAAACTTTAAATTTTTTTTTCATTTAAAATCCAATCCAATTATATTCCCTTAGGATGCTACTCGAAGAATGACGAAATATTGGAAATAAATAAAGAAGAATTTTAATCAAAGAAAAATCCCGGCCTCGAGCTCAAACTTTTGATTTTTATAATTTTAGCCATATTTTACAAAATTTATTCGGAACGAAAGGAACAGAACAGAAAATGAATCACGCAAAAACACGCAAAAAAATCAACTCACACACACTCTGCCACGCAAAAAACTTACCCATACACACTCACTTACACAATTTTCCACTTACATTCCTTAAATTATCCCGTAAAAAAAATTAAGTTTTAGTCAAACTCACGCTTGGTCACGCATGAATCACGTAAACACCGCAATAGTCTGCTCATGTGCCCATCTCTAAATTAGAGTGACCATTTTTCAAAACCAACTGAAATCAGATCATAAGCTAAATAACTTTTTTTAGATTTAGCCGTTTTTAAAAAGTGTAATTTGTTTATACTTTTGAGAAATTCACTTAAAATAGCTATTTAATCTGTACAGTGTACACTAGGGCGTTTCATCAAAAACTTTTTTTTTTATTTTTGCTACTCTTGAAGCGGAATATGAATTCTTATGGCCTAAAAGATTTTTGAGATTTTTGGCGGGCCGGGATCAACTCGATCAAATCGATTTTATGCTAAAAATGAGGTTATAAAACATAATTTTTTATTTTTTTTTGTTATGGTCCCTTGTTTTTACAAAAGTGGATAAATTACTTCAAAATATTGCTAGCCTCCTAAAAAAAAATATTCGCGGTAAAAATGATAAGGTCAAAGGTCAATAATTTGACCTTAAAAGTAAAAATTTTGAATTTTCCAACTTCAAAGCTCCATAACTTAAGAAATATGCAACGTAGATTCGTGATGTTGACACCGTTTAATAGATATTTTAAATGCCTTTAGCAAAAATCAAAAAAAAGTTTTTGATGAAACGCCCTAGTGTACACGTGAATAAAAATCCGTACATCATTGATGAAATCTGTTCGTATGGTCTTCCTAGTTATAACGTCATTAGTTTTTTAGCACGTGGTCAAAATTGCGTGAAATTAAGTAATTTGTTTTTAAAATTATTGTCTTTCTGTGATTTTTTTAAGTAAATGGATAATTTAAGAATATTTTAACATTTATGACTATAATTAGTTAGGTATTAGAGTTGGCTAAAAATATTTTTCTCTTTAGGACAATAGCATCTAAAAATAGTTCTTTATTTAAATCTGCTAAGATTCTGATTTACTTAAAATTTGTATACCCTTCACTTACAAGGGAAATAAAAAAGTAACAAAAAGTGTACTTTCGGTATTTTTAATAAAAAGTTCTCTTTATAAAAGGTACTTTTAATTAAATGTACTTTTTATAAAAGGTACTTTTTATAAAAGGCGCTTCTTTTAAAAGGTACTTTTTATAAAAGGTACTTTTTACAAAAGGTATTTTTTATAAAAGGTACTTTTTATAAAAGGTACTTTTAATAAAATTAATAAAAGGTACTTTTTATAAAAGGTACTTTTTATAAAAGGTACTTTTTATAAAAAGTACTTTTTTAAAATTGTACTTTTTATTAAAGGTACTTTTCACAAAAAGTACTTTTTATAAAAGGTAGTTTTTTAAAATGTAGTTTTTAAAAGGTACTTTTTTACATTTATAAAAGGTTATTTGTATAAAAGGTACTTTTTATAAAAGGTACTTTTTATAAAAGCTACTTTTTTTTGAAAAAAGGTACTTTTTATAAAAGGTATTTTTATAAAAGGTACTTTTTATAAAAGGTACTCTTTATGAGATGTACTTTTTATGAAAGGTACTTTTAATAAAAGGTACTTTTTATAAAAGGTTATTTTACAAAAGGCAGTATTCCACATTCCAAATTGTGTCTAGTTAATTATATTAGCAAATATTAAAAGTACCAAAAGTAAACCTTTTTACCCCTTTCACGACTCTTAGGAACCAAATTTTCAGAAAGTACTTGTTCTAGAATGTTTTATTTCATTAAAGGATCATACATTCCAAATATCAAGTGTCTAAGATCATTATTTTGGTATGTATATATAAAAAGTACCAAAAGTAAATTTTTTTACCCCTTTACCCCCCAATGGAGCACAATTTCCAAAAAAAACATTTTCCAGAAAGTTTTTTTCACCGAAGGATTCTACATTCCAAATTTCAAGTTTCTAAAAGTACACTTTTTACCCCTTTTAACCCCCTTAGAATAAAAATTTTCAAAATTTGTTTTTTTTCAGCATTCTAAATTTTAAGTTTTTATGACCACTATTTTAGTAAATAAAAAAAGTTCCAAAAGTACACATTTTTACCCATTTTACCCCCATAGTATCAACATTGGCAAAATCCTACATCGCAAATTTCAAGTTTCTAGTACTAAGTATTATTTAAGGAAATATAAGAGGTACCAAAAGTACAGTTTTTAACCCCCGTAGAATCAACATTGGCAAAAGTTCAGCCTTACTGGATCTATATTCCGGTAGGTGAACATACAGCTCTAATTTCAAGTCTCTATGAGCATTGTTTCAGGAGATATAAAAAGTACCAAAAGTACATTTTTTTACCCTTTTTACCCCCGAAGAATAAACATTGGCAAAAACCCAGCCTAAGCGAATCTTTTTTCCGGGAAGTGAACCTACATTCCAAATTTCATGTCTCTTCTTCAGCGGTTTGGGCTGGGCGATGATGAGTCAGTCACATTTTTTTTTATATATACATATAGATTATTTTGCTAAATAATTTTGACAATGGAATCTGACAAATTCCGAAACACGTGTCGATTAAATCGTTCAAAAATGACCAACACAAATAAATCTAAAACAGAAAAATAATTTTCATTAAAATTATTCTACGAGAATATCATAGATTTAACTAGTAAAGAAAATAATGACCGCGAGCTAAAATAAACCTACTCAAAATATAATATTTTAAATGTCGAATAAAAACAATTTCTATTTTTTAATAAAAATTAATCAGAATATAATAATCTCTATTAAAATTAAGCTGACCCGTAATTTGCGTTTGGCGAAATTCCAGCTAGTTTGGATTTTATTCGGATTTTCCCGAAAGAGCATATATATTCAAAGGGTGGCAACCCTTTGTTTTGTTTATTCAATCTAGTCGCTATCAAGCTTAAATTAAAGCTTTATAAATTATTTACATAACATTTTTTTAAAATTATACTCGTTTGATAAAAATAATGTTGATGTTTATTTAATGTTTATACTATTGAAGTGTTTCTAATTAGAAACGTTTATATAGTACGTTTCTAATTGGTTGACAACCACTCTATCTTTCTTATATGTATAAACCAATTCATACACATGGAAAATTCCGTCTTTCTTCTATCCAAAACAGTCAAAAAATTTAAAATCGGTTGAAAAGTTTCTGAATTACACGAGGTTTAGTGGGAAAAGTCCCAAAAAAAAAATTACTCTAAAATTTTGAGGGTGTCTGGCAAGTTGAATGGGGATTTTTGTGATCTATTCGACTAAACCCAACAACCTATACTATGTCACATCAAATATCGAAATATCGGCCTAATAATCCTAAGATCCATATTTCCAGCTTCTATGGCAATTATTTCAGAAACTGCACAAAAATTGTATTTTTTTTAGAGAAATTTTTTCCTAAATTTTAGTTACATCTTTTTTTTAGTGTATATTGTCATTAATTTTTTTTATAAATTTTTCTTTCTCGAATATTATTATCTCCCAAAAATAAAATAAAAAAAAAAAATTTTATTTTTTTTTTTCATTTAACAAAATTTAAATACCATTTGCCAAAAAAAATAAATTTAAATTCTAAACAAATATTTAAGTTGGATATTATCTGACAACTTTTACTTAAGAGTACTGACATATAATACAACTGTGAAAACAAGAAACTTTTTACAATTTCTACAAGTAGTTCATTTTTCTAAAAAAAAAAAGGAAAATGTATTGTAATTTGAAGTGGCCATAAATTTTATAAGTTATAGAAAAAAACATGAAATGAAAACATGACGAAATGCACTTTATAAATAAAAAGGAAATAACAAAAACCAATTTTTAAAGCAAATAAAGGAGAAAGCCTTTGACTTTAACAATGTTTTATATGCCACAAAAGAATAAAAAATATAGTAACAAAATGAGAATATTACAAAACTTAAATATAAAAAACATTTAACATACCAAAGCCGGTCGAAAGGAGTAGTTACAGTTTTCAATTGCATTAAATATTCTTTTAACTTTTTTCCATGACTTTTATTTATTTTTTTATAATTTAGACTTTCAACTCAAAATATGTTTTGAAAAAAGTTACACTGTAGTTCATTAGAGTGGTATTTTTTTTTCTTCTTTTGAATTTCCCAAGTTTCCAAACAAATTTTTATTTTAGTACACCATTTCCAATTGTATTTCAGAAATTATCAATTGTAATTCAGAAATTATCAATTGTATTTCAGAAGTTATCAATTGTATTTCAGAGTTCATCAATTCGTCGAACTATATTCAATAAATGCCAACTCGAAAAAGCTTACTGTTCAGGAGAGCTAAAAAACTAGTTATTTCGCATATTATTGTAAAAATTAACAATGTACCTTCCATAAGATGGTTTAAATATTCTAAATAATTTTTACCTATGCTAAAAATTTCTTATTTTGCACTTGTTTGCGTATTTTTCAGAGATGGCATTTATTACTATATCAAAAACCAAATATTTTTTAGAGTTGGCATATTTTGTCGGAAAATAAAAAAACAATTTTTTTTTGGAAAAATTTTTATAATTTTTTTTTTTTGGTTTTTGTTATCCTTAGGTCGATAATTGCAAAAACTGAAAAAAAAAAATCTTTGCATATTTTTAAAAGTTGCTAGCTCCGAAATACTTTTAATCTCAGGGTGGTCAACTTTGGCACTCTGTAACTCACGCTGTATTGTAAAAGGGTCACTTTAAACTAGCTACTGTGAAAGCTTATATCATTGACTTAATTTGGCCCACTCATAATGTTTCAATCTGATAAATAGTTTGAAAGTTACATCTATATAAGCAATTTTTTTTTTTGCAAACAGTACTAACCGATATTTTAAAAATGGCAATATCTCGAAAACTAGCCATTAGATATCAAAATCTGTACCAGATTCGTATTCAGCATGGCAAATGCAATAAGATACGTGGTCTAATTTAAAAAAAAAAAAAAAAACAATTTAAAAAATTTTTGGAAATTTACAATGGGAGTTGGCATTTATTTTCACCAAAAAAATATGTACTTTTAGATAGCAGAATAACAAAAATGGATGTAAAACGACAACAAATTACTTTTTTGCTCTGAAATTTTTATCACAGATGGCTATTGCATAGGGGAGCTATTTGCCATCGGAAACTTATTTCGGTCAAATTTGAGTTGGCATATTTTGAATATAGGTTCACGAATTGTATTTCAGAACTTATGAAATGTATTTTAGAAATAATCAATTATATTTTAGAATTATAAATTGTATTTCAGAAATTATCAATTGTATTTCAGAATTTATCAATTGCATTTCAGAAATGATCAACTGTATTTCAGAATTTATCAATTGTATTTCAGAAGTTATCAATTGTATTTCAGAATTTATCAATTGTATTTCAGAAGTTATCAATTGTATTTCAGAAGCTTTCAATTGTATTTTAGTAATAATCAATTGTTTTTTAGAAATTATCAATTGTATTTCAGAAATTAGACTGTGCTACAGTGAAAAAATACTTCTGATGTGACATAGTATAGGTTGGTGGTTTTGCCGAGTAGATCACAAAAATGCCTATTAAACGTACCAGACACTCACAAATTTTAGAGTCATTGTCAAAAAACGTTTTTTGGGACTTTTCTCACTAAACCTTGTGTAATTCAGAAAATTTTTAACCGATTTTGAATTTTTAAACTGTTTTGGATAGAAGAAGGATAAGGCTTTCCATGTGTGTGAATTGGTATTTACATATAAGAAAGATATCTATTGAATTTCTATAAAATCTAATTTTTTTGTTATTTTTTGAAAATTTTTTGAGTTTATCGATTTTTTTCTGCTATAGTTCGTTCAACAATATTTATATTTATAAAGGTATTCTTAAGGAAAATTTAATTGGGAATACTATGAGCTCTATGCCTAAAAAATCGAATAACAATTGACAGAGTTGTGATAATTTTTCTAAAAAAGAAAATTAAGAATTTGCATAGAATTGCCGTTCAGACAATTCAGGCAAAAAAAAATAAAAAAACAATCGAACATACTGAGAGGTCGCGTATTTATTTTAAAGGTTTTTGACCTCCTGAATTCGAATTTGACTTTGAAATTGCGTTTTAAGTTTTTGATATATCAATTTATATTGAATATCTCAAAAACCTGACGCGATAGAGCAATTTAAAGGCCAGATTTGGATTCAGCGTGCCAAAAACCTTTAAAAATATTGCACTCAAAAAAAAAAAACCGTAAAGTTGGCAAAAAATTTAGTTAAATTTAACTAAAAAAACACCTGATTTTGAACCAACTAAATTTCTAGTTAATTTAACAAAAAATATTTAGTTAACTTTTCGTAGAATGAATGTAGCAAAAAAACAGTAATTTTAACTAAAAATTCAGCTGAAAATTTCGTAACATTTTTTATTAGGTGAATTCAGCTAACCTTTTTTTTTTAAATAAAAAAAAAAATATTTTTCAAAGCGTTAAGTTCAGCTTAAGTAGGACTAATGAGATTTGCATAGGAGGCTACACAAGAAATGTTTAAAATTTTCGACTTGACAAAAATGTTACAAAAAATCAGCAAATTAATTAGTAAAAATTCGTAAACTCAGTTTTAAAGTCAACAAAAAAAAATAATTCCAAATTTGTACAAAACTAGTATTTTCGTAAATCGAACTTAACTAAAAAAAGTAGTTAAAACGCTGATTTTAACTAAAAATTTGCTAAAAAGCCAGTAAACTCGAGTTAACAAAAAAAAGTTTGTTAACTTTACAGTTTTATTTTTTTGAGTGTGGACATGACTCTTATGATAAATTTATTTTTTTTGCCTGGGTTATCTGAACGGCGATTTCCTGCAAAATTTTAATTTTCTTTTTTAGAAAAATTACCACAACTCTGTCAATTATTATCCGATTTTTTCGGAATAAAGCTCATCGTATTCACAATTAAATTTTCTTCAAGAATACGTTTATAAATATAAATGTTGTTGAACAAACTATAGCAGTCGATAAACTCAAAAAATTTTCAAAAAAAAAAAAAAAAATAGATATTGTTGAAAAAATCAATACATATCTTTCTTATATGTATAGACCAATTTACATACATGAAAAGCCCTATCCTTCTTCTATCTAAAACAGTTTAAAAATTGAAAATCGGTTGAAAAATGTTTAAGTTACACGTGGTTTAGTGAGAAAAGTCCTAAAAAAAACGTTTTTTGACAATAACTTTAAAATTGAGGGTGTCTGGCAAATTTGATAGGCGTTTTTGTGATCTATTCGACGAGACCTACAACCTTAACTACCTCATTTTAAAAGTATATTCGATTTTGTGTTTTTTGTAGCACAGTGTTATCAATTGTATTTCAGAAACTAACTTTTGTAAAACAATTGAAAGTTTCTAAAATACAATCGATAATTTCTGAAATACAATTGATAATTTCTGAAAAACATTGATAAATTATGAAATACAATTGATAACTTCTGAAATACAATTGATAATTTCTGAAATACACTTGATAATTTCTGAAATACAATAGGAAATAATGTAGACCTTAAAATTATGTGGTATAATTTTGAGACCAATAGTATTAAATTACCCGTTGCGTCTGGCGTTCAAAGTTTTGGATTTTTAAAAATTTAAAAATTTAAAATCGGTCGAACGGTTTTTAAAATATCGCTTTTTGAAATTTGCATATAACGGCGGTATCATCCTACTTTCAAGAAATTAAAAAAAATATATATGTATTTTGAGGATGTTTATTCTGGTTCGAGGTCATTATTTTCTTTACTAATTAAAACCATCCCAGCAAAACTTTGGTAATGGGTAGTGATTATATAACACATTACCAGGTAATGTATATACCTTATTTGTAGCATTATTTTAGGATGTCTTACCAAACATTTGTTCCACAACGCATTATTTTCAAGTGAAAAATAATTCATTACTAATAATTTGCTACGTAATGCATGATTATTGGAAAAAATGTATTTCATATTTATTATTTCTAAACATCAAATCATGGATGATTTATATTTGGTTACATTATGTATTATTTAAAAGTTTGAAATAATGCATTATTTATAATTAAATGCATAATGCATTACAATAACATAAAAAATAATTATTTTATAAAAAAATGCATAAGTTTAAACTAGAGATGGGCTCACGATAAGAAATTTCTAACGACACACACTCACTAGCATATTATATCTACTTACACTCACTTACCATCACGTGAGTAAATTTAATACAAAATTACTTTTTCACTACTCGTAACACCTTATATATTACGTTCTGGTATGCTATATTATATACCTTACTCGTAACCTATAAAATATCATATATTTTACACCTTACTGGTATTCTTCGTTATAAATTTATGACTTATTTTATACCTTACTGGTATTCTATGTGATAATGTGGATGCATTACTTTGAGTCTCATCGCCTGTTAAAATCATCAATGCTGCAATGTATAAAATAAGAGATCATATACCTTATTTTATACCTTATTTGGTAATCTAAGTTTTGCTGGGATGATATTCTCATAGCATAATTTTCAAGAAAATTATTTTTTGTTTTAAATTTATTTACGTTGGTCATTTTTGCAAGACTTAATCGACACGTGTTTCGGAATTTGTCAAGATTCCATTGTCAAGATTCCCAGCAAAACTTTGGTAATGGGTAGTGATTATATAACACATTACCAGGTAATGTATATACCTTATTTGTAGCATTATTTTAGGATGTCTTACCAAACATTTGTTCCACAACGTATTATTTTCAAGTGAAAAATAATGCATTACTAATAATTTGCTACGTAATGCATGACTATTGGAAAAAATGTATTTCATATTTACTATTTCTAAACATTAAATCATGGATGACTTATATTTGGTTACATTATGTATTATTAGAAAGTTTGAAATAATGTATTATTTATAATTGAATGCATAATGCATTACAATAACATAAAAAATAATTATTTTATAAAAAAATGTATAAGTTTAAACTAGAGTTGGGCTCACGACAGGTAATTTCTAACGACACACACTCACGAGCATATTTTATCTACTTACACTCACTTACAATCACGTGAGTAAATTTAATACAAAAATACTTTTTCGCTACTCGTAACACCTTATATATTATCTTCTGGTATGCTATATTATTTCATTTCTCGTAACCTATAAAATATCATATATTTTACACCTTACTCGTATTCTTCGTTATAAGTTTATGACTTATTTTATACCTTACTGGTATTCTTTGTGATAATGTGGATGCATTACTTTGAGTCTCATCGCCTGTTAAAATCATCAATGCTGCAATGTATAAAATAAGAGATCCTATACCTTATTTTATACCTTATTTGGTAATCTAAGTTTTGCTGGGAAGCCAACATTTCAAAATTAGTCGAATTATGATATTGCCCCAGGTTTCGCTGAAATCAGAGTTTTGATTGAAAGTCGCGAAAACGACTTCTGTTTTTTGTCCCGTGCGAATGGTTGTCTATTTTGCGATTATTTCGAAAGCTTCAAACAATTTTCAAAATCAACCTGAGCAACAATTATAGAGCTAGTTAAGAGCTATAAGTTTCCGCTTTTGTCAAGAAAAAAAATCTTTTTATTTTGACTTTTTTTTTCAACTTTAATGTGTGCAACGGTCACGTTCGACATGACGGAATTGCCCATATGGTTTGAATTGAGAAAGGTGTGAAAGAAAAATTTATTTTTCTAAAAATTTAAGACATCCTGGTTCGTTTTTTACTAGTTTGATGAAGGAGAGGAGGACGAATGATGATTACTAAAAAATTGAATTTATTCACCATAATGCAATTTCACCTTCTTCTGTACGAAAAAAACAACAGCAACAACCACACAGGAATTGAAAAACCATGATTTAGTTGATACTTGCTTAACAGCCAACTTAGCGTATCGGTCTAGAGTAGGGTTTCTAAATTCCCGAACTTTTTCAATTCCCGGGAAATCGTTTTAAAAAAATCGCATTCCCGGGAATTCCCGGGAATTTTTTAATTAAAACAAATTTTGAACTTTACCATATAAAAATTGTTATATTACAAATTATGGTCATATTTTCTAATTTAAAACCATTTTAGATGTATTATTTTGTAAAATAGTTCTAATTTTGACTACGCCAACCTTAAGAAAATTATATCTTGAAGATATATTTAATTAAACTTTCGAATTATTAAAATTAATGGGTTTAAGGCATTCCGGCCAAAATGAGAACACCAATGTACTTTCACTGGTTGCTGGGATAGAACTCGTGGCGGCCAAGGTTTGTTACAAAATATTTTTTTTTTCACGGCCGATAGATATCAGGCTTTTACTTTATATATGAAATTTTAAGCTGAAAACCAGGTTTGTTATATATTTTTTAAAATATCGATATTTTTGTTTAAGCACTATAAAGATTGTTGTTCTGAATATGAAATACTAGCTTACCATCCCGGTACTTCGTTACCGGTTGTGTTGAATACTGGATAATAGAAGGATCGGGAATACTCTATCGATTTCCAAAAATTCCCCTATGTAGTCTTTGTTTTATTTACTTGAGGACTTTTAAGTCTTCCATAATTTAAACAATAAAATCTGAATAACTGCGCTGGTATGTTACCATGTTCGTTCCGGGGGAAAAATATATTGACAATTTTTGAGCCCTTATGTCGGTATCTTAGATTTTGAGTGAATAAATATTTCAGTGAAAAAAGAACTTGGAATAAAAAAAAATAAGCTTGAGTGAAAAAATATATAGAGGGAAAAATATGGAGAAAAAAGCACGAAAAATTTGAGTAAAAAATATCATTCCATATTGTTTTCTGCTCTATTCCATTTTGTTCCCCGTTCTACTCCATTTCATTTCCAATTCCATCTCCTTCTTCTAAGGTCATTATTATAGGAACAAAAAAAGTACCAAAAGTACACTTTATTACCCCCATTAGAAACGGAATTTCCAAAAAGTACCTCTTCCAGAATGTTTTTTCTTTACCGAAGTATCCTATACTCCATATTTCAATTATATAGGATCATTGTTTCAGCAAATATTAAAAGTACTTTTTATCCCCGTTAAGAAACGGAATTTCCAAAAAGTACTTTTCCACATCTTTTTTTTTCACCGAGGGATTTTATATTCCAAATTTTAAGTTTCTGTGACCATTATATTTTTTGGAACCTTTTCCAATTTCTAGTTTCTATGATTATTATTTCAGGAAATAAAAAAGTACCAAAAAGTGTACTTTCGGTACTTTTAACAAACCGTACTTTTTATAGAAGGTACTTTTTATAAAAGGTACTTTTTATAAAAGGTACTTTTTATAAAAGGTACTTTTTATAAAAGGTACTTTTTATAAAAGGTACTTTTTATAAAAGGTACTTTTTATAAAAGGTACTTTTTATAAAAGGTACTTTTTATAAAAGGTACTTTTTATAAAAGGTACTTTTATAAAAGGTACTTTTTATAAAAGGTACTTTTTATAAAAGGTACTTTTTATAAAAGGTACTTTTTATAAAAGGTACTTTTTATAAAAGGTACTTTTTATAAAAGGTACTTTTTATAAAAAAAGGTACTTTTTATAAAAGGTACTTTTTATAAAAGGTACTTTTTATAAAAGGTACTTTTTATAAAAGGTATTGTTATAAAAGGTACTTTTTATAAAAGGTACTTTTTATAAAAGGTACTTTTTATAAAAGGTACTTTTTATAAAAGGTACTTTTTATAAAAGGTACTTTTTATAAAAGGTACTTTTTATAAAAGGTACTTTTTATAAAAGGTACTTTTTATAAAAGGTACTTTTTATAAAAGGTACTTTTTATAAAAGGTACTTTTTATAAAAGGTACTTTTTATAAAAGGTACCATTATTTCAGTAAATTAAAAAAAGTACCAAAAGTACACTTTTTTCAATTTTACCCCCGTAGAGTCAACATTGGCAAAAACCCTGCCTGGGTGAATATTTTTTCCGGGAGGTGAACCTACATTGCAAATTTTAAGTTTCTAGGACCATTATTTAAGAAAATATAGAAGGTACCAAAAGTTAAAAGTTTTTTACCCTTTTTACCCCTTAGAACCAACATTGGCAAAATCCAGGCTTAGTAGATTTATATTCCGGGAGCTGAACCTACATTCAAAATTGTAAGTGTCTAGGACCATTATTTAAGGAAATATAAAAGGTACCAAAGGTACATTTTTTACCCTTTTTACCCCTTAGAATCAACATTGGCAAAAATCCAGCCTTACTGGATCTATATTCCGGGAGGTGAACATACAGTCCAATTTTCAAGTTTCTGTGACCATTATTTCAAGATATATAAAAAGCACCAAAAGTACATTTTTTACCCTTTTTACCCCCTTAGAATCAACATTGGCAAAAATCCGGCCTTACTGGATCTATATTCCAGGAGTTGAACATACAGTCCAAATTTCAAGTCTCTGTGACCATTATTTCAGGAGATATAAAAAGTACCTAAAGTACAGTTTTTTACCCTTTTTGTCCCCTTAGAATCAACATTGGCAAAAATCTGGCCTTACTGGATCTATATTCCGGGAGTTGAACATACAGTCCAAATTTCAAGTCTCTATGACCATTATTTCAGGAGATATAAAAAGTACCAAAAGGACAGTTTTTTACCCTTTTTACCCCCTTAGAACCAACATTGGCAAACATCCAGCCTTAGTGGATCTATATTCCGGGAGGTGGACCTACAGTCCAAATTTCAAGTCTCTAGCTTCAGCGGTTTGGGCTGGGCGATGATGAATGAGTATGTCAGTCAGTCAGTCACATTACTCTTTTATATATATAGACTAAATTTCGTAAAGAAGAAATCATTGGAATTTTAGATTAAGAAAACTTTTGCCAATTTGCAACCAACATTTGAAGTGAAATTTAGTTTGATTCCGTATTTTGTCACGCAATCGATTAAAGAAAAATATTATTAGGCCTAAATACTTAATACGCAAGCTGAAGCATATCCTCACTAGTTTTTCTTTAAAAATTTTAATTCTTTCAAAGTCTTAATATCATTTTTATTAAATCATTTAAGATTGTGTTAAAAATGTGTAAATTAAATATATTTTTATTAAAAAATTAGCGACGAATTCCCGAAATTTCCCGAAGAAAAAATCCCGGGATTTTAAAAAAAATATTTCCCGGGAATTCCCGGGAAATTTTTCCCGAATAGAAACCCTAGTCTAGAGTGATCGTACCTAAGAGGCAGTTAATAGCAAAAACATTACAGATCATGGGTTCAATCCCTGGCGGCTGCGATCTGTTAATAATTTTCACATATAGAATAAAATTGACTATTAACTGAATAAATTTGACATTAAAAGTTTTTCTGATGATTATAATAACTGGATTACATGAAACTAGTAAAAAACGAACCAGGATGTCTTAAATTTTTAGAAAAATAAATTTTTCTTTCACACCTTTCTCAATTCAAACCATATATAACATGATTAAAAAATTATAATATATAATTATAATTAGAGCCTGAGCTCAACTGTCTTTACAGAAAAACAAAAATTTAAAATTTTATTTCCTTTAACCCTTTCATAAAGATTAAGACAATTCATTTGAGATTCGATTGAGACAATCTTTCAATTAAACTTAATTTCAGCTAAATCCGATAATTTTTTGCAAATTTCAAACAGCGATCCAATTTTTTCTAGCACCTACTGTTTTTGAGATATACGCTGTTAAAAAGTCAACAAATTAATAATTTTGCACTTTTGGTGGTCCATTGTTACAGATTCTTCCAAAAATAGAACTTGATTTCATATAAAATGAACCTCCTGATTCCAAAACTGCAATCCAAATTTTTTAGCATATTCCGTTTTCGAGATATTCGCATTTGAAAATTTTTCCACGCGAAAATCTTAAACGCGAATAACTCGAAAACGGAACATGCTAGAAAAATTTGGATTGCAGTTTTGGAATCAAGAGGTCAAATTTATATGAGTCCTATTTGTTAAAAGCAACATAACAGTGGACCCCTAAAAGTGGGAAATTATTGGTTTTTGGCTTTTTAGCAGCGAATATTTAAAAAACGGTACGTGCTAGAAAAATTTGGCTGGCTGTTTGAAATTTGCAAAAAATTATCGGATTTGACTGAAGTTAAGTTTAAATTAAAGATTGTCTCAATCTTCATGAAAGGGTAAAAAGAAATAAAATTTTTAATTTTTTAAAAAAAATTCTAGAAAGTAAAAAGATACCGCCATTTCATGCAAATTTCAAAAAGCGATATCTCGAAAACTGTTCGACCGATTTTAAATTTTTTAAAAATCCAAAACTTTGAACGCTAGACCCAACGTGTTAATTTAATCCGATTGTACCACATAATTTTTAGGTCTACACCATTTCCTATTCTATTTCAGAAATTATCAAGTGTATTTCAGAAATTATCTAGAGTATTCAGAAATCTAGAGTATTTCAGAAAAATCAAGAGAGCAAAATCTATAAGAATCAGTTGGATATTTCACTGGAAGATTTTTGTGGTCTAATATTGTAATTATTTAGCAATAACATGAAAGCAGGATCAGCTAGGATTTTCGTATTACCGATTTTTAAATCTCAAAATAAAGAGGAGTGAAATGCGATTACCCGTTTTTGTCACCATTGTATCACAACCTAAACTTGCTTGAAACGGAGTGTGAGTTGGGACTTAGGAAAATAAAAAATAATTTAATATTATGCCAATTTGCTCTAGAAAATGGCAAAATTTTTCTTTCAATTTAGTTCATACACATTTCAGTACTCGATTGGATAAAGACCCTGGGGTCGTACCTAATAGGTCCAGATCCCGTCGAGCCCAAACCCAGTTGGGTCCCTTAAAGATCGTCATAGTTTTTGATCAAAATTTTTTGTTTGTTTCGCTATACCTGCTTAATTTTTGAGCTACGTGAACTTAAGGGCCCAATAGGTTCTTGAGAATCTTAAAAACTGAAAAGCTACAAAAATTGCTGTGGACCTTTTGTTGTATCGGCAATATTTACCGAGATATGAGCATTTTAAAATTTTCAGGAATGCCAATTTTTTTGGATTCAAAGTTAGGACCAATTGAGTTTCACACATTTGAAGAGGACCGACAATACTAAAAATATCAAAAGTACCAAAAATGGCCTTAATTTTTCTATTCATTAATCGATAATAAACGAAATAAAGTCCACCTTTAGTCACCCAAAGTGGAACCAATAGATTTATTAACAAAATCTAGCATATGGTATAATTTAATATTTCGTGCCCGACTGCAATTTCCTTACTACACTCAAAAAATAAAACTTTTAAATTTACAAGAAAAACTTTTTTTTTTTTGCTACATCCTATTTGACAAAAATTCCTAGTAATTTTACTAGCTTTTTACCAATAATTTTGTACTTTTACAAGGTTTTTAGCAATAAAATTGTGAATTTATAAATTTTTTGACATGATAAAGTTTACAAGGAGGTTTCGTAACTTTACTAGATTTTTTGCTACCTCCCATTTTACGAGAATTCCTAGAAATTTTACTAGCTTTTTACACTCAAAATAATACATTAGTAGATTTACTATTTTTTTTTTTTTTTTGCTAATGCTGGTTAGCTAACTTTTAGCAAATTTTTAGTTGAGATTAGCATGTTAGCAAAAATGTCTTGTAAACCTCATTTAGCGCATTAGCAAAAATAAATGGTAAATTTTTTTTTATTTTCAGAAAACTTAAAATGGCGCTATCTCGGAAACTAAGCCAGATAGAGCAAAATGGAGGCCATTTTTAGTTCTCGGGCTCTCCATAGTATCGCCGGTCCTCTTCACATGTGTGGACCATAATAGGTCCTAACTTTGGATCCAAAAAAGTTAGCATTCCCGAAAATTTTAGAATGCTCATATCTCGGTAAATATTGCCGACACAAGCTCTCAACACGTAGAACAAGACCGCAAAATAATCAAAAGCTCTCCGAGTAATATTTTTGAAGTTATCGAGTTTTGTAATTCTCAAAACCCAGGTGGTCCCCTAAAATCACGTATCTCAAAAACTAAGCAAGGTAGAGCGAAACGGACACAAATTTTGGATCAAAAACTATGACGATTTAAGGAACACAACTAGGTCTAGGCCCATCGTGGTCTGGCCCTATCGGGTCCGAAATAAAAAAAATTGCAGTTAACTAATTTTTGGCAAAACATTTTTGCTAACTTTACCAAAAAATTGTGGGTTCAAAATCAGCAAATTTTCTTGTAGGTTTACAAGCTTTTTTTGCTAACATTACAGTTTTTTTTGAGTGTACCAATAATTTTGTAATTTTACATTTTTTTTACCAATAAAATCGTAAATTTACATTTTTTTTTGTGCAATTTAAATTACAAGGAATTCTCGTGAATTTACTAGATTTTTTTTTTTGTAAAATTATCTTGGAAATTTGTAAAATTACAAAAAAAAATTGTAAAATTACCAAAAAAAAATTTAAATTTCGATCCAAATTTGTTTGTTAAAAAACAAGAAAAACTGTCAAATATTGGGAAAATGGGATTACGAGACTTTTCCTTGTTATTTGACAAAGTTTTTTTTTTTTGTGTGTAGCTTTTTTGTCAAAACTTGTTGGTTTTTAAAGAACAAAACCTTTTAAAAGCTTTAAGGCGAACATTAAATTTTCTTTTTGCGTGACAATATGGCGTCTTTCTTTTATAATTTTTTTTTTCTTTCGTTAGTTTTTTAACTTGAGCTTAATGTGTTGCTAATGAAACAATATACCTACACTTTGTTCTGCAAGAAACTTAAGGAATTCATTTTAAAAGTTCATACATTTTGGTTTAAACGAAACCGCACAACAATGTTCACATTTTCATTTCCGTCGCTGACAGGAAGTTTTAGTTTCAATTACTGAATTTTATTTAAAATTTAAATTACCCGCTAATAAATTTTAGTCATGATAGTGACGTGTTACTGTTTTTATGCATGTAATTTATGAAATTAACACATGTTTTTTGTTTGGAAATTTTTTTATACCCTCTAATCTACACCTTTTCCAATTGTATTTCAGAAATTATCAATTGTATTTCAGAAACTAACCTTCGTTAAACAATTGAAAATTTCTGAAATACATTTGATAATTTCTGAAACAAAATTGATAAATTCTGAAATACAATTGATAATTTCTGAAATACAACTGATAACTTCTGAAATATAATTGATAATTTCTGAAATACAATTGATAATTTCTGAAATACAATTGGAATGGTGTAGTGATAGATCATGCGCTGGTACAAGGGGGGAAAAGTTATAATTTTTTAGGAATCCTTCTCAAAAATCCGAAAAAGAAATGTTTTCTTTGTGAAAAATGTCTTAGAATTTGAGACTTATCCTATAGGAAAATGGTATCAGAATCTTAGGAAGTCCTTTAATAGTTCTTTAGAATCTGCGATTTTTAGAAAATGGTCTCAGAATCTGAAACTTTTTCTTTGGAAATACGTCTCAAAATCTGAGGCCTAACCTATAGGAAAAATGTCTCAGAATCTGAAACTTTTTCTATATAAAAGCTACACACAAAAAAACAAAAAATGTCTAAGAATCTGAGACATTTTCTTTAAAAAAATGTCTCAGAATTGGAAAAATGTTTCAGAATCTGATAGTTTCAGAATCTGACGTTTTCTGTAGAAACAAGTTTTCTGTAGAAACAAGTATCATAATTTAAGACCTATTTATAGGAAAAAGGTCTCAGAATCTGAGACTTTTTCGATAGGAAGAAGTTCGAAGAACCTAAGACTTTTTCTATTAGCATCTCTGAATTTGAGACTTATTGTTTTTGAAAACGGTCTCAATATCTGAGACCTTTTCCAAAGAAAAACTGTCTCAAAATCTAAGTCTTTTTCTATGCAAAAAAAAATCAGAAGTTGAAACTTTTTCTATGCGAACAAGGTCTTAGAAACTGAAACGTTTTCTATAAGAACAGGTCTTAGAATCTTACACCGGTATTCATAACAAAAAAACGAGTGGCTATCATCGAGCTGCTAACTTTTTTACTCGCAATTTTCAATAACGGAAAAGTATGCTTTTGTTGAAACGCACTCGTTTTATCGTTATAATAAAGATAAAAGTGCCTAACATCGAGAACCAATCTTTTCCCTTCAGAAAATTGTGTTAAAAAAAGTTATTATACCCTCCATATATAAGTTTGTCATTCCGTTTGTAACTCATCGAAATATCGATCTGGGACCCCATAAAGTATATTTATTCATGATGTCCGATTGATTTTAAGACATTCTAGCGATGTCCGTCTGTCCGTCTGTCTGTCTGTCTGTGGAAAATGATCTCGCGGACAAAATATTGCACAGAGATGACTGAAACTTAACATATTTATTGGAAGTTCTCCCGAGAAGTTTGGTATTGCATTTGAGCGATATCGGTTCAGCGGTTCAAGTTATGAACGAAAATGTAAGCACACCTCAAAAATTTCAGTACATTCAACATAACCTAAAAATACAAAATGCTTTAATTCGGCTGCTGGTTGACATATGTGAACATAATTAAACACCAAATGGCATTTAAACAAGTACGAACATATTTTTTGACAAAAAAAGAAAAAAATCGCGGATTTTTTTTTACCTAAATTTTTTTTCGCGGAATTTTTTTTTTTACAAAAAAATTTTTTTTCTAAAGTAATTTCCTTTTAAATAAAGTTTTTTGCAATAATCTTTTTGAAATTGTGGAGGGTATCACAACATTCGGCAAGGCCGAATTTAACTTTTTTACTTGTTTGTTATGAATACGGGCGTTAGACTTTTTCTATCGGAAAAAAGGTCCCAGCTTTCGAGAATTTTTCTAAAGGAAAAAGGTGTCGATCCTAAGACGTTTTTTATAGACAAAAGATCACAAAAAATTTTTCTTTACGAAACCAATCTTAGAATCTGAGACCTTTTCTATTAAAAAAATTCTCAAAAATGCTTTCGAATATGAGACTTTTTCTGTATTAATATGCTTCAGAATCTGAAACATTTAATGCTGTTCTCAGATTCTGAGAAAAAAGTCTCAGATTCTGAGACATTTTTCCTATCCCATCACTTTTATATATCGCTTCTTTACTTGTATAGTGTCACAACTCAAAATATTTGATTTTGCAGAAAACACGTTTAAAGTTTACTATTGAAACTGGTTTTTAATTGGAAAAGGCCGGCACATAGAAAATGTAATAATGGCGTGTACTCTTCTCAAACGGTGAGTTTAAAAGATATTAATACGAATTTTTCACACAATATAAAGCACGATATAACGAATAATTCTGCATCATTAACTCAAAAAACGCATTTTTTGAGTTATGACACTATACAAGTAAAGGAGCGATATATAACTGTGAATTACTGAGTTTTTTTTATTCGAAGTAAAAAAATCTCCCCCCCCCCCCAGACCCAAAGCTGTACCCGCCACTGGATAGAGGGTATAAGTAAGTTTGTTATTCCGTTTGTAACGCCTCGAAATATTGGTCTAGGACCCCATTAAGTATATATTTTCAAGATCTTGGATCGATTTTAGGTCGATATGGCGATGTCCGTCCGTCCGTCTGTCTATTGAAAACACGCTAACTTTTGAAAGACTTTACTGAGGCTGCCAAAGTTTGCCATATATGTTGGCCATTTACCTGGTCAGGTTGGTATTGCAATTCATCAAAATCGGTCCAGTGCACTATAGGAAATTTTACCCTTTTTTTGGCCAAAATTATTTACAGCCAAACGGCTGGACCGATTTGACTGATTTTTTTTTATTTGACTTTTGGAAGACTCTTTAGAGGGAGGGAGTGACTCTTAAAGGTTTTCATACACTCAAAAAAAAAAATTAGTAAAGTTACCTAAAAAATTACCTAATAATTAGTTCCAAACAGGGATCCCGGGTAATAAGTTGCCGCATCTAAGATTTTTTAGATCCTTGATAGATTATATGGTTTTCTAAACTGTTTTTACAATATTTTTTTTTTTGAGTGTACACTAACTTTCGAAGATAACAGTAGAAATTTATTTTAACAATGTTAAGAAGTGTCAAACAAATCTACTTTTTAATAAGGATTTTATTCAAAAATTTTAATTTTGAGTTCCAAGTCGTCAACTACATTTCAAAATGCCACTACGGGCAGCCGTAGATGATGCAAGAGCTAGGGGCTCAACTTCCCTATTTAGATCTTTAGAGATTTCTGCTGTAACTCGTATTTTTGTTCTCGCAGATTTTGACAAAAAAGTTAATTGCGGTCGCCCAAGTTTCGATTTAGTGGAGGCAGGCTGCGTTTCAAGTTTTTTTTAGCCAAGTATTGCCTTTAAGCCAAACAGCATGCTGTCTTTCAAAAATTTTCAAACTCCTACAACTTTTAATCCTTTTCATATTTATATTTGAACAAAATATTCTTAATTCCTCCTTTATATATTGTTTAAAGTTTTCGAAACATTCACTCTCAGCAATGTATGCAAAGAAATGGTCAGAAATAGCGGCTCCTTATCCACCTCTGCTTTATTTCTCTCGCCATGTATTAAATAACTCTGAATTTGGCACTCAGTAGTCACCTGGAAAAATGGGTATAAAAAAAAAGTTTGCACATATCCGACCTTGAAATTTTTTAAATTCGGAAGGTAATTGATTGTCCTAGAGAACTTTTATGGTTTTATAGCTAACATATGCTATCATTTTTTTTAAAGTCAAAATAAAATTCCAATTCATACTTCAATAAGTTCATCTTAAGGTCACTTCAATTTTTCCAATAAAATCGATCTAATAGATGAGTTCACCAACATTTTACTATTTATCATTAAAGTACTCACCTTTGACATTATTTTCCATTTTTTAGTTTTTAAAAACTATAAATTCTAAATATAAAAACTTTTGTTAGAAGCTATCACAAAATTCGCTGCTCTCAATCGTTATTTTATAACTAAGTAAGAAATTGCAAGAAAAACTACTGATAAAGTGACAGTACATCAATTCTGTCGAAAATTGAGAAAGAATTGTTTACTTTGTTAAGTTTTTTTTATATTAATGTGAAAAAAAATAATGTTTGCAAAAATTTTAATTTTGACTTTTGGCCAAAAAATGGGTAAAATTTCCTATAGTGCAGTGGTTCAGAGAGAATTTCGGCAGGGGTTTTTCGCGATTTTACGAGATAAAAAAACTAACTTTCGAAAGACAATTCTGAGGCTGCTGAACTTGGCAAATATATTTGTCGTTCCCCTGGTATAGTTGGTATTTAAATTCAGCAAAACCGGTCAAATGGTTCAAAAGTTATTAGAGAAACCGTGAATTTCAGATTGGTTTCACCTTAAATTTACTTATTGAAAACCCGTTAAACAAGTTTTAAAAACATTGGTATGTCACAAAAATATTTTGCAACGTATTTTTGTCACTCAAAAATATTTTAAAACTAAACTAAAAAAAAAATACACGCGAAAAAAATTTTACACTCAAAAAAAAATTAGTAAATTATTTTTTTTTTTTCAAAAATTACTTAAAAAAAAGTTTTTTTACACAAAATAAAATATATCTTATCAAAAATGTTATGTTTTTACGTTAGAATATTTACTATGACTTAAAAAGGGCATTGCATAGGGTATTCATAGATTCGACCAAGTCGAAATTAAATTTTCTACTTGTTTATTTTCTCGTTACAAAATTTTTCTATTACTTATTTTCATGCTCATCACATCAAAATTGTTAAACACGATTTATCGCAATTTTTTTATAATTTTTTTTTTTTTTTTTTCAAAAATCCAAAACTTTAATCGCCGGGCACCACGAAATTTTTAGATCTAGTGAATAAAACTTGGAAAAATAAAAAGTTAATGAAAAAATGTCACTCTAATGCCCAACTATCACCGTTTATATGAACCACTTTCATCTTATATTTTTAATTAAAATAATTTCTTAATTAGATTTGTTTATTATATGCACAAACAAATTTATTTATTTTTCAAATCAAAATCACTGACCTACATATTGAATACAGAAAAAAAACTTAATTTATCAGCAAAGTTTTCCTGCAAGGATACATATAAACATCAAAATAACTGAGTTTCTAAACTATGCAAATATCAGCAAACCAATCAATGAAAAATCATCGAAAACCACATACTAAAAACATTTAGGATCAATATCATCATCATGATATATGCCAAAGGCAATAAATGTACAAACGTTCAGCATAAATATCCCAGCAAAAAAATTTAATCGAGTTTCAATTAGAAAGGAAATAATAAGTACCAACAAAAATTTGTAGATACAATTAAAAAATTAATTAAATCTGGACCAATCACTAAAATGAGCATATAAATTAAAAATATTTGTATAACACTTTAATTAAAAATAAATGAATATTAAGTAAATGAAAAACTTAATATCAGTAATTAAAAAATTTTATTAAAAAAAAAATATTAAAGTTTTAATTACATTAATTAAAAATTTATTTGAAAAAAATTTTGAAAGCAATTAAAATTTTAATTGTTCAAATTAAAAAAAAAAATAATTTAAAAAAAATAATACATTTTATAAAAAATAAATAATTAAAAAAAACATTTTTTACATAAAATAGTAAAAAAAAGAGTTTCTTTAAAGTTTTGACGCAACGGTGCACAGTGGTTTATTTTTAATAATTCGGCTTCATCCCCTTCCGATTCGAAAAGTTCGACTTTGTATGTAGTTTTTTGTCTTTCTATTTGTTTTCTGAATTTTAATAAGATTTTCTTTTTAATATTTTTATTTTGAAATTTAACAAAATATTTGGATATTTTGTGCTTTGCTGCAAAATTCATTGAAGAGTGAAATTTCATCATTTCATCCAGCCAACTCAACCAAAATTTAAATATATTATTTTGTTCTTAAAAGCATATTATGCAAATATTACTGTCTTGTTTTGATGTGTTTTTATGCATGAAATAATATAAACGAAAGTCAGTACCAGACATATATCAGGGTATTATATTCAAAAACTTCTATCTTCATTTTGTAAAAAAAAAAAAATTTTTTTGAAGGTAAAATATTTTGGAAAATAGCTGACGTCTTAGAACTCATTTTTAATTTTTTTTAGTATATTGGGCATTCCATGCTAAATCGGACACTTCGATTTTTCTTTTTAGATTCTCTCAATTTTTTTTACAGTTTTTTGTAACTTTTCAGTTTTTTTTTTGTCTAACATTTCACCCTCTAGGAGCCAGCATGGGAGCGGTAGGAGCTGATTCCATAAAAAAAAATGTAGTGGGACTTCCTTAAGAGTTGAAGATAGAGGGTAGGGAATATTCTAAAAAAAAGTTGGGGTAGAATTAATATTGGGGGTCGGTCACACATTTGACATCTCTAGGGGCACCATTGGAGCAGTTAGAGCAGATTTAATAAAAATGTCATTTTGTATAAGAGCCCCTTTATAGAGTGAATAAAAATGTTGGTGGATAAAAGTAAGTGGGGGTCGGTCTTATTTGTTACCACTTTAATATGCAATAGGGGAGCGGTAGCAGGTGATTTCCTACATCGAATTTATAAAAAACAAGTAGAAAAGTTTAATTCGACTTGGCCGAATCTATGAATACCCTCCACAATGCCCTTTTTAAGTGATAGTAAATTTTCAAACGAAAAAAATAGCATTTTTGATTAGAAATATTATATTTTGTGTAAAAATTTTTTTTTAATAATTTTTGAAAAAAAATTACTAAAGTAATTTTTGAAAATAAAAAAAAAACAAATTTACTAAATTTTTTTGGAGAGTAAAACTTTTTTTGAGTGTAAAATTTTTTTCGAGGTTGTTTTTTATTTTTAGGGTAAAAATATTTTTAAGAGACAAAAATACGTTGTAAAATATTTTTGTGACTTACCAATGTTTTCAAAACATGTTTAACGGGTTTTCAACGCGTGAATTTAAGGTGAAACTAATCTCACGGTTTCACTAATAACTTTTGAACCACTGCAGTGGTTCAGTGACCAGTGCACTGGACCGATTTGACTGAAACCAAGCCAGGGGAACGACAAATATATATGCCAAGCTTCAGCATCCTCAAAATTGCCTTCCGAAAGTTAGCGTGTTTTTTATCTCGAAAATTCACGAAAAACCTTTGCCGAAATTCAGTCTTTTGCTTATAACTTTTGAAACACTGGGCCGATTTTGCTGGATTGCAATACCAACCTGACCAGGTAAATACCCAACATATATGCCAAACTTCAGAGCCTCCGTAAAGTCTTTCAAAAGTTAACGTGTTTTCAACGGACAGGCAGACGGACATCGCTAGATCGTCTTAAAATCGATCTAGGATAATGAATATATGGGGTATTCCATGTCAAATCGGACACTTTGAAATTTTTTTTTTTTTAGATTTTTCCAATTTATTAAAAGTTTTTAGTACCCTTCGAAAACTCCTTCGTGGTAAATTTTCAGATTTTTTTGAAGACCCGTTTAAAAGATATCGAATTTTTAAAAATTGTTAGTTTGTTCCTTAACTCAAACTTCTTATACTCATAACTTCTTCAATAATAGTCCAAATTTAAATTTTTTTTTTTTTTCAAAATTTTTGTTTTTTACGTACTTTTTAAAAAAATCCCAAAAATTCTTAAAAGCGCTTAGTATGCGATTTTTAAGTTTAAAAATTTAAATCTCATTTTTGAAAATGTTTGTACTTTTCGATTTTTTTTAAATTTTTTTGTGTAAAACTTCTATCGATTCTACAAATGTTTTGCCCAGGAGGATGGCGGGATAACGATAATTACTATTTTTAAAAATTTTTTGAAAAAATTTTATTGTAATTTTCCAATCTTAAAATCATTTCTACTACTCCAATGGTGCGTCATAGTGGGGTCATTTATGAGACCGACCCCCATTAATTTTTACGTCTTAACATTTTTTTGGAACAAATTAATACCCTATCTCTAATTTCTAAGGGGGCTCCCAAACAAAACGACATTTTTTAAAATTTGCTCCAACCGCTCTAACTGCCCTTATAGTGCCCTTAGAGCAACAAAATGTATGACCGACTTACAATATTTTTTTAGTACAAACATTTTCGCTGAACACACCTACCATCTATCTTTAACTGTCAAGGCGGTCCCCATACAATTCTTTTTAATTTTTGTAAATTTGTGTTATTTAATCAACTTCTACCGGTCCAATGGTGCGTCCGAGAGAAAGAGAAGTCATTGATGAGACCGGGCCCCATTTATTTTTACCCTACAACATTTTTTTAAAACATACCTACGCTCTAATAATAATCATATGATCAATTATTTTTATTTATTTTTTCTAATTATTTACAACTCATTTTTAATAAATTTCACCTAACCGAGAACTGGTAACAATGACCGTCGTCTCGTTGTAGCGAAAAAACCAAGGGTTCTGGTGGGAATCGAACCCACGACCCCCACGTTGAAAGGCTAGCACGCTACCAACTAGCCTACGGTTGGTAGCGTGCTCATTTTTAATTTATTAAAAATGAGTTGTAAATAATTAGAAAAAATAAATAAAAATAATTGATCATGTGATCAAAACTATTATTAAAAAAAAAAAAAAAAAAAAAAGGGGCCCCCGTAGGCTAGTTGGTAGCGTGCTAGACGACGGTCATTGTTACCAGTTCTCGGTTAGGTGAAATTTATTAAAAATGAGTTGTAAATAATTAGAAATAATTACCTACGCTCTATCTCCACTCCCTAAGTAGGCCCATACAAAATTACATTTTTTTAAAATTTGCTCCAACTGTTATTTGTATGGGAGCCTACTTAGGGAGTGGAGATAGACCATAAGTATGTTTTAAAAAAATATTGGAAAGTAAAAATAAATGGGGGTCGGTCTCACTAATGACCCCTCTCGGACGCACCATTGGACCGCTAGAAGCTGATTAAATAAAACAAATTTAAAAAAAATAAAAAATTGTATGGGGACCCCCTTAACAGTTAAAGATAGGGGGTAGGTGTGTTCAGAAAAAATGTTTGGACTAATGAATATAATAAAAATAAAATATTTTGGGCCGGTAATACATGTTGTTGCTCTAAGGGCACTATTAGGCCAGTTAGAGCGATTGGAGCAAATTTTAAAAAATTTCGTTTTGTGTGGGAGCCCTCTTAGAAATTGGAGATAGGGTATTAGTTTGTTCCAAAGAAATGTTAAGACGTAAAAATTAATAGGGGTCGGTCTTATAAATGACCCCTCTATGACGCACCATTGGAGCAGTAGAAATGATTTTAAGATTGGAAAATTACAATAAAATTTTTTCAAAAAATTTTAAAAAATAGTAATAACACTGTAAGTAAAGTTTAAACTTTTAAAATGACACACAAAAACGCCGAGACACCCCAACTTATTTTTAGGTCATAGAATCCAGTGGTATACTCCGTTTTAAAAAGTTAGCTCAAAATAACGAGATATTTCGATTTTAAATTTGCAAATGTAGAGTAAAAATTGAATAAATCAAAAAAAAAAAAAATATAAAATTCATCAAAATAAGAGCAAGTATTGTTCCACGTCCGCTTGAAAATGGACGTCCATTATTTCTAGATATACATTTTGACAAATAACAAGTTTTTAACAAGTTTTTTAAGTTTTTTCATTCAAATAAAATTAAAAATCGCCTTAAATCTACTACAAATTTAAAATCGAAATATCTCGGGATATTGAGCTAACTTTTCAAAACGGGGTACACCACTGGATTCTACGACCCAAAATTAGGTTGACGTGTCTCGGCGTTTTGGTGTGTCATTTCCACCTACTTACAGTGTAATCGTTATCCCACGATCCTCCTGCGCAAAAAATTTGTATAATCGATAGAAGTTTTGCACAAAAAAATTTCAAAAAAATCGAAGAGTATGAGATTTAAATTTTAAAATTTAAAAATCGCATACTAGAGCGCTTTTAAGATTTTTTTGGGATTTTTTTTTTAAAGTACGTAAAAAACAAAAATTTTGAAAAAAAAAATTTACATTTGGACCATTATTGAAGAAGTTATGAGTAAAAGAAGTTTGAGTAAAGGAACAAACTACCAATTTTAAAAAATTCGATATCTTTTGAACGGGTCATCAAAAAAATCTGAAAATTTACCACGAAGGAGTTTTCGAAGGGTACTAAAAACTGTAAATAAATTGGGAAAATCTAAAAAAAAAAAATTTCAAAGTGTCCGATTTGACATGGAATGCCCCATATACTTTATGGGATCCTAGACCAATATTTCGAGGTGTTACAAACGGAATGACAAACTTATATATACCCTCTATCACTAGAGTGGAGGGTATAAAAACAAATTGTGGGTGCGATTTAACATTAATTTTTCTTTTTTTGCTAAGTTACAGTTTTTGTTTTAGAGTAATTAATAAAAATTTTATTTTTCCTACCATCAACATTAAAAAATCCATATGTTGTTACTTCCCCCATATTTTCCTGGTGAAGTTCATAAATCCTGTAAAATTTATTTTTTTAAATTTTTCTATTCAAATTGTTTTATTTATACACAAATGACATAACCAACATATAAATTATTGACCAATAAACTTTTGCTGAATATGAAAAATTTTACTAACTTTCGGTTTATCCTACAATATTGTTCAACACAATCCTTGGAAGTAGTCAAAATATATCTAATACTAATAAAATACAAATGGAATACAAAATAGAACATAATTTATACCCACACAAGACAGCACAATACATAGATACAAATACATTAGAGGGGCACTGAAATTAAAATTTAGATTTTTAATATGTTCGGGTCGGAATATTGTGTAACTGCACAGAAAAAAAAAACTTGAGTAAATTTTTAATACCATTTAGTAAAAATTTACTCAATTTTGCACCAGTAAACCATTTAAAAGTATTGAGTAAATTTTTAATAAAAAACTATTAAATGCTTACTAAAAAATGTTAGTAAATTTTTAATGGACACAATTAAAAATTTAATTAAAAATTTTTAGATTTTTTAAGTAACTTTTTAATTGTGTCGAGTAAAAATTTACTCAAATTTTTTAAATTATTTTTTTAAAAAGTTTAAAAAGTTTCACTTTTTTTTTCAAAAAAAAACTTTACCAAAAGTCTTAAAGACATAGGAAAATTTCATAAAGATGATTTCAAGCTTTCATATACATATACAAAAAACTATAAACTAAATGAGAATTCAAAACACGAAGAGAATAAAAAAAAAATAAAAAAAATGATTAAATTTTGTATAAAATTATTTACTCAAAATTTCTTTTAATTTTTGAGTAAATTTTTTGCGTCAATTAAAAAAATACTCAAATCTTATTTAAAAAATTAAACAAGTGATTAGGTTACGTTGTTATGTTAGGTTAGGTTACGTTAGGTTGTAAATGGCTGCTGACGTTTTACGTCAACACACGTAGACTCTGAGGTCCATTGTGATACCACGGCACCGTAATAGGTTCCCTACTAGTCCCTGTCGTTAAACCAGTTTGAGCAATTCCCTGGAATGTCTCTGTGCCCTGGGACCCATATGAGTCGTATGTTAAACTGCTTGGCCATCTCATTTAAAGACGTGCGGCAGTTAAGGGCAGATCTTGTTTTCAGAAACATTGAATCCAGGGACTTGACCGCGGCTTGACTGTCAGTATAGATGTTGACTGCGGTTGTAGACAAGACATTGCAGCTCAACCAGTCAGCCACTTCCTTTATTGCCAGCATCTCTGCCTGGTAAACACTGCAATGATCTGGCAATCTACGAGCCAGGCTCAACCTAAGCTCTTCAGTATAGACTCCAAATCCGACTTGTTCGTGCAGCCTCGATCCATCTGTGTAAAAATTTATGGTAGCTCCACTACCCGGAGTATCCCCCATCCAAGACTCCCTGTATGGTATCATAGTGGTAAAGTGGCTCTCAAAGAGGCTCAAAGAGGGAGCACAGTCCACATTTTGTGGTATTGTTATCTTCTTCAAGATCGCGCTATGGCCACAATCGCTGCTCCTCCATTGCAGCGTGCTATTAAGTCGAATTGCCGACGCAGCCGCATACTGCCTACCCAATATGTCCAAGGGTATCGGGTGAAGGAGGATTTCTAATGCAGCCGTAGGTGTAGTACGAAGAGCACCAGTGATGCACATCGACGCCATTCTCTGTACCTTCGCGATAAAGACACAGTTCGCTTTTGTTTCTAAAGCAGGCCACCAGACAATGATTCCATACAGCAAAATTGGACGCACTACTGCTGTATAGATCCAATGAACGACTTGAGGGCTAAAACCCCATCGTTTTTCAATGGCCGTTTTACAGGAATATAAAGCAATCGTTGCTTTTCTCACCCGTTCCTCAATGTTACGCCTGAAATTCAACTTCCTATCTAGAAATACTCCAAGATACTTGGCTCCATTTGAGAAGGTGATTTCAGTGGCGTCCAGAGAAATAGGATCAAAAGCAGGAATCTTATTTTTCCTTGTAAACAAAACAAGCTCTGTGTTACTTGGATTAACTCCTAGACCACAGTCTCTTGCCCATTTAGATAGATCTTTCAGAGAACCCTGAAGAATGTCCCTCAATGTTGGCAGATGCTTCCCCTTTACCGCTATCGCGAAATCGTCAGCATATGCGACAACATGACAACCACGTGCTTCTAGAGATAGCAGCATTGAATTCACTGCCAGGTTCCAAGGAAGCGGCTAAAGAACACCTCCTTGTGGTGTGCCCCTATTAACAAATCGAGATATGACGGACGCTCCCAATTCAGACGTTATACGTCTATTGGCAAGTAGGTTTTCCACCATTAAAACGATCCCACGCTTTACTCCTAGACCAGACAATGCCAAAATTATCGAGTCTGAGATGACATTATTAAAAGCCCCCTCTATATCAAGAAAGGCCACCATAGTGTACTCCTTTACCGAAAGCGATCTCTCGATGGTACCAACGAGCTCATGCAGAGCTGTTTCCGTTGATCTACCCTTGCTGTATGCATGTTGCTTTGTCGAAAGCAACCTCGGGTCAATCACTCTACTCAAATATGAGTCTATCATTCGTTCCATTGTCTTTAACAAAAAAAAAGACAGACTAATTGGTCTGAAATCCTTCGGAGCTGTGTGGGAACTTTTCCCAGCCTTCGGGATAAAGACGACTCTGGTATCCCTCCATTTGAAAGGAATATACGACCAGTTGATGCATGCTGTGTATAGATTATATAGCAACGGGGCTATATAGTCCGACACTTGCTGCAACTCAGGGATTATACCATTAGGTCCCGGGGATTTATAGGGCCTGAAGCTTTTTATCGCCCAGATTAATGTTGGCATATTTATTATTTCCGAAGCAATTTCAGATGCTTGGGCGTCAGAACGTTTTAAAGCTTGAAACGGCGTCATGGAATTGCCCGGAAAATGCGTGTTTAAAAGGAGATCCAGCGACTCTCCACTGGAGGAAGAACACACCCCATTAGGATCTTTCAGGTATCCCAGAGTGCAAGGTGAAGAAGCCAGAACCTTGCGCAGCCTGGATGCCTCAGAAACGTCTTCTATGTTTCCGCAGAAGTTTTTCCAAGAATCACATTTTGCATTTCTGATCATCTCCTTATAACTCTTAAGTTGCAGCCTGTATGCAGACCAGTCCTCGTCCTCTCTTGAAAATTTAGCCTTATTAAAGAGCTTTCTGCAGGAATCTCTGCTCGTCTGCAACTCATTTGACCACCAAGGTGGCTTTTTTTCCCCTCTAGGCTTTTCAGAAGGGCAAGACGCATCCAGGCACCTATTACAAACATTTGTTATATGGTCAACCAGACAGTCAATTTCCGCCAAACTATGATAAGATACCCTTATCACCCAAAAGGAAAAAGTTTCCCTATATTTAACCCAGTTTGTTCTCCTAAGATTTTTAGAGACTGTCTCAACCGGGGCATGCTCCCTGAGTAAAAACTCAATGTAGCGATGATCTGAGAAAGAATGGTCTTCCAAAACTCTCCAGTCATCAATTCTATCAGACAATGTATCTGATACAAGTGTTACGTCAAGAACCTCTTGCCGCGTACTTGTAACGAAAGTTGGTTCACTACCCTTGTTACAAATATACAGGTTAGTGCTTAACAAAAACTCCAAAAGTGATTCGCCTCTATCATTTGTGTCTTTACTTTCCCATATCGAATGATGTGCATTAACTCAAATTGTTTTTCTCAATATTTTTTTCTGTGTGGGTTCTAAAAACCTCAAGTTGCGAACTCTCTAAATGTCTTTCTTGATTATGTATCTGGGGTGGCCCACTACTTCATTTTTACGAAAATCTTCGCCAGAACCGTGCTCAAACGTCAAAAAATTAACACTTCAAGCTTATATCCAAAACGATGAGAGATATGAGGAAATGACTGAACATAAAATATATTACTGGAGAAAAATGTATTACAATTTTAATAGAGTTTTTAGATCAAAATAAACTAAAATTTTCCCGGCAATTTGCGAAATTTTACAAAGCCATTTTTCGTGCCAACCTAATGTACGTAGTAATACTTAAAAAAATCCACTGATCCAAACATGACTAGATAGAGAAAAAATATATATACAGTGGGCGACACAAATCGATGCCATTTTAACGCAAATTTCTTAATTCGGAAAAACAATTGGTCGATATCGTTTTTAGACTATCGACAAAAAATATGCATTTGGATGGAAATCACATCTCTATTAATAAGCAATAACATCTCTTTAACCCTTTGACGACCATACATTTTCTGCCGAAGCGATTTTGAGTTTCTGTTCATGGCCGTGATCTGTGACCTTATAATAGTTATAAAACAAAAAAATGGACCCCTATCATATTATCATATTACTTTCGATATCATAATTTTATTGAGTAAACGCGATATTGAAAATGAAATAAATTTTAGTGTGCCTTTCGGGAAGATTTCACTGTATATGTATTTATGTATAAATGACAGCGTACAAATGAACATTAGCAACAAAATAACACAAATTAACAACAGAGGGACAATAAAATTCATAGACAAACAAAAAACAGCGTCAAGTTTAAAATTTACTATCCACTATGGGCCAGAAATAATTGTGTTTAAGAGGGATTCACACTGTAAAATTAGTTATTTTACTTATTTAATATTTTGTTAAATGCAATCAAAAAATTCGATTTAAAAAATTTCAGAAATAAGAAAGTAACAGCAAAAAACTACTCATTTCAAAACAAATTTTGTAAAAACATTTGTAATTTTACGAATTTACTAAAACAAGTGAGAGTGTTACATTCGGCTGTGCCGAATCTTTTATACCCTCCATAATGTAAAAAAACAATATAAAAAAATCCAGGGGCGTCTTTTTTTTGGGGGGGGGAGTTGGCGGGAGACGTTAGGGGGCACCTTCCCCTTGCGATTTTAAACTTCTTCTGAGATAAAAATGTTGCACTTGCTTAGCAAAAGTACAAAAAACCCTGCAAAAAATGCGGTTTTTCTTAGGTTGGTTAAGTTCTCCAAGGGGGAACTCTTTTCCCCTTGGTCCGATTTTGACCATTTCCGAACTTAACCTGCCTAGGAATTTATGACATATTCATGCCAAACTTCGGAAGTCTAGCTCTTTTATTTTGGACTGTATCGTGTCCTCTACAGACGGACAGACGAACGGACATCGATAGCATGTCTTAGAATCGATCACTGATCAATAAAATATATACTTTATGGGGTCCTAGACGGATATTTCGATGCGTTACACACGGAATGACAAAGTGAGTATGCCCCCATACTATGGTTGGAGGGTATAAAAGGAATGTAAATGCTTCTTTCGTATAATATACGAATGTTGACTGCATATTACGAAGAAAAGTGTACAAGCTTTCGTATTTTTACGAAAATAATTCGTAAACACTTCTTTCGTAAAATATACGAAAGTATATTTTACGAAAGAAGTGCCCCTTAAAATGGCAGCTAGAAGGTTAACATGTTCTAAGAAAAGAACCGCCAAATAATTTCACGAAAGACATCAAACCATTTTTTGAATCTCAGATGTGTTTTTATTATACTTTTTTGATCGCTTTTGAAAAAAAAAATTAAAAATAAATCCGAAATAACTTTGAAAAACCCTCTGGTGGTTTAGTCTATTTTCAAATATATTATACACTCAAAAAAAAAAACTTGTAAAATTACAAGAAAAACTTGTAACATTTTTTGTTTTGCTACCTCCTATTTGACAAAAATTCCTAGTAATTTTACAAGCTTAACCAATAATTTTGTGGTTTTACAAGGTTTTTACCAATAAAATTGTAAATTTACAAATTTTTTGACACGATAAAACATACAAGGAGGTTTTGTAACTTTACTAGATTTTTTGCTACCTCCTATTTTTGGAGAATTTCTTTTTACCAATAATAACAGGCTTTTTACCAATAATTTTGTAATTTTTCAAACTTTTTACCAATTAAATTGAAAATTTACAGGTTTTTTGGCGCAATAAAAATTACAAGGAATTCTAGTGAATTTACTAGATTTTTTTGTAAAATTATCTTGGAAATTGGTAAAATAATAAAAAAAAAATGGTAAAATTACAAAAAAATTGTAAGTTTCGACCCAAATTTGTTTGTTAAAAAACAAGGAAAACTGTCAAATATTGGTAAAATAAGATTACGAGACTTTTCCTAGTAATGTGACAAGGTTTTTTTTGTGTGTACAAATTCTATATCGCTATATTCAAAGCGATGACATAAAATTTGTTGCACAGTGTAATGAGGCAATTTTCATACAGAAAAATGTTCAGCTTCTGGTACATTTTTCGTATAGAAAAATTTTCAGATTCTTAGACATTGTTTGTATAGAAAAATTCAAAGATTCTAAGAAATTTTCCGTATAGAAAAAATCACAGATTCTGAGACAATTATTTACGCCAAGAAAAATTCTCAGAATTTAAGACATTCATTGTACAAAAAAAAAATTCTCAGATTCTGAGAAATTTGTTGAATAAAAAAAAATGTTTTTTCAATAACCCATAGTTTAGTATTGGCGCCAATCAGGGTTGTCAGATTTTTTTTACGCTCATCGCCAAATCGGATGTAAAAAATCGCCAGAAATCGCCAAAAATCTAATTTTTTCAGATTTTGTTAAAAAAATAATTATTTTTATTTAAAAAAAATATATTTTGTTTTCTTAATAATAGCTAGAAAAAAATAATGCTCAAAAATCGCCAAAAACCTAGAAAAATACATAAAAATCGCCAAAAGTCAGTTTTTTAGTTTTTGTAATTTTTTACTTCAATCGGTAATTTATAAGAAATAATTTTTTCTAAAATTTGTCTATAGGCAATAAATTTCACTCAAAATTCCTTTATGCTTGTTTTCTGCACTAATGCAAATAAACCAAATCGATCTGTGATAGATAATCGGTCTTGAATTTTTCTTAATTTTCTTACTCGATGTTTTTACTCAACAACAGTTTACAACAGTATAAAATTTAAGAAAAACACTTGAAATTTCCCAAATTATTTTGTTTTTTGTTTAAATTCACAAAGAGCCGCTTAGACGAGCAGATTTGTAGAAAGTCTGTCAAAAAAAAAAAGTTTTAATTGTCTAAGGGCAGCAAAAGTGAATAAAATTTGATAATTTGACATACGGATGGCTCTTCTCATCTTTTGAAATTATTCAGAAAATTATTTGACAAAATCGCCAACGAAATCGCCAATGATTTTATAAATCGCCAAAAAATCGCCATGTCGCCAAATTGAAAAACTCGTCGCCAAAGACATTTCAAAATCGCCACATTTGGCGAGAAATCGCCATATCTGACAGCCCTGGCGCCAATGAGTCTTTAAAAAGATGAGTTAAAAAAAAAGAATAACTAAAATTAGGGAGGGAAAAAAGTTAAATGCCACAATGACTGCGTAGACAAATAGTAAAAGCATAACACAACAACATGTAAACACACTAACCCAGTAACAAACAAATACATTCACATTTAACAAAACACACATTACAGACACGCACACTCACAAATGTAAAACAATAAAAATAAAATCTATGGTTAAAGTTTTGTTGTTTTTAAAAAAAACAAGTGAGAGTGTTACATTCGGCTGTGCCGAATCTTTTATACCCTCCAAAATGTAAAAAAAAATATAAAAAAATCCAGGGGCGTCTTTTTTTTTTGGGGGGGGGGGGGGTGGTGGGAGACGTTAGGGGCACCTTCCCCTTGTGATTTTGAACTTCTTCTGAGATAAAAATGTTGCATTTGCTTAGCAAAAGTACAAAAAGCCCTGCAAAAAATGCGATTTTTCTTGGGTTGGTTTAGCTCTCTAAGGGGGAACTTTTTTTCCCTTTTTCCGATTTTGCCCATTTCCGAACTTAACCTGCCTAGGAACATAAGACATATTCGTGCCAAACTTCGGAAGTCTAGCTCTTTTATTTTGGACTGTATCGTGTCTTCTACAGACGGACAGACGGACAGACGGACGGACGGACGGACGGACATCGCTAGAATGTCTTAGAATCGATCACTGATCAATAATATATATACTTTATGGGGTCCTAGATTGATATTTCGATGCGTTACACACGGAATGACAAAGTGAGTATACCCCCATACTGTGGTTGGAGGGTATAAAAAGAAATGAAAGTACCCAACAAAAAAACTTAGTATTTGGAAGGTTAAAGAAACAGTTATTGTTGCTACTTGAACTACTATCACACAAACACACACAACCGCAGTCACTACTACATATTAACAATACAACACACAGTGGTTTATTTTCGAACATTTTTGGAAATAATTTGGCCATTCAATAAATTCTGGACCGATTTTTGTGAAATTCATACCGGTTATAGCTAACAAAACTTTAAGCATAAGTTTAGACGCTGGACCCAACATGTCCAACAGAAGCACCACCAGGTGGAACCTAAAGTAGGATCCTTCAGTATAAAAAAACTTTAAATCCTTCCCTCTTTTTCGTTTATTACACCGTCTGACAGAAAAAAAGTCGTTAAACACAAACTGGATAATATTCGTTTGAAACTCGAGGGTAAATGTAATAAAACTGCATTTACAGTTTTTTATTTCGTGGTCCTGTTTTCTTTTAAAAGGACTTCAAAGTTTTAGAGGATAAAACTTTTATAAAATATTTTTTAAATATTTAATCTTTGCTAATATTCCTATTTTATTATTTCGACATATTAGGAAAAAAGGAGGCAAGTTATGCCCTTTCAAATCTTTATCCTTAAATATCATTTACAATTTTGAACAAAATATTTTAATAAAATTTTCAAAGGACATTATTCACATCCTTTTTTCTGATATATCAAAATAAAAAAAATATATCGAAGATTCTCCTCTTTCATTTGCCATAAATAGTGACATTATCAGATAAGTAAAAATATTTAAAAAATATTTTACAAAAGGTCATACTTTAAAAAACTGAAGTCTACTTGAAAAGAAACAGGATCAATTGATCTCTACATATTTTTTTACCCATAAATCTCTACCCACATATCTACCCTCATACTTCAACCCCTATGGTGGCCCCTACAAATGTTTTTTTTTATTTTTATTAAAATTATTGTTAAATCATATCCTATCGCTCCAATCGTGCCCTCTAGAAGTATTGAAGATTACACTGACCTCCAAAAATTACATTTCTTAAAAATTTGCTCCCACCGCTCTAACTGTCCTACACTCAAAAAATTATGTCATTAACTGCTTGTAGTTTATTCAAAAAGTTTTACGTTTTGTCGTTTTTAAAAGAAAAAACATTTGTTCAATATTCAGTTTTTTTAAATGACTTTTTCTGTTCTTTGTTTCAAAAAAACCAACATAAAAAATAAAAACTTTCATTAGCATTCAATTTTTAAAGTCATTTATTTTTGTTCTGTAAGTAAAAATAAGTGATTCTTCTTTAATTATACCCTACACCACTCTGTGGTGTAGGTGTAGTTTGTAACTACCCGAAATATTGGTCCTAGACCTATTTTCAAGTACACCGATCGACTCAGAATCACTTTTTGAGTCGATTTAGCGATGTCCGTCCGTCTGTCCGTCTGTCCATCTATTGGTTTAAGCACGATACAGGTCGCAATTTTTAACCAATTGACTTGAAATTTGAAACTTAAGCATCTTTTGGCCCAAGGACGAAGCCTATTGAAATTGGAAAAAATCAGTTCATTTTTAGACCTAGCTCCACACAAAGGTCCTCTTTATTTTTGGCTCAAATGTCTCTAAAAGCCGCATTTTAATAGGTATCTTTTCGAAATTTAGCATGTTTCATACACTCAAATAACCATACTGAATTTTAAAGAAATCGGACCAGTTCTTCTTGTCGGAACAGTTCTTCTTGTAGCCCCCATACAAACCATCTTCCCGATTTTCACATAAATCTATTAAATTTCATGAAAATAGAAAATATTTAATTAAAACTCTGTTTGTGTATGTTAAACGCGTTCTTTAATAACCTTATCAAATCTGATTATCATCGGACCATTTTTGGACTTAAGCCCCATGTGAAAATTTCGCCCGATATTCAGTTGAAGCGGTTTATTGTCAACAAGAAGAAGCCTATTCCGCTCAAATTTGATTAATGAGTGCTTTTTACACTTATTAAAGATTTGACAAAATATAGATCTAATCAGTCCATGTTTTAACTTGGGACCCATTTTCCGGGAAACTCTGGTGTTCGGTCTTCACCGACTATAATTTTCTTACTTGTTTTTATTTGTTGTTTATTTGTTTTTACCTACTTGTGTGGGTTATTTTTTTTTATAGAAAAAAAATTAAAAAAATATTTAGAGAAATATAAAAATATGTTTGTTTGTCTGGCCAGAATGTAGTTGATTTCGGGATCGATTCCCCAAAATTTTATTAAAAATTTTTTAAAATATAATTCAATAAAAAAATTGTAAAAATAACCTGCGAATTCATAAATTTTTAATGTTTTCGTAGGTTATTTTTTCGAATTTGTTTGTAAAAAAAATGAAAGTGACGTTATTTTTTAATGTTCAAGGTTATTTTTTTTAGAAAATTGTATTAATAGAAAAAAATAAATGTTGATGTTAGTTAAAACAAATGAATAATTACTGGGATGTTTTTCAAATGTTTTATCACTTGTTTTAAATACGTTTTTCATTTGATTTTGCCTACAAAATTTTTTGAGTGTTGGTTGCCCCTAGACAAGTCAAAAGTTGGAAAAAAATTTGTTCAATGTTAAGTTTTTTTAAATGACTATTTCTGTTCTTTGTTTCAAAAATAACAACATAAAAAATAAAAACTTTCATTAGCATACAATTCTTAAAGTCATTTATTTTTGTTCTGTAAGTAAAAATAAGTGATTCTTCTTTAATTTTTAATGATTTGTGTACGTATTTTTTTTAATTGTTGGCATTTTTTAAAGAAAAATCATTAGTTTTTACCTAGTTGTGTGGGTTATTTTTTTTAAAGAAAAAAATTCAAAAAAATATTTAGAGAAATATAAAAATATGTTTGTTTGTCTGGGCAGAATGTAGTTGATTTCGGGATCGATTCCCCAAAATTTTGAAAGTGACGTTATTTTTTAATGTTCAAGGTTATTTATTTTAGAAAATTTTATTAATAGAAAAAAATAAATGTTGATGTTTGTTAAAACAAATGAATAATTACTGAGATGGTTTCAAATGTTTTATCATTTGTTTTAAATATGTTTTTCATTTGCTTTTGCCTACAAAATTTTTTGAGTGTAGGTTGCCCCTAGACAAGTCAAATGCATTATCGACATCCAACATATTTTCAATACCAAAATTTCTCAGAACATACCTACCATCAACCTTCAACTCTTAAGGTGGTCCCCATAAAAATTTAAGATGATCTAGCGATGTTCGTCCTTTCGTCTGTCTGTTAAAAACACGCTAAATTTTGAAAGACTTTACCGAAGCTCCTTAAGTTTGGCATATATGTTTGGCATTTACGTGGTCAGGTTGGTATTGCAGTCCAGCGAAATCGGTCCAGTGGTTCAAAAGTTATGAGCAAAAAGCTGAATTTCGGCAAGGGTTTTTCGTGAATTCACGATATAAAAAAACGCTAACTTTCGAAAGGCAATTCTGAGGATACTAAAGCTTGGCATATATATTTTTCGTTTCCCTGGCCTGGTAAGTATTGAATTTCAGCCAAATCGGTCCAGTGGGTTAAAAGTTATTAGCAAAACCGTGAATTTCAGATTAGTTTCACCTTAAATTCAGGTGTTGAAAACCCGTTAAACATGTTTCAAAAACATTGGTAAGTCACAAAAATATTTTAAAACGTATTTTGTCACTCAAAAATATTTTTATACTACAAAAAAAATACACTCGAAAAAAATTTTACACTCAAAAAGTATTTTACGCTAAAAAAAAATTTAGTAAATTATTTTTTTATTTCAAAAATTACTTAAAATGATGTTTTTTTACACAAAATAAAATATTTTTAATCAAAAGTGTTATATTTTTCACGTTAGAAAATTTACTATCACTTAAAAAGGGCATTGTGGAGGGTATTCATAGATTCGGCCAAGTCGAATTTAACTTTTCTACTTGTTTAGGACTTACATGCAAAAGATGTTCTACTTTAGGTCCCCTGGTGGTGCATCTATTAGACATGTGACGTTAAGCTCCCAAAATTTAGCTCGAAATTACGTTAGCTATAACTGAAATGAATTTTACTGCAATCGGTTTAGTTCTTGCAGAATAACCGTTTTATTTCTAAAAATTTTCAAAAAAACAAAAAATAAAACCACAGTGCAACATTAAAGATGCTAAAGCAGAAGGAAAATAAGATGAATAAGGAAACTAAATAAATGATTTTTATTTGTATATATGTTGTAGTTATTACTGTTACTTATACAAAACAACATCACACACGCATGTATACACACCAACACACCCAAATCATCAAGGAATACCAAATATGTAGCAATAAAAATAAGCTAAATTACGTCAGTATGGCGCCAAAATACACCAATACATATACCAACAACTCTTGTATAGTTAATTTTTATTTTCTAAAGAAAAAAAATATATATTTTTATGGAAAACATTTTTTTTAATGTTAGTTTCAGCTTCAAAATGTGATGCTCCGGCACCGCACCACTCACAAAACTATCTGCAACAATAACATACAAGATAGATTCTTTTATGCAAACTTGACGAGAAAAATATTTTAAAATACCATTTTTCTTTTCTTTTTTTTGTTGGTTACGCAAAATTTTCAAAACATCAAAATATTTGTCTGTTTAAGCTAAAAAGTTAGCAAAAATATGAACAGCAGTGGCGTATCAAGGACATTGTAGAATTTCTTGTTTTATATTTGATTATGGATTGAAATTTCATTTTAAAAATAAAATTAACTCCACTCATAAAAGTTTTACAGTTACTGTTTTTTTTCAGTTAATTTTAAAAGGAATTTCCAAAAAGGTACTTTTTATAAAAGGTACTTTTTATAAAGGGTACTTTTTATAAAAGGTACTTTTTATAAAAGGTACTTTTTATAAAAGGTACTTTTTATAAAAGGTACTTTTTATAAAAGGTTCTTTTTATAAAAGGTACTATTTGTAAAAGCTCCATTTACTTTTTTTATAACAGCCCAGTTGGAAAATGTGTCACTGAGGAAATTTCCTCAGTGATTCCTTGAGGAAATGTCTTCAGGTTCTGACAAATCATAGGTAATCCTTGATGACATGTCCTAACATTGTCAGCAAGGAATGTTTGCTTTAAGAGTGTGGACAATTCCTCCAAGACGTCTAAAAGGAAATGTCTTCAGAATAGAAGTATATGGAATTTGAATTTTAAATCTGGGCAACTCTTCAATTTCCAAGAAAAAGATGGCAATATTATCGATTTAATTAAAATAAAATTGAAATCTAACAAGTAGAATAAAAGTAATAAATAGACAAACAATTTAAAAAAAAAAGTTTGGAACAAGTGGTTAGGTGTGGGACTAATAAACTGGAGGTTCCAGGTTCAAATCCAGTTGGGACTAAAAAAGGCAAAAAGTTTTTTCTAAATATGAGAAAGATAATTTATAAAGGAAAATGGATAAAAGTAAAAACTAAAGGAAATACGAAAATTTTTTGTATTTTCGCATGACCTATGTCAGACATTTCCCCAAAGAAGTCTTAGGTGACATGTCCTCAGAAGGTCAGCCCTGACCACTGCTGACTTTGAGTGAGGACATTTTGAAAATTTGTATGAAACTGTCCTCAACCCAGTACATAGAGATGTCTTGTGGATGTCAGGTGTGACTCTGACATGTCATCGCTCCGTCACTGAGGATGGCTCGAGGACGTTGCCAACTGGGAGGTACTTTTTATAAAATGTACTTTTTATAAAAGGCACTTTTTTTAAAAGGTACTTTTTATAAAAGGTACTTTTTAAAAAAGGTACTTTTTATAAAAGGTACTTTTTATAAAAGGTACTTTTTATAAAAGGTACTTTTTATAAAAGGTACTTTTTATAAAAGGTACTTTTTATAAAAGGTACTTTTTATAAAAGGTACTTTTTATAAAAGGTACTATTTATAAAAGTTGCTTTTTATATGGTACTTTTTATAAAAGGTACTTTTTTATAAAAGGTACTTTTTTATAAAAGGTACTTTTTTATAAAAGGAACTTTTTTTATAAAAGGTACTTTTTATAAAAGGTGCTTTTTATAAAAGGTACTTTTTATAAAAGGTACTTTTTATAAAAAGTACTTTTTTATAAAAGGTTCTTTTTATAAAAGGTACTTTTTATAAACCCTGGTAAAAATATTATGCTTATTTTACTAAATAGATCTAATTTGATCCGTAGAATGGTTGTATCAAATAATATCTAATTGTATTACTTTAGATCAAAAAATATAAAAATTGATACAATTTGATACGGAATTTGGTCAACTCTAATAACATCAAATTGATATTATAATATCTATTTTTATATAATTTGATGAGCAAAACCAATATACGAATCTAATCATATATGGAGCAATATCTAACCATATAAAGTGGATCAACCGTATCAAGGTGATAGATATAATTTTATATAAATTTATACGGAAGCATATTAACTCATATAAGATTGTATAAAATTATATATGATTATATCAGAAAATGTTTACTCGGGTAGAAAAAAAATTTACTTTTTTAGAAAAAATAATACTTTTTTAGAAAAAAAATATCACTTTCTTGGAAAAAATTGTGTTTTTTTAGAAAAAATTGGGTTTTTTAAGGAAAAATAGAAAAAAGTACTTTTTTAAAAAGAAAGTGTTTTTTTAGAAAAAAATAGCACTTTTTTGGTAAAATAGTACTATTTTAGAAAAGTACTATATCACCTTTAAGACAAAAACGTACTTTTTCAATAAAGAAGTACTTATTTAGAGAAAATGGTACTATTTTCCTAAAAATATTATTTAGGAAAATATAGTACTTTTTAGAAAGAAATTTACTTCTTAGACAAAAAGTACTTTTTTAAAAAAGTTAATTTTTTACTACTTTTTAGAAAAAAGTACTTCGTTTTAAAAAAAGTATTTTTTTCTAAAAAAGGTACTTTTTCTAAAAAATAAGTACTTTTTTCTAAAACCATGGAGTTTTCTTAAAAAAAGTACTTCTTTCCTAAGAAAGCACTTTTTACTAAAAAGTGTTTTTTTTTTAAAAAAAGTACTTTAATTTTTCTTTTTTAAAAAAAGTACTTTTTTATAGGAAAGTACTTTTTTAGAAAAAAGTACTTCAAAAAAGTACTATATCACCTTTAAGACAAAAACGTACTTTTTCAGTAAAAAAGTACTTATTTAGAAAAAATGGTACTATTTTCCTAAAAATATTATTTAGGAAAATATAGCACTTTTTAGAAAGAAATTTACTTCTATAAAAAAGTACTTAAGAAAAGTACTATATCACCTTTAAGACAAAAAAGTACTTTTTCAGTAAAAAAGTACTTATTTAGAAAAAATGGTACTATTTTCCTAAAAATATTATTTAGGAAAACATAGTACTTTTTAAAAGAAATTTACTTCTTAGACAAAAAAGTACTTTATTAAAAAAGTTAATTTTTTATTACTTTTTAGAAAAAAGTAATTCGTTTTAAAACAATTGAGAGTGTTAAATTCGGCTGTGCCGAATCTTTTATACCCTCCAACACGTTAAAAAAAAAACAGGGGCGTCTTTTTTTTGGTGGGGGGGGGGACACATCAGTGGGAGACAATCTTCCTGGATCCAACTGTAAGACTTTGAACTTCTTTTGACACAAAAATGTTTCGTTTGCTAAGCAAAAGTACAAAAAACCTATAAAAAAATGGCTTTTTTTTAGAGGTTTGTTTAGTTCTCAAGAGGGGAACTTTTTTCCCCCTGATCCGATTTTGCCCATGTTCGAACTTGACCAGCCCAATACCATAAGACATATTCGTGCCAAATTTCAGGAGTCTAGCTCTTTTACTTTGGACTGTATCGTGTCTTCCACAGACGGACGGACGGACGGACGGACAGACGGACATCGCTAGAATGTCTTAGAATGGATCACTGATCAATAATATATATACTTTATGGGGTCCTAGACCGATATTTCGATGCGTTACACACGGAATGACAAAGTGAGTATACCCCCATACTGTGGTTGGAGGGTATAAAAAGTACTTTTTTCTAAAAAAGGTACTTTTCTAAAAAAATTACTTTTTTCTAAAATAAGGGACTTTTTCTAAAAAAAGTAATTTTTTCTAAAAAAAAGTACTTTTTTAAAAAAAAAAATACTTTTTTCCTAAGAAAGCACTTTTTACTAAAAAAAGTACTTTTCTTAAAAAAGGTACTTTAATTCTTCTTTTTTAGAAAAAAATCCTTTTTTAGAAGAAAGTACTTGTTTTAAAAAAACGTACTTTTTTTAAAGTAGTAAAAAAGTACTTTTTTCGAAAATGTGTTTTTTTTAGAAAAAAGTACTTTTCTCATAAAAAAATTACTTTTTGTCTAAAAAGTAAATTTTTTTCTAAAAAGTATTTTTTTCTAAAAAAGTCCTTTTTTCAGAATGTATTTGAGGGAACGGTTAAATTAATTTACCCGGTATTTACGCATGCATCGGGTAAATACCGGATAGAATCCCATCACAACAAATATTTAGAAAAATTTCAGAAGAAAATTTTTTTAAAAGTTTGAAAATTTATGTTAAAAAAATAAAACCAAGTGAGAGTATTATATTCGGCAACGCCGAAATTATAATATACTTATTAGACTGCCCAGAAAAAAAGCGAAGTTTTTATTTTCTTGGGGGATACCTGCAAATTTTGTTCCTTTTTGTGCAAAAAAATTTCGGTTTTTTTTTGGGATTTTTAAAATAATATCTAGAGGTCGCGATCTCGCGTTTTATAACGATTTATTTTTTTTGAGTTTTTTATTATTTTAAATTGTTAAATATGATTAATATGATAAAATATTAATAATTTCAGACAAAAAAAAAATTAAATTAAAAATTAAATATCGCTCATTCCATGAGATGTCTCCCAGCATCTAATCAAATGTTCCTTAATTTATTTGAAATTTTGCACACATGAACACTATGAAGCCATTAAAATAAATCAGTTGTTAGTTCCGAGAAAATCCGTGAATTCGCGAATATATTCGCGTTCGCGAATTCGTGGATTTTCGCGAAACTAAAAACGAATTTATTTTAATTGCTCCATAGTGTACCTGTGTGCGAAATTTCAAATAAATTAAAGAACATTTGATTAGATGCTGGGAGACATCTCATGGAATGAGCGATATTTAATTTTTAATTTAATTTTTTTTTTGTCTGAAATTATTAATATTTTATCATATTAATCATATTTAACAATTTAAAATAATAAAAAACTCAAAAAAAATAAATCGTTATAAAACGCGAGATCGCGACCTCTAGATATTATTTTAAAAATCCCAAAAAAAAACCGAAATTTTTTTGCACTAAAAGGAACAAAATTCGCAGGTATCCCCCAAGAAAATAACAACTTGGTTTTTTTCTGGGCAGTCTAATACTTATATATCCTTAATTATATTTCCAAAAAAATGTTGGCGACTTTAAATTTTTGTTGAATTTACTTGCATAATCACTTCATAATACAGTTGAACCTCGATTATCCGGCCCTCTATTAACCGGAACCTCTATTAACCGGCATGTTGTGTGTTTGTTTTTTACCTCTATTATCCGTGCTTTACCTCTACTATCCGTGCAATTCATACATGTACGTACATATTGTATTTTTTGTTATTGTTTTTACTTCTATTAACCGTGCTTTACCTCTATTATCCGTGCAATATATTCACGAACATATACAAATGTAGAAAAATATATAACCTCTTTCAACCGTGTTTTTCGATTATCCGTGCTTAGTCCGGTCCCGTGCAACCCGGATAATCGAGGTTCAACTGTACTTTAATTGACAAGGTTGGGTACCAAAACCATTGTAATACAAATGCCCAATAATACCGATTCAATTTAAAAGTCAATACCATTACTTGTGTTACACCAATACCGATAAAAATCCAATACCGTTATCCCACTATCAATTAAAAACCAATACATTTAGTTTTCAATACAACTATCGATAAAAACCTCTTCTTTCATTTAAATTTTTTTTATTGTTAAAAACAACATTAATTTTTTTGTTTTGTGCAATACAAAAATAATTTTAAAACCCGATACCAACCCGATACTCAACCTTGAAATTGCTATTTAGTCATAAATGTTTGAGTGACCTCTTGTTATAATAATACGAGACATTTTGGCATCATTTGTATTGTATTTTATAAAATTACCAATACAACAACAACAATGTGTTTTTATTTATTTCATTGTCAAATGAAGAGTTTGAAATGGTGTGAGTATTTGTCCTTTTTTTCTGTACTCTCCTCCAATTCTATTAAAGCCTTTTATCAGGCGACTTAAAGATTCATGAACCATCCACGCTTGTTTTTCTAAAGAAATAAATTTTTAAAATAAAAACTTGTTAATGTGTTATAAAATTTATTATTATTTGTTAAAAATTTTAATGTTTTGTTTTGTATTTTGCGGTTTTATTTTTTAAAGTTGTTGATGATTTGGTGTTGGGAAGAAATATACCAAGGATATTGTTTTATAAATACATACATAATGAGAAAATTTTAATTATTGTAATAAAAATCTGTAGAGGAGAACTTTTTTATTGTTTGAATAATATATATTAAATTTTAGAATGTATAAAGATCTAATTTGATTTAATTTAGTGGATTTTTTTTGGCAATTTTAATAGGAAATTTATTTCAAAATTTTACTTGGGTACCAAGGCGTATGAATAATTTTAAATGGTTATATTATACCCAGTGTTGCCATATATCAAGATTTATCTTTTTTTGCAAGTTTTTTGAGGTTCTAGAAAGATTTTTTTTCTGAAAAAAAGATTTTTGGAAAGGTAAAAACAAAAATTTAATCTCTAAATAAGCTCAAATTACCTCAGTAATATATTTTTTTCTAAATTAAATATTATTTTTTCATTCTACGCTATAGTGTAACTTGTTTTTTATTTAAAAATTGAATTTAAAATACAATTTGTGAGTTTTTTTTAATGATTTTAATACCTTTTTCAAAAAAAAAGTTTTTTTTTTTACAAAAAAAAAGATTTTTTTTTCACAAAAAAAAAAGATTTTTCAAAAAAATATATGCTAACACTGATTATACCCTCCAACTAGAGATAAGGGATGCCAAACGGGATTTTTCGGGATTTCGGGATTTATTAAAATTAAACTTCATTTACGTTATCTTTCAAAAAAATATAAAATATTTAATTAATGCAAAGCATTGAATAAGTATCGTTAAGTTTTACAACTAAACAACTAAACGTAAGCGGCACTGCTCCAAGTTTTATACATATGAGGCATTCCACACCAAATGTCCAGCGAAAAAAAAAACATATGTACCGTCAGCCGCGGATCCCGCTCTTGGGTTTGGGGGAAACATTTTCAAATTTTAAAAATGTATTCCTATAATAAAAAAAACTTAAATGTTTGATATTTTGAAAAATGTCTCTTCAAGAAATTTTCAGGTTCTAAAGCATTTTTTTGACATCAAAAGACCCAGATTCTGACAAAATTTTCTAATAGAAAGTTTATGATTCTGAGACGTTATCCCAATAGAAAACTTCTGGGGTCTGAGGCATTTTGATAATGAAAAGCTTTTAAAATTTTACAAAAATATTTTAAGTAGGTTTATTCTAGTTCGAGGTCATTATATTCTTTACTTCTTAGAGATATGATAATTTTCAAAAAATTATTCTATGAGAATTCTGATACGCCTTTATATAGAAAATTCTCAGATACTTATGCAATTCTCACACAAAAAATTTTCAGGGTTTGCAAAAATATTCCTTATAAAGTACCTGAGATTGGAAAAATTGAAGACAATGCTTTTTAAAATTTTTGGAGGCAATTTTCTAGATTCTGAGACATTTTTCTATTAAAAAATTTTTGTTTTCTGAGAAACTTTTTCCTAAAAACAGTATAAGATAGTCAAGCATTTTCTGAGAAATAATTTCATACGAGAGTCTAAGAAATTTTTTCCTAAAAAAATGTATTAGCTTCTGAGTCAATATTCGAAAAAATCGCATTTGAATTTTAAATTTCATAACAATTTAGTAATTTGCTTGTATTTTCTTGTTTCAACAGAGCGTATGAGTAATATTTATGCAATTAATAATACTCATTCGCAACGTTAAATCAAGAAAATACAAGCAAATTACAAAATTGATATGAAATTTAAAGTTCAAATGCGATTTTCTCGAAAAAAACGAAGAACGTGTTTCTGAATTTTTTTGTGCGGATGGACAAACTACTAAACTTTAAAAAAAAATTAAAAATTAAAAAAAAATGTGGCCGGATTTTTAATAAATTGACTTTTTTTAAAAATAAAAAATTTCAGAACGGGTTCTGAAAATTTTCCAAAAAAAAATTTTAATCGATAGCCCATACAAAACTATATACGAATGCAAATTTTTGACATTGTGGTGCATTCCCCAGCAAAAACTTGGTAATGGGTACCCCTTCCTGCCTCGCTTACGAAATAATGCCTTTGAATACTACTAATTACTAGGGATGAGATTTTCATGCACTAAAAAATTGAAAATATGCGCTTAAAATATGAGCTAAAAAATTCAAAATATGCACTAAAAAACCTAAAAATATGCACTAAAAAATAAAATTTTTTTTATTTTCAATAGTAACAGTTAAAACTTTATGTAAGCTAAATTTTTTAGAAACTAAAACAATCTAAAAAAAAATTAAATAATGATTTTTTTTTCTAATTTTCAAAATAAATGTTTCAAATTTTAAACAGTTTTTGAAACAAATAAATTTCAATTTGTGTTTTTTTTTTAATTTATGCCAAAATATGCAAAAATATTTACTTAAAAGTTGGAAATATGCACAAAATATGCATTTAAAATCAAAATATGTAAAAAATATGCATTTTCACCAAAATATGCAAAATATGCAGAAACAAATCGATGCCATTTTAGCGCAAATTTCTTGATTCGAAAAGATAATTGGTCGATATCGTTTTTAGACTATCGACAAAAAACATGCATTTGCAAGGAAATCTCAACCCTACTAATTACCATTACTCTGGTTTATTTTATATCATGCTCCAAAAAAAAATTAAATTGGTGGATAATGACCCTAACTTACTCTACACTCAAAAAAAAAACTGTAATGTTATCAAAAAAAGCTTGTAAACCTACAAGAAAATTTGCTTATTTTGAACCCACAATTTTTTTGGTAAAGTTAGCAAAAATGTTTTGCCAAAAATTAGTTAACTGAAATTTTTTTTTATTTCGACTTAGTTCATGGGTTCCTTAAAAATCGTCATAGTTTTTGATCCAAAATTTGTGTCCGTTTCGCTCTACCTTGCTTAGTTTTTGAGATACGTGATTTTAGGGGAGAATTTGAGAATTACAAAACTCGATATCTTCAAAAATATTACTCGGAGAGCTTTTGAATATTTTGCAGTCTTGTTCTACGTGTTGAGAGCTACAAAAATGCTCTTTTTGTTGTGTCGGCAATATTTACCGAGATATGAGCATTTTAAAATTTTCGGGAATGCTAACTTTTTTGGATCCAAAGTTAGGACCCATTAGGGTCCACACATGTGAATAGGACCGACGATACTATGGAGAGCCCGAGAACCAAAAATGGCCTCCATTTTGCTTTATCTGGCTTACTTTCCAAGATAGCGCCATTTTAAATTTTCTAAAAATAAAAAAAAATTACCATTTATTTTTGCTAATATTAGCAAAAAAGCTTGTCAACTCAATTTTAAATTTAGCAAAAAAAATTAGTTCAAATTTTGTTAAAATTGCTAATGCGCTAAATTATATTTACAAGATATTTTTGCTAACATGCTAATCTCAACTAAAAATTTGCTAAAGGTTAGCTTACTAGCATTAGCAAAAAAAAAAATTAGTAAATTTACTAATGAATTATTTTGAGTGCATGTAAAATATATAAATATCGATATTAGACTGCCCAGAAAAAAAGCGAAGTTTTTATTTTCTTGGGGGATACCTGCAAATTTTGTTCCTTTTTGTGGAAAAAAATTTCGGTTTTTTTTGGGGATTTTTAAAATAATATCTAGAGGTCGCGATCTCGCGTTTTATAACGATTTATTTTTTTTGAGTTTTTCATTATTTTAAATTGTTAAATATGATTAATATGATAAAATATTAATAATTTCAGACAAAAAAAAAATTAAATTAAAAATTAAATATCGCTCATTCCATGAGATGTCTCCCAGCATCTAATCAAATGTTCCTTAATTTATTTGAAATTTTGCACACATGAACACTATGAAGCTATTAAAATAAATCAGTTGTTAGTTCCGAGAAAATCCGTGAATTCGCGAATATATTCGCGTTCGCGAATTCGTGGATTTTCGCGAAACTAAAAACGAATTTATTTTAATTGCTCCATAGTGTACCTGTGTGCGAAATTTCAAATAAATTAAAGAACATTTGATTAGATGCTGGGAGACATCTCATGGAATGAGCGATATTTAATTTTTAATTTATTTTTTTTTTGTCTGAAATTATTAATATTTTATCATATTAATCATATTTAACAATTTAAAATAATAAAAAACTCAAAAAAAATAAATCGTTATAAAACGCGAGATCGCGACCTCTAGATATTATTTTAAAAATCCCAAAAAAAACCCGAAATTTTTTTGCACAAAAAGGAACAAAATTCGCAGGTATCCCCCAAGAAAATAACAACTTTGTTTTTTTCTGGGCAGTCTAATCGATATCTTAAAAAAAGTTGGACAACATTTTGTTGGTATTTCAATGTAGTTTTAGAAAAAAAAAAATATGATAAAATTATTTCAAGTAGGTATCACTGATTTTTTAACGTTTAAAAAATAAAATCGTATTTTTGAAAAAGTCCGAAACCCTTTATTTTTTTTAAACTCTAATAATTCTACTCCAAATTACGCAACTTTTAAGCCATAATTCGAGATGTAATCACAATTCGTTCTATTTTTTCCAAATTTTTAAAATTGCACTTTTTTTTACTCTGGTTTATTTTACATCATGCTCCAAAAAAAATTAAATTGGTGGATATTGACCCTATCTTACCCTAGATATATTAATTTGGGGGTAAAAATACGTCTCACAAAAATTTAAGATGATCGGACATGAGTAAGGCGTGGCGCATCGGCCTTAAAGTTTAAAAAACGGATTACAAGGAAAAATAATTAAAAAAGGTACAGTTTTCAAAATTTGAAAAAAAAAAGTTGCGATCACATCTCGAATTATGGCTTAAAAGTTGCGTAATTTAGACTAGAATTTTTAGAGTTTACAAAAAAAAAATCTAGGGTTTCGGACTTATCAAAAAGTCGATTTTAGTTTTTAAACGTCAAAAAAATAAGTGATAGTTACTTGGAATATTTTTTTTTACATTTTCTTTCTAAAACTTCATTAAAATACCAACAAAATGTTGTCCAACTTTTTTTAGGATATAGATTTTTTTTTTAAACTCCCGGTTTTATTCACGATACGAAAATCGTGAATAAACCCCCAAAAAAAACAAAATCTGTGTATATATGTAAATAAAAGGACATAAATATTACAAAATGAACAAAAACTAATAATTTAGTTACTCCGGATTAAACAAAACTGAATAATAATAATTACACAGGTTGACAAAATTTGAACTTTTTCAATTTGCCTGACCTTTGACAACTGATTTATATGGATTTTAGTGTGCTGATTCCGAATCTGTTATCCAATTGTTTCCATCAGCTCGCGTTCGCGAGCAAATCGCTGTTAAAGAGTCGAAAAAGTGCGTTTTTTACCAATTTTGCTTGGCTATAATTTCAAAAAAAAAATTTAGTGCCTCAGTTTTAAACAAGAACTTAACTATATTGGATGCAAGGGTTCCAAAACTGGTATACGCTTTTTTCTGACAGCTTTAGTTTTCGAGTTAATAAAAAGGGCATAAATATTCAGACAAAATTAAAGGGGTAAAAAATTTTAAAATTTTATTTTAGCGATATCTCAAAAACTAAAGATGACTCAACAAAAGTAAGAGCATTTTTAGAATCAGCATATCCAACATACCTAAAATCGTCATTCACTTTTTGGATGTAAGACAAGTGTTGGTAAATATAGACTCACAAACATGCCAAAAACAGCCGATTTCCAAAATTTCCTTAGGCTATATCTCGAAAACTAGAGCTGACCCAAAAAAACGGTAGCCAGATTTGAAATCAGCGTACAAGGGGTACGTAAAATTAGCTATCAGAACCCGGGCAAAAAAAAGTGTTGCCCTGTGTTATCAAAATCAAAATTCTAAAAGTCAGTATTTCAAAATAACAAGATGTCTTTTAAACCAACAACTAACAAAGTGGATAATAGGGACGTATCCCAAGCATTACATTCACATATATGTATGAGGGTTTCTTCGTCAACCGGGTCACCTCTCTCTCCAAAATTGGTATGGGCTTAAAATTTCGAAATTAGTTAAAAATATTTACTTTGAATGCTGAGAAACTACGAGTTTTTGGGGTCGCTAAATAAGAATCTGAAGTTAGATTTTCGACAAACCTGTGCGTAAAGAGATTTAAGTGAATCTGTTATTTTTTTTTAAACAAATTTCGCCATGTTGGATACGCCATTTTGAATTTGGAAAATCCAATTGCAGATTCTTCTTAATCGACCCCAAGAACCCGTGTATAAAGAGTTTTAAGCGAATCTGTAATATTAAAAAAAAAAACTGGGCACCATATTGGATCCGCAATATTGAAATTCAAAAACCGCCACTTGGCATACAAAAGCAAATATTTTTAACTAATTTCGAAATTTTTTAAACAATTCTTAAGCCCATGGCCCGATTGACGAAGAAAACCCTCATATATATTTTTTAAAGTACTAATCGTATCTTATTATTTTTTAACAATAAAATTAAATTCAAATGCAGTTTTGAACTGCATTTTTTAAAACTTTTACCGTTTTTATTTATTTTTTTATTTATATATTTGAAATGTTTTCAAATTTTTCTACAAGAAATGCCCTCCTTATAACGGACCCGTGTGTGTGCTATTTTTTAAAATTTTTTTAAAAATTTCGTTAAAATAAATTTTAATATTTTAAATAAATTTTAATATTTGAAAAAAAAAAAAAAATTAAAATATGATTTTTTAAAAAATTACAAAAAAACAAGTAAGAAAGTTAGTGTCGGTCAAGACCGACCATATGATACCCTACACCAGTGTTTTCCGGTCCAAACATGTGTCCCAAGTCCAAACATGGACGATTGGTCCATCTTTTGTTAGATCTTTATTTGGTGTAGAAAACACACACAGATCAAATTTTAGTGGAATTGGTTTATTTTTTTTTTTGCCAATAGCCCGATTTAACTGAATATCGGTCGAAACTTTGATATGGGGGAATAAGTCCAAAAATGGTCCAATTATATTACGATTTGATTAGGTTACTAAAGTACATACACGTTTAACACCTAAAAATAAAATTTTTGTCAAATATTTCCATTTTTTTGAATTTTGAGGAAATTATGTGAATATAGGGAGGTTGGTTTGAATTGGGGACTACCAGAAGGACTAACCCGATTCCTTTGAACGGTGATTCGTTCATACAAAATTTGATTACCTGTTAAATTTCAAAGCGATATCTATTAAAATACAAATATTAGAGTCATTTAAGCCTAATCCAAAGGGTGCATTTGTATGGGGGCTAGGTCTAAACATGGACCGATTTTTTTCTATTTCGGCTTCGTCCTTGGGCCAAAAGATGCTTAAGTTTTAAATTTCAAGTCAATTGATTGAAAATTGTGACCTGCATCGTGCTTAAACCGATAGATGGACAGACGGACGGACGGACGGACATCGCTAAATCGACTCAAAAGTAATTCTGAGTCGATCAGTATACTTGACGGTAGCCCTAGGATCAATATTTCGGGTAGTTACAAACATCAGCACAAACTCATTATACCATGTACCACAGAGTGGTGAAGGGTATAAAGACAAGTAAGAGTGGTTAATGGGTCATTATTAGTGAAATCAATCATGAATATTCTTGACCCCCTCTGATATTGATGAAATTTGGTTAAGTTCTTACACTACGTAAAAAACTAACAAATGCAAATTTTCAGCCCTCTAAGTCAACAGGGGCCGAAAATACGGAGGGTCAAAATTTCCCCCAAAATCTCCCAGTCGCGACACTTTACACCGTAAAAACTTAATATCGTTGGTTCTATTATAGCTAGAAAGCCCATTTTTGGTTTGTTTTGAAGCTCATAATATGCTCTATAAGACCTACCAAAACCAAAAAATTTTCGAAAAAAAATAAGGGTTACCTCCCTTATTTTAAGGTCGTGATAAAGGGAGGAGAAAATGGGGATGATGGTATCCCCCGATTTTTTTTTTACTTGATAATCTTATAGAGAAAGTCCTAAAGAATATATTCTCAAATTTTTAAGTTGGGACAACAATGGGATCACTCAAAATCAAAATTTTTCACAATTTCCCCTAAAATCGCAACACTCTTGAACCTTAAAAATTTAATATCATATGTGCTATTGTAGCTACAGAGTCCATTTTTGTTTGTTTTAAAGCTTATATTACGCTCTACAATACCTACCTTAACCAAAAAATTTTAGAAAAAAAGGAAGGGTGCTCCCCTTATTTAAATGTCGTGGCAAAGGGTGGAGGAAATGGGGGGAAAGTATCCCCCGATTTTTTTTTTATTTGGTATTGTCAAAGAACAAGTCCTAATGAACATATCCTAAAATTTTTATGTTGGGACAACAATCAGATCGACCAAAATCAAAATTTTTCACAATTAAAAATAAGTGTGCATTAGTTTATCACTTAGTGTTACAACTAAACCAAATTTCATCAAAATCGGAGGGGGTCACGAAAATTTTTAGCTATTTTTGATTGATTTCACTAAGACTGACCCTAATTCGGCTATGCCGAATCTTTTATACCCACCAACATGCAAAAAAAATAGAAAAAAAAAATTCAGGAGCGTTTTCCGTATTTTTGAGGGGGAGGGCTGGCCGGCAATGGTCATTTGGCGGCAAATTGCTCCTCGAAATATATGTTTAAAAATTCATTCTTAAGCTTTTTGTACTAAAGAAATACAAGTTTATCAGTTTTTTTTAATCCACGCCACAAAGGGGGGCGGACCAAATAAAATCGACATTTTCTAATACTCTGGGTCCAAATAAAGGACTTTGAACTTACCTATACACTCAAAATAATAACTCTGTTAAATTACAGAAAAACTCTGCTAATTTAACAGAGTACACCATACTTTTCCAGCTAACAACATTTCTTGGTAATTTTACTAAAAAACTCTGTAAAATGATTTTGACAGAAAAAAACTGTTAATTTACAGAGTTTATAGTAAAATATTGGTTAAATATGAAAGCTTTTTGACAGAGAAAACTCTGTAATTTTACTATAAAACTCTGTAAAATGAATTGGACAAAAAAAACTGTTAATTTACAGAGTTTCTAGTGAAACATTGGTTAGATAAACCACCATTTAGAAAGAAAACTATGTAAATTTACAAATATTTGTAAAATGCATTTGATGTAAAAAAAAAATTACAGAAAAAGTTCTGTAAATTTACAGAGTTTAGTTAAATGCATGTTATTTTGTAAAATTTTTATAAGATTTCTGAAAAAAAATTTTATAACTTTTTTTGCTACTTTTTCAACATTTTCTAAAAAAAAAAATATACAGATAAAATTTTGATGTTTGGTAACAAAAATAAAAACTACTCAAAACGGAAAACTTTTTTGGTTATAAAAAAATACGAAGTATTTTGCTTAAATCTGTATTTTAGCAGAAAACTCTGTTAATTATCTGTGAAATTAAGATTACAAAGTAAAAAGTAATATAACAGAGGAAACTTTGTTTTTTTGTCACAACAAAATACAAAGTATTTTCTTTAAATCTGTATTTTGACAGAAAACTCTGTCAAATATCTGTTGAATTGAGATTACAGTCATTTTACAGAGTATTTTACAGAGTTATTATTTTGAGTGTAGCAAAAAAATGTTGTTAAACAAACCCACAAAAAATTATGTAAAAAATTTGTGTTTTTCAGAGGTTGGTTTAGTTCTTCAGGGGAACTTTTTTCCCCCTGGTCCGATTTTCGGGAGTCTAGCTCTTTTATTTTGGACTGCATTGCGTTAACTACAGACAGACGGACGGACGGACATCGCTAGAATGTCTTAGAATCGATCACTGATCATTAATATGGGGTCCTAGACCGATATTTTGATGCGTTACACACGGAAGGACAAAGTGAGTATACCCCCATACTGTAGTTGGAGTGTATAAAAATAGCACACACTGTGGCCCACACAGTCTTTGTGTGCGTTATTAGGAGGACATTTTTTTGTTGTAAAAATTTTAAACTTTTCGAATGTGATAATTAAAAAAAAATTAAAAGGGGTAAAAGTTTTGAAAAATGTGCTTCAAAACTGCATTTGCATTTAAAATGCACATTTGAAACACCAATATCATTGCGATGATAGTATTATATAATGTACAAATGTCTTTTTAATTAGACAACAAAATCTTTAATAAAAAAAATGTCCATGCAAAATTATGTCACAGAAAATCTTAAAATTTATTACTTTGAATCTTGTTTCCAACAAGAAAAAAACATTTTCTTTCTTATCTTTAACTTGTGATATACTATTTTGTAATATGGTATGTTGATGTTTATCTTACTGAGGTTTTTGTTTTTTTGTAGTATATCCTTGTGTTTTTCTTTTGTATCCTAGCACATAATATCATGTTGTGTTAGTATATTGTAGCAATAAGTTTTCATAGCATGTATGTATTATGTTGTTTTCCTTTGATAGTCATTTTCCACAAACATATTTTGCATATTTTAGTGTTTGTTCTTCTTAATATGTTCTTACATACAATATTTTTATTTCCTGTTTCTGTTTCGAAATTATTCTGCATAAAAAACAACAATAATATTATAAGATTACAAAAAGTAAAGTAAAAAATCAGATTACTTTACTCAAAGTGTAAAAAATGGAATTCATAGAATGTTTGGGGCGGAGGAAAATTATAGATCTTTCGGACAATGTCTGCGTTTCTTTTTGGCATAAAAATTAGAAAATTTCGATCTGAGTAGAAAAGTAAAAATGTTTAAGAAATTTTATTTTTTGCTAAAAATATTATTTTATATTAGAACTTTATTCACTCTCTTTTTCAAGCAAGTTTAGGTTGTGTTAAAATGGTGACCAAATCGTGTAATGGCATTTCACTCTTCTTTATTTTGAACTTTAAAAATCGTTAACTCGAAAATCCTAGCTGATCCTGTTTTCTAGTTCTTGCTAAAAAAGTTCACTGTTTGACAACAAAAACCTCCTAGAAAATAACCAACTGATTCTTATAGATTTTGCTCTCCTCAATCCAAATCTGCCAACCAGTTTTTTCTAGCACGTACCGTTTTTATACCCTCCACTCTAGTGATAGAGGGTATATATATAAGTTTGTCATTTCGTTTGTAACACCTCGAAATATTAGTCTAGGACCCCATATAGTGTATATATTCATGATCCCCGATCGATTTTAAGACGATCTAGCGATGTCCGTCCGTCCGTCCGTCTGTCTGTCTGTCTGTTGAAAACACGCTAACTTTACGGATGCTCCTGAAGTTTGGCATATATATTGGGCATTTACCTGGTCAGGTTGGTATTGCAATCCAGTGAAATCGGTCAAATGGTTCAAAAGTTATGATCAAAATACTGAATTTCGGCAAGGGTTTTTCGTGAATTTATGAGATAAAAAACACGCTAACTTTCGAAAGGCAATTCTGAGGATGCTGAAGCTTGGCATATATATTTGTCGTTCCCTTGACCTGTCAAATTTTAGCCGAATCGGTGCAGCGTTTCAAAAGTTATTAGCAAATCCGTGAATTTCAGATTAGCTTCACCTTAAATTCACGTGTTGAAAACCCGTTAAACATGTTTTACAAACATTGGTAAGTCATAAAAATATTGTACAACGTATTGTTGTACAATATTTTTATGACACTTGAGTGTAAAAAAATTTTACACTCAAAAAAAAAATTTTACACTCAAAAAAAAAAATTTTGTAAATTGTTTTTTTTTTTTTTTAAAAAATACTTAAAAAAAAAGTTTTTTTAGACAAAATTAAATACTTCTAATCAAAAATGTTTTTTTTTTCACGTTAGAAAATTTAATATCACTTAAAAATGGCATAGTGGAGGGTATTCATAGATTCGGCCAAGTCGAATTTAACTTTTCTACTTGTTTGAGATATTCGCTGTCAAAATAAATAATAAATAATAGTCCAAATAAATAATTTCCCCCTTTTAGGGGTCCACTTTCATGTTGCTTCCAACAAATAGGACTTGATTTCATATTAAAATGGACCTCCTGATTCGAGAACTGCAATCCAAATTTTTCTAGCTTGCTCCGTTTTTGAGTTATTCGCGTTTGAAAATTTTTCCAAATTTTGGATTTTTTAAATTAAAAAAAAACCTAAAAAAATTATGTCTTGCGTCAATCATATTTATATTTAAATGCGCTGAGCACATATATCAAAAAAACTTTAAAATCGGTTGAATTATTTTCGAGATATCACTATCTGAAGTTTGCAAAAAATGGCGGATATTATCCTACGTTCAAAAATAAAAAAAAATAATGAAAAATGTTCGTCCTAATCCTTTTCTACAGCTGGAGACAATCTTTCACTAAGACTTAATTTGAGCCAAGTCCGATCATTTGAAACTGTTGCACCTTTGACCAAAGTTTTGGATTTTTTGGAAAATTTCAACCAAAATTTTGAATTTTTGAAAAAAAAACAAGTGAGTGTGTTACATTTGGCTGTGCCGAATCTTTTATACCCTCAAAAATTTAAAAAATAATATTAAAAAAAAATCCACGGTCGTCTTTTTTTTAGAGGGGGGGGGCCTATTTTGAACATCTTCTGAGATAAAAATGTTGCATTTGCTTAGCAAAAGTACAAAAAACCCTGCAAAAAATTCGATTTTTCTTAGGTTGGTTTAGTTCTCCAAGAGGGAACCTATTTTGCCCATTTCCGAACTTAGGAATATAAGACACACTCAAAAAAATACGTTAGTAGATTTACTAATTTTTTTTTGCTAACGCTAGTTAGCTAACTTTTAGCAAATTTTTAGTTGAGATTAGTATGTTAGCAAAAAATTCTTGTAAACTTCATTTAGCACATTAGCAATTTTAAGCAAACTTTGAACTAATTTCTTTTGCTAAATTTGAAATAATATTAGCAAAATAAATGGTAAATTTTTTTTTATTTTCAGAAAACTTAAAATGGCGCTATATCGGAAACTAAGCCAGATAGAGCAAAATGGAGGTCATTTTTGGTTCATAGAATCGTCATAGTATCGCCGGTCCTCTTCACATGTGTGGACCCTAATGGGCCCTAACTTTGGATCCAAAAAAGTTAGCATTCCCGAAAATTTTAAAATGCTCATATCTCGGTAAATATTGCCGACACAACAAAAAGTCCAAAAGCGTTTTTGTAGCCCTCAACATGTAGAACAAGACCGCAAAATAGTCAAAAGCTCTCCGAGTAATATTTTTGAAGTTATCAAGTTTTTTAATTCTCAAGACCCCAGTGGTCCCCTATAATCACGTATCTCAAAAACTAAGCAAGGTAGAGCGAAACGGACACAAATTTTGGATCAAAAACTATGACGATTTTTAAGGAACCCAACTAGGTCTAGGCCCATCGGGGTCTGGACCTATCGGGTCCGAACCCAATGGGGTCCTCAGATGTGTATAAACTAAGTTAAAAAAAAAAATATTTAGTTAACTAATTATTGGCAAAACATTTTTGCTAACTTTAGCAAAAAAATTGTGGGTTCAAAATCAGCAAATTTTCTTGTAGGTTTACAAGCTTTTTTTGCTAACATTACAGTTTTTTTTTTTGAGTGCATATTCGTGCCAAACTTCGGAAGTCTATCTCTTTTATTTTGGATTGTATCGTGTCCTCTACAGACGGACAGACGGACATCGCTAGAATGTCTTAGAATCGATCACTGATCAATAAAATATATACTTTATGGGGTCCTAGACCAATATTTCGATGCGTTACATACGGAATGACAAAGTGAGTATACCCCTATACTGTGGTTGGAGGGTTTAAAAATTATCGGTGACAGGACATAATCCCCACGGACATTACCCAAATAACGGAAATGGGGATTATGACCGAATTCATTTCGGTCATAATCCCCATAATAGTTGTGGGGACTATGACCGTTTCCAAAACGATCACAATCCCAATGGGGTTTATGTCCGTTCCTTGGTGGGATTACGACCGAACTTTTTTCGGTCTTAACCCCCATTCACATTATGTGGAGTAAGTCCAAAGCAATTTTGGTCATAATCCCCGTTTTCTGCAGAGAGGGTGGGTTTAATGCATGGAGTTTGTTATCCCTAAAACTACGCAGAAAAACTTTTAATTAAAAAAAAAATCTTTTAATAATGGGGATTATGACCAACTAGTATAGTATATTTGTTACGTGGTCATTATCCCCATAAATCTGGGAATTATGGCATTTTGTTATCACCATAAATCTGGGAATTATGTCCGTTTTTTATTGGGATTATGTCCAAATAATTTTCGGTCATAGTCCCCACTACCATTATGGGGATTATGACCGAAATGAATTTGGTCATAATCCCCATAGCGGAAATGGGGATTATGACCGTGGGAATTATGTCATGTCACCAAAATTATCTTGCAATTATACTTTAAAGTCAAAATATTATAATAACTGTGGCTTAAAGCTATTTATCTGTAATTAATTTAAATTTGTAAATTTTTTCCATAGAAAAAATGTCTCTTAATCTGAGAGTTTTCAATGAAACAAATAATTAGGAATCTGAGAGTTTTTCTATGGAAGAAATGATTCAGAATCTTCAAGTTTTTCTATAGAAAAAATGACTCAGAATATGAAAGTTAAAAAAATTTCTTGAAATCTAAGAATTTTTCTATACAAAAATGTCACAGAATTTTTTCTGGAATCGGTAGAGCGGTTTTTTTTTCGGATAGAAACCACATTTATATTCCACCATGGAAAATAAATGCAAAACGTATTGGATCGCAATTTTTTTTTTAATTTGTAATAAAACGTTACTATTGTTAAATTTGTCTTTACAAAATTGCTACTTACTCTATACTGCTGGAATTAAAATGTGAGCCACTGTAAAAGTATTTGAGTATTATTAAGTGAAGAAAATTGTTTTTTTTTGCTTTTCTTCTTTAAAGTCAAAACATTATAATGCCTGTGGCTTAATGCTATTTTAATGTTAGCTGAAATTAGAAAGACACAAAGGATACACTGAAAAAAATATCTCTACCAAAATTAAATTCAATTTGTAAATAATTTAAATTAGTAAATGTTTATTTTTTTCATAGAAAAAATGTCACACAATCTGAGAATTTTCTATGGAACAAATAATTAAGAATATGAGAGTTTTTTCTATAGAAGAAATGATTCAGAATTTGTAATTTTTTTTTAGAAAAAATTACTCAGAATTTGAGACTTTTTTTTAAGAAAAAATGTCTTTAAACCCAAGAATTGTTCAGTATAAAAAAGTCTCAGAATCTGAGTATTTTATGTATAAAATTGTATCAGAATCTGAGAATTTTTTCTTCGAAAAAAATTACTGAGAATCTGAGAATATTTTCATACGTCTGAGAATCTGAAAATTTTTTTATAGAAAAAATGTCAAAGAATTTTTCTGTGTTGAAAAAATGTCTCAGAAACTTAGACTTTTTCTATAGAAAAAGTGTTTCGAAATCTGAGGATTTTTATAAAGAAACTTAGAATTTCAGATTTTTTCTTTTGGAAAAATGTTTCTGAATCTTAAAACTTTTCTATGGAAAAAATTTCTCAAAATTTAAGACACTTTCTGTAGAAAAATTTCTTATACTTTTAACAATATCTCGAAAACCGTTCAACCGATCTTTTCCCCCAGCAAAATTTTCCATTTTAAACAATCGGCTTCACAACCCATTATATTACCCTGCAATCGATTATACTTAACATTCCAGAATCAATGATTTTTGTTTGAAATTGTCTCAAAAGAAATTGTTTTTTAGAGCCAGCAGTTTTTTTTTTTGGTTAAATATTTTACACTGAAAAATTTTGTTGTGATTACCGTAGAATATATTTTGGAATCTATTGCAATAGAAATCTGTTCCAAAAAACTTTCCTGGGTCAACTTGCTTTAAATTTAGTTAACTTTTTTTCAGTGTATTTAAAAAAGAAAAAAAAAATAAAAACGATGTGCTGTCATCTGCACAACTACAGCGCCATTCAACATTTTAGAATTTTCCACGATATCATTTTTATTATACACTGCAGAGAATAGAAGAACAAATTGCATTTTTATGAGCTTCAAGTTATTAGCAAATCTATTTTATTTTATTTCATACAACACCAAAACCTCTTTTAACGCAATTTGAATTTAAATTTTAAATTTTTGACAATTTAAATATAAATTTTTGACTTGAAAATCGGAAAGTACCAAACAAAAGTCAACCTGACACTAGCCCAAAGGCATTTCTAGTTAATTTTTTTTTATTAATTTTGGTGCGCTGAACTCAAATATCACAAACATTTTTAAATCGGTGGAAAGGTTTCATCGCTATTTGAAATTGTCAAAAATTACGAAATTTAAAAACAAAAATCAAACTTTCTTTCCCTCGACCCTTTGATCTTTGAGAAGGACTTTCATTTAAACTTAATTTGAACCAAATCTTGTATTTTAACCCGTGCCGCTCTTTGATTGAAGGTTTTGATTTTTGGAAATTTTTTATTAAATCAAACTTTCATTTAAGCTTAATTTGAGTTTTTAATTTTCCAAAATTTTTCGAAAAATCCAGAATTTTGATCGCCAGGCGCCTGGGTTAATTTAATCCGATTGGCCTTAAACGTGTACCACATAAGTTTTAGACCTACAATAAAAAAAAAAACTTGTAAAATGACAAGAAAAGTTTGTTATTTATTTTTGCTGCTTCCTATTTGACAAGAATTCCTAGTAGTTTTACAAGCTTTTTACAAAAAATTTTGTAATTTTACAAGATTTTTATCAATTAAATTATAAATTTACAACGTTTTTGACGCGACAAAACTTACAATTCTAGTGACTTTACTAGATTTTTTGATACCTCCTATTTTACGAGATTTCCTAGTAAAAATGACGAGCTATTTCGTAATTTTACAAGCTTTTTACTAAAAAAACTTGTAAATTTACAAATTTTTTGGCGAAATAAAATTAACAAGGAATTTTTGTGAATTTTAGACTTTTCTTATAAAATTTTCTTGGAAATTTGTAAAATTACATTCAAAATTGTAAAATTACAAAAAAAATGTAAATTTTGATCGAAATTTGTTTGTAAAAAAACAAGAAAAACTGTCAAATATTGGTAAAATGGAATTACTAGACTTTTTCTAGTAATTTGACAAGTTTTTTTTTTTTGTTTGTAGGAGAATAAAAGTTTGCTCCGGCACTTGGGAAAATCAAAAGTTAAAAAAATGCGGCTTAAATGAGCTTCTACATCGATATTTGCGTTATTTAAAATCAAGCATTTAACATCATTTTGTAGTATTTTTAATAAACTCATTAATCTTGTAAAAAAAGAGTTAAGTGTACACGAATTATTTCCTACACTTTGTTTTTTAAACACAATTTTATTCAAACCATTTTTCAAATTTGTGGATTTATTTTTTTGTTTAGAAATTTTCATTAAAAGTGAATTTTTACAAACGAAGAAAATAAAATTAATTTAATCTTTATAGATTTAAAAACAAAAAAAAAACAAGCAAGAAATTGAAGTCGGTCAAGACCGGTCATAAATAACCCTACAACAGTGATTTCCGAAAAATGGATCCGAAGACCGATTTAACCAAAGTACGCCTTTAACACAAACAAAATTTTAATCAAATATTTTTTATTTACATGAACTTTGAGAGATGGGGACTACAAGTAGATCAGGTGGGATTCCTAAAATTTATAACTGAGAATGATACCGAAAAAAGCTACCTGTATTGTTTTCGCAACGTTTATATGGACAGACTGGTGGGCATCGCTAAATCCATTCAAAAAGTGATTATGTGTCTATAAGTATACGTGGAGATACCCAATATTTTGGGTAATTAAAAGCATCTGCACAAACTCATTATACCCTGTACCACTGAGTAGTGTAGGGTATAATAAATGGAAGTCAGCAACAGAAAACTTGACGCCAACAAAACGTATGTTTTTTCTTGAGTTGTTTTACAAATTAATTATACGTTTCTTCGTTCTATCGTTTTTGTTTGAGAAATCAAAAACAGTTTGAGAGTCTTTGCTTCAATTAATTACATTTTTGTTATTGACAAAAAAGTGTAGCATACTTTGGGGCTGTTTTATAATTTTGGAATTGCTTTTAATCAAGGTTGGCAATCGAAACGAATAACGGTATCGATATCGGTATTGGTATCGTTTTTTTATTTATTTCGGTATCGGTATCGGTTACGGTATTTGAGTTGAATCGGTTACGGTATTACCGATACCGAAACGTCGATACCGGTACGTACCGGTATTATCGAAAAAAATACTAAAAATATAAAAAAACGCATAAAAACTTAAAAAAATATTTTTTTTTTTCAATTTTAATACTAAAACACGTATTTGCGCATTTATTTCTAGCATTTTTGCTAAAATGCCCTTAAAAATTTGAAAAAAAAAATTAAAATAGCGTTTTCTTAGGGGGTCGGCGGGGACGTTGCCGGACCACACTTACAAAAGGGGGCGGGCCGAGAAAACTGTAATTTTCCTATCCCTTTGATTAAAATGCAGGACTTTGAAGTTATTCTGACATAAAAATGTTTCATTTGAAAAGTAAAAAAAATATGTAAAAAAAGTAGAAGAGTTAAATTCGACTTAGCCAGATAGTTTTCTAAATTAAAAAAAAAAATAACAATTTTGATTAGAAATATTTTATTTTAAGTAAAAAACTTTTTTAGTCATTTTAAAAAAAAAAATACAACATTTTTTTTGAGTGTAAAATTTTTTTCGAGTGTAAGGTATTTTTGCTTAATTGTAAAAATATTTGTGAGTGACAAAAATACTTTGTAAAATAAAGGTGAAACCAATTTGAAATTCACGGTTTTGCTAATAATTTTTGAACCACGAAGTCCTATAAATATCAAAAAAAATCCTTGGGCACCCACATCGCGGATTAAATAAAAATCTCCAAAAAACTAAACTATACTAAGGGGTTCAAAAAGTTTCTATTGAGAGTCAAAATGATTTCAAAAAAATTTCGTGAGACTCAATAATTTTTTTTTGCTCCCGCATATCGGTTGAAGTATGATTTTTTTTTGGAAATTTTAACTTAATCCACGATGAGGGTGCCCAAAGATTTTTTTGATTTTTATGAGACTTAGGAGAGGCATTTGGAGTACGATTTTTCATTTACAAAAACCAAAAAATTTTAAATTTTTCTATTATTTTTTTTTTTGTAAAAAAAAACATGTTTTTTAGGAAAAACCGTTTCAATACCGGTACGTACCGGTACCGAAGGAAAAGGTTTTTGGATACCGGTATCCGATACCAAAACTGAGTTTCGGTATTGGTATTGGTACCGGTATTCAATTTAAAGGGTTTTGAAACGGTAACGGTATTGAAAAGGTATCGATTGCCAACATTGCTTTTAATACATCTCTTTGATGAACAAAAGATTTTTTTATTTGTAATTAAATATTTTGCAAATCTAATCATAGACCATAGTAGTAGGGTAGGAACTCATTCTACATCGAGAATAATCTTTTTTGACTTTCCATGCTTAATTTTTTTATGACCCACTGTAATTTTTTTTATTCTTATGCCTGCTTATGCCCTCCACTTAGAAATCGGTTCAAATTCCATTATGAACCGATTTTCCTAAAATTAAAATATATATGAAGGCCTTACTGCAAAAACTTGATAAGCAACATTTTAGTTTTAGGTGTTTTTCTCCTTCTACTGATGTGCCATTGACAGATTTTTGACAGAAGTTTTGTTTAAACACTTTGTGCAAGTATCTTGAGTATAAAATTTCTTCAAAAGATCTATTATCTGCATTATTTTAAAAGTTTTAAGGCAAAAAACACAATAAAATGAAATGTTGCTTATCGAGTTTTTACAATAAGCCCTTCATATAAAAGAGACAATTCTAAGATTGAGGGTTATCGGCCATATTGGGAATTTAAAGGTTAAAAAAATGGGTCAAAAAATGGCGAAAAAATAGTTTTTTTGATTTTTTAGCTATTTTTTCTTTTATGAGTAAATGTTGGGGGATATTTATGTGAAGACATAGACCTACGTTATCCATATGAATACGAAATAATCTTTATTAAATTAAAGTCGACACTTATTTTTTCCCCCTAGACGATATTCCTGTTAGTTCGGAGGTTATCGGAATTTTCCCGTAGGTCCACATTATTTTATAAGGGAGCAACTACATAAATTTTTAAGCACTGATATGGCCGATAAACTTAGAAATTGGTTCATAACGGTTGAAATACTTATGTTGCATCGAGAAGTTTGGCATTGCTTTTGGGGAACATCGACTTAGAGGTTCAAAAATTATGTACGAAAATGTAAGAACTAGAGCCTACGGTCAGGACCGGTTTTCGGTCTACCCGGGTAGACAACAAAGAAAAATATGGAACAGCCTTCCTCTATCCATGTGTGGTCTCAATAGGTCCGAAATTATGAATTAAAAATTTGCATTCCGGAAAATTGTAAAAAGCCAATATCTCGGTAACTATTGTCCACACGATAAAAAAGTCCAATGGCATTTTTGTTGATTTTTACTTGAAGAACTTGCCCACAGAATATCTGAAAGCCCTAAGATCAAAAGCTTTTGAGTTATTTGATTTTTAATTTTATTGGGACCCCAAAACCCATTTTTTTATGATTTTAAATGCCGATTTCTCAAAATTTTTGTTCTACGACCAGGACAAAAAGCTGTGAATAGATCGACAGTTATGTCTAGAGTATCCTAGTTTCATATAAAGTCATTTGAAGCAACGGCAAAAAAGTGCCGTCCTAAAGACCAAAAAAGACCGTCCCTATTTCATGTAATTACATGGAAAAACAAGACTTTACGAGTTTAACAGACGATTTCTCAAAATTTTTGTTCTACGACCGGCACAAAAAACTGTGGGTAGATCGAAAATTATGTCTAGAATATCTCTAATCCATATGTAGTCATTTGAACCAACCACAAAAAAGTGCCGTCCAAAAGACCATCCCAATTTCATGTAAATACATGGAAAAAAAAAGACTTTACGAGTTTAACAGCCGATTTCTCAAATTTTTTGTTCTACGACCGGCACAAAAAACTGTGGGTAGATCGGCAATTATCTCTATGGAGTCATTTGAGGCAACCACAAAAAAGTGCCGTCCTAAAGACCGAAAAAGACCGTCCCTTTTTCATGTAAATATATGGAAAAAACAAGACTTTACGAGTTTAACAGCCGATTTCTCAAAATTTTTGTTCTACGACCGGGACAAAAAGCTGTGAATAGATCGACAATTATATCTAGAGTATCCTTGTTTCATATGGAACCACTAGCTTGCCATCCCGGTACTTCGTTACCGGTGGTATTGAATACCGGATAATAGAAAGGTCAGGATTACTCTATCGATTTCAAAAAAATCCCCTACATAGTCTTTGTTTTGTTTACTTGTGGACGTTTAAGTCTTTCATAAAATAATATTTCAATGAATAATTTAAACAATAAAATTTGAATAACTTCGCTGGTACGTTATCATGTTCGTTCCGGTGAATAAAGATATTGACAATTTTCGAGCCCTTATATCGGGTTTTTGGATTTTGAGTGAGTAAATATTTCAGTGAAAAAAGAAATTGGAATAAAAATAAGTTTGAGTGAAAAAACATATATAGAGAAAAAATATGGTGTAAAAAAAGTTAAATACGAAAAAATTGAGTAAAAAGTATCATTCCATATTGTTCCCTGCTCCATTCCATTTCGTTCCCCGTTCTACTCCATTTTATTTCCAAATCCATCTCCTTTCGTTCCACTTAAGTTTCATTCCTCTCCGTATAATAAGCGTTAAAGTCATAAAAAGTTCTATTGTCTTTTTTCTCTTGGGTGTTTTTTCCGAGGATTTAAATTAAATTCCAAAAACTGTTTTTTTTTTGTGGTAGGTGATCCTATATTTAAAATATATAAAGAATAACCAAATTTGCACTTATTTTTCCCCCTTTACGATCGGTCGCGACCCTTAGAAACAGAATTTCCAAAAATAACTTCTTCCAGCATTCAAAATGTCGGTGCCTAGGCTCATTACTTCATAAAATATAAAGTAAAGTATCAAAAAACTCTTTTTTACACCTCCAGAAACGTATTTTTTAAAAAGTACTTTAGCAGAATGTTTTTTCACCGAATGCCCCTACATTCCAAAATTCAAGCTTCTAAAGTCATTATTATAGGAACAGAAAAAAAGTACCAAAAATAGACTTTCTTACCACCGTTAGAAACGGAATTTTCAAAAAGTACCTCATCCGTAATGTTTTTTGCTTCATCGAAAAATCCTACATTCCATATTTCAATTTTCTAGGATCATTGTTTTAACAAATATTAAAATTACAAAAAGGATTTTACATTCTCTATTTTAAGTTTCTAGAGCCATTACGTCAGAAAATATCAAAAGCACCCAAAATACACTTTTTAGCCATTTTACCTCAAACCGTATTTTTGCCAGAATGTTTTTTTTTTACCGAATTCTACTACATTACAAATTTTAAGATTCTAGGACCATTTTTTCAGGAAATATAAAAAGTTTCTATGATTGCTATTTCAGGAAATAAAAAAGAAACAAAATGTACTTTCGGTACTTTTTATAAGAGGTTCTTTATATTAAAGGTACTTTTTATTAAAAGTTCTCTTCCCTAGTAAAAATATTATGCTAATTTTACTAAATAGATCTAATTTGATCCGTAAAATGGTTGTATCAAATAATATCTAATTGTATTACTTTAGATCAAAAAATATAAAAATTGATACAATTTGATCCTGAATTTGGTCAAATCTAATTAGATCAAATTGATCTTATAATATCTATTTTTATATAATTTGATGAGCAAAACCAAAATACGAATCTAATCATATATGGAGCAATATCTAACCATATAAAGTGGATCAACCGTATCAAAGAGATAGATACAATTTTATATAAATTTATACGGAAGCATATTAACTCATATAAGATTGGATCAAATTATATATGATTTTTACTCGGGTTTATAAAAAGTTCTTTTTATAAAAGGTACTTGTTTTAAAAGGTACTTTTTATAATAGGTACTTTTTATAAAAGGTACTTTTTATAAAAGGTATACTTTATAATAGGTACTTTTTATAAAAGGTACTTTTTATAAAAGGTACTTTTTATAAAAGGTACTTTTTATAAAAGGTACTTTTTATAAAAGGAACTTTTTATAAAAGGTACTTTTTATAAAAGGTACTTTTTATAAAAGGTACTTTTTATAAAAGGTACTTTTTATAAAAGGTACTTTTTGTAAAAGGTACTTTTTATAAAAGGTACTTTTTAAAAAAGGTACTTTTTATAAAAGGTACTTTTTATAAAAGGTACTTTTTATAAAAGGTACTTTTTATAGAAGGTACTCTTTATATGGTACTTTTAATAAAAGGTACTTTTTATAAAAGGTACTTTTTATAAAAGGTACTTTTTCTAAAAGGTACTTTTTATAAAAGGTACTTTTTATAAAAGGTACTTTTTATAAAAGGTACTTTTTATAAAAGGTACTTTTTATAAAAGGTACTTTTTATAAAAGGTAATTTTTATAAAAGGTACTTTTTATAAAAGGTACTTTTTATAAAAGGTTCTTTTTATAAAAGGTTCTTTTTATAAAAGGTACTTTTTATAAAAGGTACTTTTTATAAAAGGTACTTTTTATAAAAGGTACTTTTTATAAAAGGTACTTTTTATAAAAGGTACTTTTTATAAAAAGTACTTTTTATAAAAGGTACTTTTTATAAACGGTATGTTTTCCAGAATGTTTTTTTCGCTGACGGATTCTACATTCCAAATTTCAAGTTTCAATGCCCATTATTTCAAGAAATAACAAAAGGTACTAAAAGTTCACTTTTTGCCCCTTTGACTCCCCTTAGAATCCAAATTTTCAAAATTAGTTTTTTTCAGCATTTTTATAAAAGGTACTTTTTATAAAAGGTTCTTTTTATAAAAGGTTCTTTTTATAAAAGGTACTTTTTATAAAAGGTACTTTTTATAAAAGGTACTTTTTATAAAAGGTACTTTTTATAAAAGGTACTTTTTATAAAAGGTACTTTTTATAAAAAGTACTTTTTATAAAAGGTACTTTTTATAAACGGTATGTTTTCCAGAATGTTTTTTTCGCTGACGGATTCTACATTCCAAATTTCAAGTTTCAATGCCCATTATTTCAAGAAATAACAAAAGGTACTAAAAGTTCACTTTTTGCCCCTTTGACTCCCCTTAGAATCCAAATTTTCAAAATTAGTTTTTTTCAGCAGAGGATCATACATTCCCAATTTCAAGTTTGTATAACCATCATTTCAGTAAATAAAAAAAGTACCAAAAGTACACTTTTTTACCCATTTTACCCCCGTAGAATCAACATTGGGAAAAACCCAGCCTTAGTGAATCTTTTTTCCGGGAGGTGAACCTACATTGCAAATTTCAAGTTTCAAGTACCATTATTTAAGGAAATGTAAAAAGTACCAAAAGTACAGTTTTTTACCCTTTTGACCCCCTTAGAATCAACATTGGCAAAAATCCAGCCTTTGTGGATCTATATTCCGGGAGGTGAACATACAGTCCAAATTTCCAGTCGCTATGACCATTATTTTAGGAGATAATAAAAGTACCAAAAGTACAGTTTTTTACCCCTTTTACCCCCTTAGAATCAACATCGTCAAAAGTCCAGCCTTACAGGATCTGCATTCCGGGAGGTGAACATACATTCCAAATTTCAAGTCTCTATGACCATTATTTCATGAGATATAAAAAGTACCAAAAGTACAGTTTTTTACCCGTTTTACCCCCTTAGAATCAACATTGGCAAAAATCCAGCCTTAGTGGATCTATATTCCGGGAGGTGAACCTACAGTCCAAATTTCAAATCTCTAGCTTCAGCGGTTTGGGCTGGGCGATGATGAGTCAGTCAGTCAGTCAGTCACGTTACTCTTTTATATATATAGATTTAAAGCAACCGCAAAAAAGTGCCGTCCTAAAGACCGAAAAGACCGTCCCTATTTCATGTAAATACATGCAAAAAACACGACTACGAGTTTAACAGCCGATTTCTCAAAATGTTTGTTCTACGACCGGCACAAAAATTTGTAGGTAGATCGAAAATTATGTCTAGAATATCTCTAATCCATATGGAGTCATTTGAAGCAACCAGTAAAAAGTGCCGTCCTAAAGACCGTCCCAATTTCATGTAAATACATGGAAAAAACAAGACTTTACGAGTTTAACAGCCGATTTCTCAAAATTTTTGTTCTACGACCGCCACAAAAAACTGTGGGTAGATCGGCAATTACGTCAAGAGTATCCCTGTTCCATATGAAGTCTTTTGAAGCAACCACAAAAAAGTGCCGTCATAAAGACCGAAAACAACCGTCCCTTTTTCATGTAAATACATGGAAGAAAACAAGACTTTACGAGTTTAACAGCCGATTTCTCAAAATTGTTGTCCTACGACCAGCACAAAAAACTGTAGGTAGATCGAAAATTATGTCTAGAGTATCCCTATTCCATATGGAGTTATTTGAAGCAACCAGA